>JARHVA010004936.1:2500-327500 GCA_037957365.1 Torreya grandis | reverse complement strand
TGATTCTATGATGAAAGATTTTAATTCTTTAGCAAGATTGGTGGAAATATGTTGATATGTGATAATATTTTCACTGTTTTATTGATATTCACCATTGACTTGATGAAAAATAAGTTTTGATTCACCTTAAGTATGTAGGTAAGGGATATCTAAATCTATGGTGGCTTATAAGCTTAAAATGAGAGCCTCATACAAAACCATGTTGTTAGTGAGGTCAAAGTTTAACAAAAAAGAGATATGTATGATCTTGCCATGGGTATTAGCTAAGACACATCTTTCCCCAACTACTTGAATACATTTTTATCCATCAAAATGAAGTATCAAAGTATTTTCATGCAAATAAATTATAAATTTAGGTACTTATTCAATGAAGACTTTGGATTTGGATTCATAAATTGAAGGGTATGGTTTATTAAGATTATTAGATTCAATATTAGATATTAAATTATGAAAATAATATTTAAGGGAAATATCTTGATTAAGACGTTCAATCTAAAGGATTTCTTCATCAAGAAGAGTATCTTGAAGGTGATTAGTATGTGGGATAGGCATGGTGGAAATTTGATTGACAATGACTTGGCCTCTAACTAAGTTTTACATAATGATGAGTAAATAAAATTTCATTAAGAAAAACATCAATTTGATAATTATATCACCAAGTATTAAATATTTAGAGAAAAATGATGAAGAGGGTCAAAATGGATGATGACATAAGTGGTTTGATAAAGCATTTAATTCTAAAGTATTTTAGATAAACATAAATAGTGAGACAATCGTGTTCAACTTTAGTATATCATGTCTCAGTATCTATTAAATCATGATTAATATAATATATGGAATATTCACAACCTATTTCATCTATCTGGGAAAGAATTACCCCAATTCATATGGGGGTATAGGAAGTGTACAAGATGTGAGGACAATCATTGGAAGGTGGTCAAATATCGGAGGATACACTAATGATTATTTCCTATTGTCAAATTATTTTTGACATGAATTAGTCCATTCTAAATAAATACCTTTCTTAAGAAGGGAGTTAACTAAATAGATATAATAATCCATATCAAGATTGAATCATCATATTTCCACATATTTATCAAGGTATGTTTGTATATCTGTAATGGAATTAGGAATATGTATGTTAAGAATGGCTTTGATAATAACATGATCTACATCAATCCCATGTAATGAGACCAATAATCCTAAGATTTTTACTGAGGTGACACTGAAGATGTATTTACAAGAATTAAGAATAAATTTATATTTAATAAGATGATAAAAATTATATCAAGATCATGAAGATGATTTTCATGATACTTTGATATAACAATAAGATCATCTACGTAAGTTTTTAATATTTTATGAATGAGTACATGTAAGATATGGGTCATTGCATGTTGATAAGTGGAACCAAATTTTTCAAGACCAAATGTAATTTTAATGTATAAATAAGTGTTCCATTTAGTGGTGATAGTTTTTTTATATTGATCTTTGAGAGTAATATGAATCTGATTGTATCTTAAGAAATTGTCCATGAGAGATAACATTTCATAGCTAATGATGGAATAAAACATGGCATCGATTTATGGTAAAAGAAAATATATTTGGGATATGATAAGTAAATATCATGAAAATATATATAGATGTAAATAACCATAGTTAATTTCTCATGCATATGAATAATATTAGACATTCATTCAAAATAGTCTACACGTTTGATGAATTTGGCATCTAAAATCTTGATGATCTCTTTATGACATAAGGTGGAAATCTTAAGAATAAATTAACATTGATTTTGACATAATTGTCAGGGAATCCAAGAACAAACACACCTGTTCTGATCCCACTTGTTAGGATCTTGCTCCTCAGAAAGAGCACAATATGATTACCAAACTTAAGCAATTAAACATGCAGAAATATCCAGAAGTACAAGTAACTAAAATTCACAAATAACACAAAATATGAGAGACAATACACTATCTTGTATTAGCATTTGTACAAAAAAGAATACAATAAAGAGACACCACACTCTTCCACCTTATAGAGGCTTCCCACACCTCAAGTGTACAGTAATTCTTCTTCAAAACACTCTCCTACCAAATATGGTCCCAACTCCCAACTCACACATAGAATTGGTGTTCACCTCTCCAACCAGTTAGTAATAACCCTGCCAGTACACCAAGCACTCTAAAGTACTTCAAGTTGATCTCCCATGAACCGGCAACATACAATTCAACAGACCATACTTACAATGGAAGGATCTTCCTTGCCTTCCTTTCTATCTCATCAGTGGAACTAGGAGAAACACACACTTTGTTCTCTTCACTAGCACACTTTACAATACATGCCAATGGGTCTATAAATAGATCCCAGACTTGAACAATAACTTAGACTCTTAGTTTACTATAATTATCCATGCAGCTCAAGACTCGATATAGCCTTTACATGCAAACACTCCATTCACTAAACTAATTGTTCATGCAATGAGAAGTTCTGGAACACACAGGTGACTGACATCGATCCCTGCTTGCCTGGTGCTAACTAACGTCAGTCGACTTCCTATCGACATCAGTTGCCTTCTACTTCATCTTGACCGATGTCAGTCATGCTGCCGATGCCAATGCTTCTTGAACTTCAACATCCTCCTTTTCTTCATCTGCATAGTTGAAGCTTTTAGCTCCACAACCTAACAATCTCCCACTTGGAGATAAATAGTTACAACTATACCTATACCTATACATAGTCTAGTTTGTTCCCTTGGCTCTGTATCCCTCTTCAAGATCACTCTTGAAGACAAACCACCACAAAAACTGTAGTGCAACACCTGTCATCCAAATCACCTGCCACATCCACATCTACAAACCCATGTAGAAAATAACTTGAACCTGCATAGCATGTGCACCTGCTACTGGTCCCTATAAGAATCCATTGAACTACCCTCCAGTGCTTCTTTCCCAGATTGGCTCCTAACTTTTTGACAACTCCCACTGCTTGGAATAACTCAAGTCTAGTACATACCATACACTTAACCTCATTATGTGAATTAAGACCCTATTTTGTGAACTGTCCAACCATCGGCGTGCTAACCGGTCTCACATAATCATCCTGAAACAAAGTCAACATATGACCTTCCATGTACCTAAAACACACTCATGCCAAAGAATCTTACTGCTCCTAAATTCCTCATGACATACTTCTGAACTAGCTTTACCTTTAGTTTAGCAACTCCCTGTATATGTAACCCTGCAACAAGCACATCATACATCAATAGGATAATGTAGCTAATATTATCCAACCTAGTAAAGAGAAACACAATGATCAAACCTCCATTGCCCTGTAGCTTATACAAGACCATATACCCTAGCCTACCATCTCACGTATCCAATTCTACTCTTCTTCATCTTGAACATCCATTCATCTCTTAGTGCTTACATCTAGCTGGCAACTCCATCCAAAACCCTTATTTGGTTCTCCTCCAAGGAATCACATCCTACATCCATGCCAAGCTCCCGCTGTTTCCTGGATCTACCTGTTCTGCTTCTTTAACAACTTCCTAGATCTTTACCATAAGTGAGCAACAAGTAGTGTAAAGAAGGGAAATGATGAATTTGAGGCTTACATACCCTTTAAGTCCTCCATATGGGTGCTTGAGACTCCTTGACAGCTTGCTGTCCACCCAAAATTCATCTCAGTGAACGATGACAGTCACATCCCAGTCTACACCCGATCGATGTCGGTTCCCTATGACTACCTCATCACCGACGTCGGTTCTCACTTACTGATGCCAGTGTTTATCTACCCTGAGTCACCAACATTGAGCTGCACATAGATGATGTCGGTCCCTATCTAGACGTCAACGCTGGTTTTCTAGCTGACGTTGATATCTGTGTTTTGCTTGTGAGAACTAACTTCTTCCCACAAGCTCCTTTAAGATCAAACCCTTATCCAAATCACCCTTGCTCTGCTCAAAATTCTTCTGCCCCTTGTGCTAAACTCTATCCATCACCTTCTCCTTGAAAACTAAGGCTTTCTTGTTCTTGTCACTAACATTGGATTCCTCAAGAAACATTACCTTCTTCTTCTGCATATAGAAACCTTGATCTATGCTCTTCAAATCCGAAAGCATACCCTTTGACTCAAGAACATGCATCTCCTTCTTATTCATGTGACGAAGCCTATTAAGCCACATCTCTGAATCTATAGTTGAAGTAGATAACCTAGAAAGAGAATCAGTAATACAAGTAGATTAATAAAGCATACCTACTTTCTTACCTCTTGCTACAACAAGTGCACACTTGGTAACCTTCCAAGAGTTTGCTGTGAGAGTTACTGTGTAACCCTCATCACCCAAACTTCTTACAAAAATAAAATTCCACTCCAAAACTGGGACATGCATGACCTTCTTCAACACCCATGTGTTACCTGTCTGTAATTTCAGCTTCACTTTCCCTTTTCCAACCATCTGACAAGGCTTACTATCCCCTACACAAATTTCTCCAAAGTCTCCTTGGACATACTCATGAAAAAATTCCTTATTTGGGGATGCATGAAAAGAGGCACCAGAATCTAAAACCCAAGATTCTACTTTATCTAAAGAACATACCAGAGCATCCTGTGCAACAAAATCTGCAACACTTGCTTCTTCTTCATGTCCTTCATGTTGATCTTCTACCAACCAACAATATTCTTTTCCCTACTCTTTCTTTCCACATTTCCAGCAAGTTATTCTACCATACCTGGACTTGGACCTCCTGCCATTAAAATTCTCCATTTGTAGCTTACTATCTTCTGCCATTGCTCTACTCCCACTCAAACAAAAACCCCTATGAGTAACCTATAATCAACACACACTAACCAAATCTAATCTAACCTATTAGTATCCCAACCAAAAGCTCTGATACCAATTGTCAGGGAATCTAAGAACAAACACACCTATTCTGATCCCACTTGTTAGGATCTTTCTCCTCAGAAAGAGCACAATATGATTACCAAACTTAAGCAATTAAACATGCAAAAATATCCAAAAGTACAAGTAACTAGAATTCACAAATAACACAGAATATGAGAGACAATACACTATCTTGTATTAACATTTATATAGAAAAGTATACAATAAAGAGCCACCACACTCTTCCACCTTATAGAGGCTTCCCACACCTCAAGTGTACAGTAATTCTTCTTCAAAACACTCTCCTACCAAAAATGGTCCCAACACCCAACTCACACACAGAATTGGTGTTCACCTCTCCAACCAGTCAGTAATAACCCTGCCAGTACACCAAGCACTCTAAAGTACTTCAAGTTGATCTCCCATGAACATGTAACCTACAATTCAATAGACCATACTTACAATGGAAGGATCTTCCTTGCCTTCCTTTCTAGCTCATCAGTGGAACTAGGAGAAACACACACTTTGTTCTCTTCACTAGCACACTTCAAAATACATGCCAATGGGTCTATAAATAGATCCTAGACTTGAAAAATAACTTAGACTCTTAGTTTACTATAATTATCCACGCAGCTCAAGACTCAAAATATCCTTTACATGTAAACACTCTGTTCACTAAACTAACTGTTCATGCAACGAGCAGTTCTGGAACACACAAGCGACCGACATCGGCCAACTTCTTGCCGACGCCAGTTGCCTTCTGCTTCATCTTGACTGACGTCAGTCATGCTACCAACACTGGTGCTTCTCAAACTTTAGCATCCTCCTTTTCTTCATCTGCATAGTTTAAGCTTTTAGCTCCACAACCTAAAAATATAATTAATTATATTATGGACCATGATTATAACATAAATACTAGGAATACATTCATATGAACATGTAAAAGATTCATAATATTTACAAAAAATAAACTAAAATTATCATGTTTAGCAAGATAAATTTCTTTGGAGATGAGAAGAGGTCGAAGAATAGTAGTGGTTCCATAATTAATTGAAATTATTTCATCTATAAATAAAAAAAATTAAATCTTGTAAGTAATATGGAGTAGGGGGAAGAATGGAAATATGATGTGTTTAAGGATTGATACTAGTGACAAAATTGTTTAAAAAATGAGTTTTTTCGTAAAATGACCAAGTTTATGATGTTGGCATGGAAGTTGACATTCATGAGATGGAATACTTATAAAATAGTTTCATTAGTAGGGAGCATTGGTAAAGGTCCATAATATTAAACATCAACTTTAAGATCCAAAAATTGATTTTGTTATTATCAAACTTAGAATGTATTTATTGGCATCTAAGGTAATTTTAGGAGTAGAGGTAGAAGGCTTTTCAATATAATTAGTTATATAAATAGTAGGATAATAAATATTAGATGTGGTGATAGGGTTATAAGTAATTTGTATAGGCTCTATTGGAGGTTATGAACCCTAATGTAGTATATTAACCTGATCAATGCAATCAAGACTTTTAAGTTAGATTATATTAGATTGGTCTATTTATTGGATGAACCATAGAGTATATAACAAAGGTTAATTAGTGGATGGTACATAACCTTCATGTTATGATATAATATAAAATGATATATGAATGACATGAACATCATGATTACTGGAATGTATTTTTGCTAATAATATCGATAATGTAGGACATCTAAATATTAGGACTGAGATTGAGCCATAATGTAAGTACCATCATAAGATTCAAATATATCACATGTATTTATTTAAATATAAATATTTATAGTAGAGATTCCCATATTATTAAAGATACCAAGAGACATGGCTAAGGGAGTTTGAAATAGTTTGTCCACCCCGTATTCATTGTAAGCAAAATCATCCTTTGTATAATAGGCTTCATGTGCATTGCATGGGTGAGGACTATTGGTGGTATCATATATTAAGGGAATGGTTCCATTTAATGGTATGAGATAAGGGAGACATTATGTGATGAAAGGAGGTAATTTAGTGGTATTTTAAATGTTTTAATATTCATTAGGTTCATCATCATCATATGAATCTATAAGAGTTACATGTAGATATGAATACATATTATCAAATTTAGGAAGAGGAGTATTAATCTGAGTAACAGTAGGGGTATAATATTGAGATTTGGGATTTGTAAGTTAGATGATCAAAGTATTAGTTTTAATTTCATGTTTGTAATGTTTCCCATTATATATGAATTTGATACTTTGACTAGCAGAAGATGCAATTTCTCATATGTGATGAGTCCATGGATGACCTACGAAAATGTTGTATGATAAGGAAAGATCAAGGACAATGAAATTAGTGTATATTTACTTTGGTATAGTATTTAGAGGGATTCAAATGTAACCAAGTGGTTTTTTATTGGTTTTATCAAATCCATGACATGTGAGTTGGGTTTGTTTGAGATTTATTTGGAATATCTAATCTTTTGACAAAGACAAGAAACATTGTTACTAGATCCTTCATAAACTATTTTTTTATAATTAAATTATTATTTATTCTAATTTAAATAAAAATAGGAGGATATACAAATTTAAATATAATTTCATCATTGATCATATCATCTTCAATAAATTCTATGGAGGGTTTGCTACAGGAAATTATTTCAATAACATGCACTTTTATAGGTTGTGGAACATCAAGAGGGATATCAAAATTGTTAGATAAATGTTATTCTATTTCTTTAATTTTTTTCATAAGATTATTATGATGATAAGGATACACTCTTACTAACTCCACAATATTAATTTTACAAGGCATAGACTTTAGTTCATCTAAGAAATCATAGTGAGGTTCAAATAAAGTGAATGTGATACTTAGGTTGATTAGGTGGGGTAGTTTTTGTAATTTTATAAGGTTCTACTGGTGGAAAGAGATCATCAATAGTTTTTCATTCTAAATATGAGGGTTGAGAATTTATAGTATATTTAATAATTTGGTCTTTAGTAGATAAATTCTTGGGTTTGGTAATGGGGTATTTGTGAGTAGGTTTATGATGATAATTGAATTTGGATACATTCACATATTGACAATTCATATAATATTGATCATAATTGGCATCAAAAACATAAATATTTTCATTATAGTGTTATGCATTAGGTTTAGAATAAGGTTTTTGAGATTTATGGGTAGTAGATTTGGCAAAATTTCTCTTTTATGAATATTTGAGATAACCAAGATGACACAATTTGATCATAAAATCATGATCAAATGCATATACTAAGGTGAAAAAAAGAAAATTTAAGAAAAAAAAACATGTTTCATGACAATGGCCAATGCCAAAATGGAACCATTAAAAATTACTGGGATCATACCATGATGGTAGGGGGGAATATTGTTATATATGAAAGGTTTAGATTGAGATAATAATTTCCTCATTTATGAGATCATTAAGGGTGATTGAGATGGATTTTGAGTATCATTTTTGAATTATCCCATTTTTTTGGAGGATATTTAGAATGATAATTTATGTTGGTTATTATGTTAGTTGAAGTTTGTAAATATTCCTTGATTAAATTATGAGATAGTTCAAATTGATTTAAAAGGAAATATTATCTTTTGGCTTGATCAATTTTTTTTCTAAGTTATGAGCATAAAAAAATGTACCTTATATTGAAGAGACGCCTTAAGGGAATTAATGGAAATATTGAAAATATTATCATCACTCATGTTATAGTCAGCCTTGTGATCTAATACTTTACATATTTTGATAGAATTATGAGAGAACTTAGTCGGTAATTTATTAGCATCGATGAAGTGATTAAAACAATTTTTGGGAAGATAATTTTGTTGGAATTATTTTATTAAACATTTAAAATATCCCATATTTTTCATATCGGATGTTTGGGAAATTGATTTACCATTATAAAGCATCTCCCATTAATTTTTTGACAAAAATTTTAGCGGTAGTAAAAGTGTTGTTTTGGACCCATTCCTTATAAAGATTAACAAATGATTTAAGGAAGATAGTAGGTTATATTTTCCCATCATAATTAATATTTTGAGAGATGTTTCCAATATATATGGATATGATTAAAGGAGCTAAAGGTTAATTTTGAATATGTTGGAGCATTTTATTATGCATGAGAGGTTGAGGGATGATATTACCATTGACATCTCAAAGAGGAGGGGGATAAAATTTTGATTATCTTGAGGCATGAAAATATGAGTTTGACTCACCATTTATAAGATATTATTTTACATTTAGAACATTTGGGAGTTGTTAGTTGTTTACATAACATTCCTTTATTGAATCATTTGAGAGAGAATTTGAATTGTATATATGTATGGATTTTAATTGTTAGAGGTAAGAGGTGGAATGTTAGTGTTTTTAGGAGGAGAATTATTTATATTAGGGTTACTTATGAGATTATTTCCTATGGGAGGGTTAATTATGTTAGTATCAATTGCTTTAATGGTAAAATAATGAAGTTTTGGTAAGAGACACTTCATGTCAGGGGTATGAATGACATTATCATCAAGGTTTTTAAATATATTAAAATCATATAAATCATCATTTCAAATAATTTGTACCATGTTGCATTCCATTGATCTAGATGTGGTTGGGAGTATTTGAAGCATGAGTAATTATCTTCTTAGGTGGCTAAAATGGGTAAGATGAAATAACCCATGTAAAATCTAAATGAGTTAAGACTATTAAAAAATATTATTATAGGTGATTCCATGATGCTAATTGAGAGTCAAGAAAAAACATGAAACATAAAATGATCTACCACTTGTTACACTAGGTCAACTAGGGTTAACTTAGTTCATAATATAAGAGACTAAAAATTCACTAGGTGATGAGGTCACCAATTGCTTACTATTATAGCCTCATCCATGCTTATTCTATGTCCTTTTCCATGTAAATCTCATAACTATCTATTTTGTATGATCATTAATATGTGTGTGTGTGTGTGTGTGTGTGTGTGTGTGTGTGTGTGTGTGTGTGTGTGTGTGTGTGTGTGTGTGTGTGTGTGCGCGCGCGTGTGCATGCGTGTGTGTGTGCATGTGCGCGCACACGCTTTTTTTTGTGTGTGTGTGTGTGTGTGTGTGTGTGTGTGTGTGTGTGTGTGTGTGTGTGTGTGTGTGTGTGTGTGTGTTATGTTATGAATTATTGATGCTTCACCTTGATTGAGTTATATTAGTGTGACTTTATCTAACAAGCATTTGAAGGGTCATGTAAAGATATAGGCTCTTGATAAATCTATAGCTTCTATAGGCTACCATAGAAATTATGGGCTTCACCTATAGGTATCTTAAAACCACTATAGAATGCCCTTAACAAATATAGGATTCACCTATAGGTTGCCTACAGCCACTGTAAAATACCCATATCAATTTTAGGCTTCACTTATAGATTTGTTGCAGCCACTATAGAGTGCCCATAAAAAAAGTAGGCTCTACCTATAGGTTTCCTATATCCATTTTAAAATGCCCAAAACAAATGAAGGTTTCACCTATAGGTTGCCTATAGCTACTAAAGATTGCCTATAGCCACTATGAAAAGTAGAGTCATTATTGAGGAGACCTTGTAGAGACATCTAATTGTCTTGGGGATTTTGGGAAGAGTCATAATTATTGTACAAATTACCTATATGCAAGGAGAGATTGGACATGCTGTCAAAGATGGTAAAGACAAGGATAATTAGAAAATCCAAAAGGAAATAAAATAGAAAAATAATACGTCTTGTCTCTAACCCTGTCAAACCTAAAATAAGTAACTTTGGTTACTACCTACTTGAAGGTTGACTAGGGTAGTTTCCAAGTATTTGTATTCTTTGCTAGTTTGGTGTTTTGGTTAAGAGCTAATAAACTACCTTTTATATTTAAAGGTGTAACCTAGATCGGATTAGGAGTTAGATAATTTTGAGGAAATAATAGCAAAAGTTTTACTATATCCTTTGTATCTAGAATTAAGTAATGAGAAAGTTGAATTTGTAAGAAGTTTGTGAATTATCTTGAAAAAGGATTAGAGCTCAGTTCTTAACAAGGAAGGGCCCCCTTAGAATGAGCTACTATGAATATCTTGACCCTCTTTAATTATTAGTGTGTTGTGTAAGTTGATTTTACTATTCAGTTTGATTATATAAGTGTGATGCATGTGTGATACATAAGTGTGGAATAGTTATTTAATTTTATCACAACAATTTCATAATATATCTATCTATTAAATTCAACATAAATTTATTATACTAAAAATGGAAAAGAAAGTTGGTTTTTAAATCAGTAATGCATATATAGTGCTGACACTCTTGAAAAGCTTATGCACCCAAGGTTGATAATTAATGTTTAATCAGACAGGTGAATTTGGTAATCATTGGGTAATTAGTCTACACAACACTAGGCTAGCCTAAGTTGACTTAGTTAGATAAGATGGAAAAAATAGTAATTTATAAAGATAAAGGGTTGACTAAGATTTATTTGGTTACCCAGACAATAATATGGAAACTTATTAGGTCGACTAGGGTCCACTTAGTTGATTCTAAAAAATAATAGTAGAGAGATATAAACCTACTGGGTTGAATTAATTAGATAAACAATAAAAATAGAATATAAATAGGTCAAGCCTAGTCAACTTAATTTGATCTATAAAAAAGGATTTTAAATTGGATGATGTAGTCTATAAATAAAGGAAAATAATTAGAATATAAAATACTCGGTTGAGCCTAGTCAAATTACTTTATTCAAACATAGTCAACTAGGTTGGTCAATATAGTTGAATCACACTACACATAACTATGTCAATTCTTATCAACACAATTTATAATACCAAATATTGAAGCAAGAAACAAAAAAATCAAAGTGTAAAACTAACTAATTATTTAACTAGCTATCTAAAAAAAATATCAAGAAAATATACTATAAGGATTTATTTGATTTGTAAGATTCTAAAGATACTTGGTTTTACATTGGATAGTGATGAAACATTATTTTAGAGCACTGAATATAGAGGATTACACCTTTACCATAATCCACTAAACCCAGTTTCAAGGGTAAGATGGAAGTAACTTCTTGATGCTAACTACTAACCAATTCACCATAAGATCAAATAGATGGTTGGATTTCTAAGGTTCAATACAAATGGAAATCATAGGCATTTTCCAAATACTATGAGGTACATGGAAACTAAAGACTATGTTTATCTATAGACTTTAGCTATGAGTATTAGAGAAATCCCCTCATGTCATGATATATATAAATGATAGACAAGGACCATAAATAAAGTATTGTGTAGCCATTCACAATATTAGCTATTTATTTTAAAACTACTAGTACATAATTTCTATGTAAATCAATACAAAGAGAAATAAAGGCTAAAATCAAGTGGAAAAAAAATTTCAATCTATGAAAGTAAATAAATAGGTAGCCAAATATTTTCAAAATAAAAAGTTAGATTAATTATTATAAAAACAAATGAATTGCCTTGTTTATGTGGAAAGTAAATCACACAAAACACGGTCAGCCAAGGCCAATCTAGTTGATAAAATATAACATAACATGATCAAATCTGGTGAAAATGGTTTGTTGTAAAAATAGGCTAAATAAAATTAGGTTGTCCTAGGTCAACTTGTTTGTTGGTATGATAAGCAAACACATAACTAAGTCAACCATGTCAACTTAATTGATTGTGTGATATAATTTTAATAGATATAAAAAATGGAAATAATAGAATGGAAAATTTGAAGTACTTTATAATTTTATTAAAAAATAAAAATAACAACCTAAGATAATTAACATAATTAAAGTACTAAGTTAGAATAAAAATGTGTAATATAACTAGGTTGACCAAGCCCATTAAGTTGGTTTAGTATGAAATTTGTAGGTCTGATCATTGAAATTGGGTCATCCTAGATTAATTTAATCTTAGCAATACAAAAACCCAAAAAACATAGATATTAAATTAGGTCAACCATGTTTGACTTAGTTTATATAAAGTTAAAAAATAAAAATAATGACAAAACCCAATTCGATCTACATCAACCTAATTTTATGGAATGAAAAAGTAAAAATTACAAAAATGAACTATGGTTGATCTACATGAATTAGTTGAATGTAGATAAAAAATCATAAAGTAGGAAATATAAATGGGTTGATCAACATGACCTAGTTGACTATGTAATAATTTTTGTAGACATAACTAAATCGAGTCAACCTGTGGGACATTATTTATTGTAGATCTATAATATGCAAATAAGAAAAAGTCTAGGTCGACCAACATGACCTAGTTATATGTAGATGAAAATATGTGAATGGATAACAAAAATGGGTTGACTGATGTATCCTAGTTGATTGTAAATGAAAAATTTCAAATAAATAACAAAACTAGGTCGACCACCATAACCTAGTTGACTATAAATGAAAATATGTAAATAGATAACAAAACTAGGTTAATCAATGTGACCTATCTAATTGTGTATAAAAATATGCAAACAAAGAACAAAACTAGGTCGATCAACATGACCTAGTTGTCTATAAATAAAAAAATTAAATGCAAGGGTTAGATTCAAACTAGGTTCACTAGAATGTATGTAATAGATTAAGATAGATATACAACTTATTCTACTTTCTAAATATAATATCGAAGAAGGTAATCAACTAATATTTATTGCAATAATTTGTATATCAGGACCATGATCAAATTGGATAGACTAAACCTAGCTAATGGACCACTTATCACACAACACTAAAGGATAGGATTCCAAAGATTCTAAGCAATTAATAACATGTAATAAACCTAATTATGCCTTATATTAAATAAAATTAAATCTAATATAGTGTTATCAAATCTTATAACACAAAGATGGAGGGTTTAAAATAAATAGAACAAATAAGGGATCATGAGTAGGAAAATGGGGGCCTAGATAACTTAAGGTGAAGATGGAGATACAAGAAAACCCTATAGCTACTCTAATATTTAGTGTAGAGGTAATATAATAAAGGATTTATACATTCAAAAAATATTACTTTTTGAAATCTATTTATCAAATTAAACAAAAAAAATTAGAGATACTTACATTTGAGTGAACTTGTTGAGTCTCAATCTCCCCCTTTGTCAATGGTGATTTATAAGAAATTGTTATGTCTTTTTAAGGATAACACCAGTGGAAATTAGCTCTAGGTTAAATTTTTTCTAATTTACATCCAATAATTTCTACAAGACAAGTTCACTTTCCTTCAATGCAAACCTTAATTAATGGCTCCTTTAAATGTAAATGTAATAGAGTTATGAGACATAATAATGTAAAAATGAATGTTCCTCTCTATTGGATTGATATGAACGTTGTATTTATATCAATTAATAGTTTCTAAACCTTTTAATGTTTTATCCAAAAAATTCATCCACTATGACCATATATTTAAAAAGTTATTTTTAGGCCTTAAACTAGGTCGACCTAGGCTGACCTAGTTCCATAAATTTTATAATTGGGTTAACCATGGCTGACCTAGTAGGAAAAATTGACATTTTATCAACTAGGTTATATTTTAAAGGAGAATTGCTCAGGGATTTGGGTAATCTAAATTTGTAATGGGCTTAAGTATGACAGAGTTAACCAATAATCTTACAAAGAACCAATGGTCTGCCCACCCATTTCTTGGGGTAAACCTTAAGGTGTACACTTAAACATAATGAAAATCAACAAGTTTTTGTAAGAGATAAAGTTTCATTCTATGTATAAATTTTATAAATATTTTGTGTATATAAACTTATTATCTAAGTTTAATTTAAATGGGTTATATTATGAACATCCAAATCCACTTAAAGTTAAGACTTTTAGGGAAAAAACAAGGTAATTACTTGGATATAGTGAGCCATTTTATAAGATCATTAGTCTCATTCAAAAGGTACTTGGACCTTATTTGGAACACATATATACATTATTACACATTAACAAAATCTACCCTATTCTTCTAAAATTTCATATTTATCACTAGGAGTAGTCATAAGCCAATTTTGATGCACACTAAAACCATGTCAAATAAATCATTTTTAAGTATGAAAGCGAAATATTTAGCTACATAAATATAGTGAAAGAGCACAATTGTGCAATCAAACTAGGCAGAAGTATTATGTGTGGCTTTATTTTCCTCCTCAAAGTATATGATATGTAAGAATAGGTTGTTTAACCTCAAAATCTAGATTGGGGAATCTAGAGTTAAAGGGGTAGAGATAGCTTAGGGAAAAAAATATGGTAGGATATATCTAAAGTAGACCAATTAATTTATAAATTTAGATAAACATATACCAAATTTATTATAATGAGATATGATTAAAAAAATAGAAAGGACATCTATGCTAGATATTACAATGATAATGACAAAAATATACTTAGATAATTTTGTTTCTAATAAAGATATGGATCTAGAACAAGAAGGAATAAGAATAGAAATAGATTTTGGACTAGTCAATAGATTCTAGATTATGAACTTTTATGACCTTAGACACTTATGTCTACCTTAAACGGTTATGATGACACTCCTATCTAACCTGGATGTAGGTATCCTAAATGAAATACTTATTGGATTGGGATACGACTAGATAGAATATTTTGGGTTACATTTCACTTTATCTTTGGTGTGCTTAGATATGGATTATGAGATATCACTCCTTGTCAAATACAAAAACCTTAGTTCTTCATCTTCATAGTGGTTATGGGAAAAATGGGTTAGTGAGCACATAGTGTCGAGTTACCCCAAATACCCCTATATTAATTAGCATTGCATATATAGATAATACTTTGAAATGGGACTTAAAATTATGTAAATACCCCATACATGTTGGTTTGTGTGTATAAGGATGAAATATGTGATAAACAAGTATACTAGTGACCTAGCTTGTAACATGGAGAATAAGACTCATGCGATGATCTTTTAGTACTTCAGACATGTATATGTGTTTTAACTATGAATAATATAGAAATAGGGGAAAATATGGAAGATTTTCTCACTTGAGTGCTTGACTGAATGCCTTTTATAAGTTTCCTTGTGATTTATTTGGTCTGTGTTAGGTTTATGTTTGGTGAGGAATGAATGAGGGTTTATCTTACACACACACACACACACACACACACACACACGTGTGTGTGTGTGTGTGTGTGTGTGTACATATACATACATACATACATACATATATGTATATATATATGTGTATGTGTCACGTGTGTGTGTGTGTGTGTGTGTGTGTGTACACATACATATATGTATATATATATATATGTATGTATACATATGTATATACATATATACATATATGTATGTGTATATATATATATGTATATATATAAATGTATATATATGTATATACATATATTTATGAATATATATATATATGTATATGTATATATATGTATATGTATATGTATGTATATGTGTGTGTGTATACGTATGTATATATATGTGTGTGTATATATGTATATGTAGATGTAAATACACACATATACATACATAAATATACATATACATATATAAACAAGTATACTAGTGACCTCGCTTATAACATGGAAAATAAGACTCATGGGATGATCTTTTAGTACTTCAGACATGTATATGTGTTTTAACTATGAATAATATAGAAATGGGGGAAAATATGGAAGCTTTGCTCACTTGAGTGCTTGATTGAATGCCTTTTATAAGTTTCCTTGTGATTTATTTCGTATGTGTTAGGTTTATGTTTGGTGAGCAATGAATGAGGGTTTATCTTACACACACACACACACACACACACACACACACACACACACACACACACACACACACACATACATATATATACATATGTATACATACATACACACACACACACACACACACACACACACACACACACACACACATACATACATACATACATATATATACATGCATACATACATATATATACATATATGTATGTGTATATATATGTATATTTATATATATGTATATATATATACATATATATATATACACACACACAGATATATATATATATATATATATATATGTATATATGTATGTATGTATATGTATATACATATGTATACATACATATATATATATATATATATATACATACATATATATATATATATATATATATACAAATATATATATATATATGTGTGTGTGTGTGTGTGTGTGTGTGTATGTATGTATGTATGTATGTATACGTATGTATATATATGTGTGTGTGTATATATGTATATGTATATGTATATGTAAATACACATATATACATACATATATATACATATATATATATATATAGATATAGATATATATGTATATATATATGTATATATATATATATACATACATGTATGTACGTATATATATATATATACATATATATATGTATATATATATGTATATGTATATGTATATATATACATACATATATATATATATACATACATATATATATATATACATACATATATATATATATATATACGTACATACATGTATATATATATATATATACATATATATATATACATATACACACACACACACACACACACACACACACACACACACACACACACACACACACACACACACACACACACACACACACACACACACACACATATATTCCTTTGGAGAATATCTCACATTAAATAACTTAGGATAACCATAGTAATACATTTCATTTCTCAATTGGATGACTCTATGGCACTAGACACTTGTGTTAGAATATGCAACTTGTGTCAACGTAGGCATATGACTAGGATGCATGTGTTAAGGCAAATAAAAAATAGGTATAGGTCTAGAATTTTCATAGATATAAGATAATTAGGTTTATAACATTCTGATGATGATATAAGGTCTAAGTCATTAGAATAATATTGTCCAAACTAAGAGATAAACAATTTGGCATAGAGAGATAGTCTATGTGAGACTTTTGGAAACATGAAGGTATAGAAGCTAAAGGGACATCCATGATATTTATTTTACAAGTGTAAAAAATCAAGGTGATATATAATTAAAAATAGTGTCTACATTTCACCCCTTTAATTTAGTAATAGAATTGTTAGTTTAAAGGAAAAGAAATGCATACGTGGGTGTGTATAACACACAATTTTTTGCGAGTCTAATTTGAGTGATTTACTAGTGACTAACTTGAAATAAATAAAATATTATAATATATAATTAATTCATAAAATATTAAATTTAAATAATTTGAAATGATTGAAATTAAAGAGACTAAGGTTTGGGAGTATGCATATGTATCGATGCAACTGCCTTGCCTTTTGACAATTTGATTTGAAAAATATGTATCATTATGAATAATTGAAATTGAGATTAGGAAAAATATAAATATTTAAAGTTAATAAATATAGATATATTAAGGGATAAAAAATTTCCCCAACCTTAGAGATAAAAGTGAGTCACCACTTGATAATTGAGATTAACTTAACAATGAAACCTAATCATACTTATAATGTGGTGAGTGTGAGTGAGCCAAGTCAACAAAAATTATAAATCTAGTGAGGTTATGTTATTTAATCAATTCAAAACTATAAAATTTATAAGATTTAGTGATTTAATCACCTTAATCATACCAAAAATGAACCAACTACCATAGTTGATTGGCTCAATACATTCCATAAAAATACAAACTAGTGGGTGTTGATAGTACATAAAAGTGTTTTAAAATATGAAACTAAATTTGATTTTAAAATTTATGATCCCTTTGCATATAAGTTTCACCTTACATATGTCTCATGCTGAAAGTTGGGTATAGTAATGGTACCAATGTATATAATTTTTTAATAACTATGTATCTAAATCATATAACTTGGATTTGTGGCCAATTTATAAATTGTGTAAGTGTGGAGAACATGTTTCCATAACATTCCCCTGGTCTGTGACTAACACTAAAACTACCATAAGTATTTATAATATTTTTCCAAAACACATCCCCACTATATATCTAAATCTAGTGAACTATGAAAAATCTGTAAGCCATGCCTCTATGGCATGCCCTCACTAATGTGCCCCCCCCCCCATTTTGAGGTGAGGGGATGTAGAAACAAGTAGTCACCTTAACTAAAAAGGATAATATAACTATATAATCTCTATAGGAACCATGTAAAATATATAAATAACATGCTTTGGTAGATATATCATTGAATCACAAATAATGTGATCACATCAAGTCATAAGATGCATGGAGTGAGTCATGGCAACATCTAGATAGTAACGATACAAGTTCAACAAGCAATCAATCAAACATACAAGAGAACTCAAAATCAAATAAAAATATAATGGTCCATGGAGACCCCAAATAAGGGTCATGTTACAATGTCACATAGTCAAAGGGACATGACTTAGTCAAATGTGCAAAAAATAAGGAATGACATATTCAAATTTCAATATACAACAATCCATGACATATAAAAATGTCATAATAGGAAAACATAAGAACTGGGGGCATAATTTATATACCATATTCAACATCTCAACAAATTAATAAAATGCATGATAATAACAAGGAACACACTCAAGGAATTGAAAAAAGAAAAATATAGACAATAAGAAAATAACATAACATAACATACTAGCCCATGGATAATGTGTTGGAAATAAATTTTAAATACATAACATATAAAATACACTATGAAAGATATAAGCATGTATAAATGCATGTGTAAGTATATAATCTCAAACATGATAATGTAAAGTTATCATAAAAGATATAGAACCTAGATGTATCATGATCAAATAAGCAGATGCCTCCAATGTCCACATGACATGAGTAGAGGCAAGGACCAACATTTGAAAGTGTATAGATACGTGTATGCTTAAATTACACTCAAAATATGCATTAAACACATTCATAAATAAATAAATGATATGCTATCTACTAACATGGAATGAAAAACATATTTTCCAAGGAGTTAATAGAACATGTAAATGCTGAAAATTGTTTTGTATTTTTGAAGTATTTTTAATTTATTTTTAATATGTGAGACATATATTTCCCCACGTTAGAGGTATCAAATTTTGGTTCACAACTATAAACTATGTGGTGTATCCTCTTCTTTAGGTCCAAACATTGGTTTGTGTGATTCCCCTACATCCCCTGCAGTCTATGATATTGGCAATAATATTATGTTTTATTGAGATGTTGTAATGGTGGTAACATAATCAAATTGTATCAAAGTATCACCCTTAGAATCTAAAATTTAATTCTTTTATCCTTTTACATTTTATGTAAATTAGTTATCATAATTATCTTTTATTTTAACACTTATTTTTGAAATGATCCTTTGTTAGTAAAAGATGAAAAGGCTTACTAGCATAGTTTGAGTTTTATATGTTAAAATATATATTTTTCAATGATGCATGATTTAAGTACAAATATTGGTTTAGTTTTTTTAATGTTTCTATTGACTTTATTATAGTGGTAAATTTATCTTTTAGAGATTCACAAGCACAAGCCTTATGTGCTTATTATTGAATATGAATAGATATACTATTTACAAATTTAGAAAGGTTTTTTATTACCTTATTTGGGAATTATAAAATGGGACACTTTAACCATTGAAGAAGTGATATAATGGACCTAGTTATAGGGATGGTAATTATCACCCTCCTTAGGTTTAGAAAATAGAAGATAATCCACTTTGTCCAATTGAAATTTGGTAAATATCAAAATGAAGACCTGATAGGAGAGACACAAAATCTAGGGAAAAATATATTTTGTTGATTTATTATTTATTTTTTTAAGACAAACTAATTTTTGAAACAAATTTTGTCCAATTATAAATGAGAAAAATAAACAAATTTATAAAAAAATGCTAAAGATTCATATAGATTAGGTTCACCAAATGTTAATTCCTAAAATATATATTAGGGAATCTAGGGTTAAAGGGGTAGAGATACCCTAGGGAATAAGGATGGTATATTATTTATAAATTAGGCCAATTAATTTTCAAACTCAAATAAACATATATCAAATTTATTATGCATATATATGCTAAAAATGGAAATTACAACTATGATAGATGTTGTGATGATAACTAAAACAATTAGATTGTTATGATGGTAATAAAAATCTAAATATAGAATAGGAATGAATAATATTGTAAGTGGATTTTAGATTGGTCATTAGATTCTAGATTAAGCATATCTTTGACCTTGAATACTTGCATCTACCTTACATAGTTGTATCAATGCTTCTATCTAACCTAGATGTAGGTGTCTTGTATGGAATACCTAATGGATTAGAATGGGATATCCTATAAAATTTTGGGTTCTCTATCACCTTTTCTTTGGTGTGCTTATATTTGGATCATTCACTATCATTCCTTATCAAATAGAAAAACCCTAGTTCTTCATCTTTATAGTGGTTGTGGGAAAATGGGCAGTGGGAACATAGTATTGAGCTACCACAAAGACCCCTATATTAATGATTAATACCTCCATAATAAATAATTTTAATCTAGCCTTTGAATTATGTAGTTCTCCCCTACATGGAAATTTGTGTGTGTGTATAAGAAAGCAATATGTGATAAGCAGGTACAATAGTGACCTAACTTGTAACTTATAAAATATGACTCATGGGATGCTCATTAAATAATTCATATTTGTATATGTGTTAACCCTATGAATGATATATAAATAAGGGAAAATAGGGAGGATTTGATCACTTGAGTCCTTGATTTAATGCCTTTTGTAAGTTACCTTGTGAGTTGTTTGGTTTGTGCTAGGTGAAGAATGAATGAGGGTTGATATTTTATATATAAATCATTATGGATAATATCTCACATTAAATAACTTAGGTGAACCATAATAATATGTTAATTTTCAAATTATATGAAATTAGGGCACCAAACACTTTCATCAAGATATGACTCTTACATTAATGTAGGTGTATGATTGGAACACAAGTGTCTAAGTAGATAGAAATAGGCACAGGTCAATAACTTGTAGAGACATAAGATAATAAGTTATATAAAATTATGAATATGATATAAGGTTTAAGTCATTAGATTAACATTGGTTATAATAAGAGATAATAACTTTGGCATGGAGAGATAGTGTATGCAAGACTTTTAATAGTAGGAATGTCTAGAAGTTGAAGATACATCCATGCTATATATTTTACAAGTGTATAAGAATAAGGTGATATATATTTCAAAAATAGTGTCAATAGAGGTAAATAATAAAATGGGGGTGATTAGGGTTAGCTCATCTCATCACTTTCCAAAAAAATTCAAGTTTATATCCATCACAAGAATACATAGGGCTTTAAGGAAAAGGAGAATAATTTATAGATTTGTGCACATCATTGGGGTTCAATATCAAAAATATAAAGAAAGTAGAAACATGAATAGGTGACTATATATTCATTATTTCACATTTAATCATAGGTTAATACTGACTATTATAGGTTAACATTAACCTATGATATTGAACCAATCCTATAAAATTGACCTTATACAAGGAGAGAGTAAGTTTTGGAACTAAACAAACCATAGGCCTATTTTATCCCAATTTTTACATAAAAATAAAATCATAGGTAGACAATCACCCAATAAATTTAAATATTCATCCCTATGTTTCACTTATTATACTTAACATATTCCTTTTGTCAAATCAGTACAATCCATATCAGTATTTTATGTTGAAATGTATGCTTGAATTCCATATCTTAATAACTAAATTAGGTTAAAAAGTTTTATATTAATTAGATTAACTCCCTCGTAATCTGAATTAGGATAAATCATGTTTCAACACTACTACACATATTGTTTTTACTACTAATTTCCATTTTCCACATAAGAGCCCCAACAACCAAATTATCATGAAGGAGAATCCATTTTAAAAACTCTTTATAATCTTCAAATTATGTTAACCACAAAACAAAAAAGATATCTTTCCAAATTATAAGAGGATCACAAACATTCTACTTACTTTTTAGACCAATAAACCCACTATAGGAAAATACCAACCTCTCATAAATTTATTTAGATATGATCTTAAACAAGGGAGGTAATCTTAATTACCATACATTCTCCCAAAATGATCCTTCATCATCCATTACAATACTAATAAAATATATATTGAGGTCATTCTGAATCATAGCATAAGTTTTGAGCTAATATTATGGGAGACTATAAATTTGTTTGATCTCCTCCCACTCCAAATATCCCCCCCCCTTTGTATAAATATTGAAATTTACTTATCCACTTATTATAACATTTGAGATAAGATCAAACCCTAGTTAGATCAAGTATATTATAATTTTATTCTAAGTTCCACCACAAAGAATAAAAACCTTGACATCTAGAGTCAAACCAATAAAAATTTGGTTTCCTCATAATACATTTTTTTATGTGCTTTAAATCCTCTAAAATTGATTGAAAAATTCTTGTTCCATGAGTAAAAATAGTGAAATACCCTAATCACAATTCATTTTTATGTAACTCTCTCCATTCCTTTCTACCTTTTGGAAACCCCTTATAAATATTACTTGTTACCAAAACTTTCCAATGTTCATTTTAATTAAGTGATTTTAAAATCATTTTCACCACTTAGTAAACTCCTTGTCCCAAGCCCACCTTTAGATTTAGGGGTAAAAAAATAGTTCACACCTAAAAACATTCCTCTTTCTAACACCTTTACCATCAAACCATATAAATTCTGTAGTAATAATATGAATATTTTCGATATGCTAGATTATGAAAAACTAACAAGAGGAATAGTAAGAGATAAATAATGCAAAACTTTATGAAAAAATTGTACCTATCTTGGTATATAAAGGAGGCGTCATTGACATTTTGAGATATTATGTGAAACTATGAGAAACACCAACTTCCATATTGCATTGAAGGAGGGGGATAAATCAAAAGGAATACCCAAGTATCTAACCACTTTATTATGCCCCCCAAGGTGACATTATTTTTGTCTTTAAAAATAATTTACTTAATATATCTTCAATTTATGACTACATAATGTGATTTTGGGCTAGCTTTCCCCCAATTAAGTCTCCAATTGAACTAATTACTCATTCAGTTTAGTGAGTGACATAATTTAGGATTTAATTGAGCCACATTAACCTAATTTCAACCACATAATATTATTTTGGGTTTAATTTTCCCTAACTAAGTCTTCAATTTATCCATTTACTCATTTGGTTCAATGAAGGATGAAATTTGGGGCAATCAAGCCAAATAAACCTAATTATGACTATATAATTTGATTTTGGAATCCATTTTCCATAATTAAGTCCCAAATTTCACTTATTACTCATTTATTTCAATGAAAGACAAAATTCATGCTAATTAATCCCTATGAACCTAATTTCAACCACACAATGTGATTTGGCGATCCATTTCCCTAATTGATTCCCTGATTAAACCATTTTTACTCATTTATTTCAATATGAGATGTAATTTGGGGAAATAAAGTTTCATGAGCCTAATTTTGGCCACATAATGTGATTTGGGGATAATTTTTCTTAAATTAATTGTTGATCAAACAAATTATGTAATTTGTTTAATAAAAAAACACAATTTTCAATAATTAAACCTTGTAAACATAATTATGACCATATAATATGATTTAGGCCTCAATTTTCTCCATTGATTCCCTCATTGGATTAATTCATCATTTGGGGTAGTCTACCCTTGTGAAACTAATACTGATCACATAATGTTTTTTAGGGATCACATTTACCTAATTAAACTAATTATTGGATTCATTTAATGATGTAAATTTTTTGATCGAGATCCATGAACATAATTACAAACAATAATGTAATTTGGGCCTAAATGTTTCCCTATTGATTCCATGCTTGGATATATCAATTATTTTATTCAATGAGGGATGTAATTTGGGTAAATTAAGCCTTCAAACCTGATTATGGCCACAAAATGTGATTTAGGGCTCAATTTATCCCAGTTGATTCCCTAATTGAAATAAATATTCATTTAATTTAATGAGTCACATAATTTGGGGAAATTGAGCCTTGTGAACATAATTATGATCACATAATGTGATTTTGGGTTTAATTTTTCCCAATTAATTCCTTGATTGAACTAATTATTTGTTTAGTTCAATAAGGGGTATAATTTAGGGAAATTGAGCCCCATTAAGTTACTTACAACTAGATAATGTGAGTATGCACTCTACTTACCCCAATTAAGTCTGTTATTAAACCAAATACTCATTTAGTTTAATGAGGGATGTAATTTTAGGCAATTTCACACTTTGAACTTAACTATGACTAGATAATATGATTTGGGCATCAATTTTCCCAATTGAGTCACTCTTGAACCAATTACTCAATTGGTTCAATGAGAGATGAAAATTTAGCTAATAGAGCCTCATGAACCCAATTTTAGTTACATCATTTTATTTGGAGTTAAATTTTTCCCAATTGAGTGTCTTATCGATCCAATTATTCTTTTTGTTCAAAGAGGGGTGTAATTTGAGATAGTCGAGCCTCGTGAACCTATTTACAACCAAATAATATGATTTGGAGCTCCATTATTCTAATTTAGTTCCTGATTGAACCTGTTACTCAATTGGTTCAATGAGGGACACAATTTGGACCAATCAAGCCACCTGAACCTGATTACGATTACATAAAGTGATTTAGGGATCAATTTTTCCTAATTGAATCCATAATTGAATAAATTACTTGACTGTTTCAATAAGGGCTTCAGTTTAGGCCAATCAAGACCTATGATCATATTAAAAGCACATAATTTTATTTGGGGCTGAATGTTTCCCAATTGTGTCCTTGATTAAACCAATTATTCAATTTTTAATTCAAAAAGGTAATTTTAGCCAATCAAGTATCGTGAACATAATTGTAACCACATATTGTGATTTAGGGCTTAGTTTTTATAAATTGAGTCCTTGATTAGAGTAATTGGTCATTTTTTCAATGACAGACATGCTTTTTTGTAATTGAGTCCTCTGAACCTAATTATAACCACATCATGTGATTTAGAGTTTAATTATCCCCAATTAAGTCCATTATTAAACAAATTACTTGATTAGTTCAATAAAGGACAAATTTGGCCAATCAAGCCTTGTGAACCTAATTACGACCATAAAATGTGATTTAGGGATCAAATTTCCCTAATTTAACTAATTAATCGATTAGTTCATTAGGGACATAGTTTAGGCCAATCAAGACCCATGAGCCTAATTACAATCATATGATGTGATTTAGGACTAAATTTTTCTTGTTTGAATCCCTTATTGGATTAATTAGTCATTCAATTTAATGAGGGATGTAATTTGTGTTAATCAAGTCCCATGAACCTAATTATAATGACATAATGTGTTTTGTCACTTAATTTTACCCAAGCGAGTCCCTAATTGAACCAATTTCTCATTTGGTTCATTAACACACATAATTTAAGGAAATCAATCCCATGAGTTTAATTTGGATAACATAATGTGATTTTGGGCTCATGTTTTAGTAATTAAGTGCTTGATTAAACACATTACTTAGTTTATTGAATGAAGTATACAAACAAAGGAAGGACTATTTCATATAATTTGGACTCAAACCCACTAAAGTGGAGTGGAGAAAATTTTCTCCAAAAAAAATTTCTTATGTTCCAAATAAAATGGACTATTTCAAACTGTTTGGGCCATAGATTATTTTGAATGAATTGGACTATTTTGAATAATGTGGACTTATACCCTGTAAAGTTGAGTGGAGAAAATTTTCTCCAAAAAATAAATTTCATATATTCTAAATAAATTGGAGTGTTTAAAACCATTTGGAAATAGATCATTTCAAATAAATTAGTCTATTTTAAATAAAATGGACTTATACCCACTAAAGTGGAGTGAAGATAGTTTTCTTCAAAAATAAATTTGTTATATTCAAAATAAATCGGAATATTTTAAAGCATTTGGGCATAGATCATTTTGAGTAAATAGGACTATTTTGAATAGTTTAAACCTATACCTATAAAATGGTTAATGATTCAGAAGAAGATTGGCTCCAAAAATAAATAAATTTGTTTTTTTCCAAATAAATTAGATTGCTTCAAACCATTTGAACATAGATCATTTCGATTAAATTGGGTCATAACTAATTAATAATTTGAAATTATACCCACTAAAGTGGAGTGAAGAATATTTTCTCCATAAATATCATGTAACTCTCCTATAATCCAAAAAAAAGTAATTATTTAAAACCATTTAGGAGGATATCATTTTGAATATCTTGGACTATTTGAAACTCATGGCACCCTTCTAGGCCTTCATACCAATCATTGATCCTTTGATGTAGCTTCCATAGTTCAGACACATGGCACTGTTTGATAGTCCAAATTATGGATGAAAACATATTAAGATTGAATCTAGTTCATCTAAATAATAAAATATCTCAATGGAAATAATTTATTTATTGTTCATTGGGAAAATAATCTGAATGAGCGTGTCAATATACCAATTCAATAATTAAAGGGAATCTCCAACCATAAACCAAATTACACTAATAACTAGAGCAAAGTAATTCTAAATTATAATAAATTATTTTGAAATTAATTAAGAAATGTTTTTGAAATAATTTAGAAGTTATTTGTATGAAATTGATGATATTAATGTTTATTACTATAATTATAGTTTATAATCAGTAAATACACTTGAAATAATCATGCAAAGTTACATCTCTCTAAACATTGGTTCTCAATTGCTGGGATGATTTTTTTGCTTTCTCCCAAGAATGTGATGGTTGACATCATTTTGATTCTCTAATCCTTTTCATCTTTCTAAATTTCATTTCTATTATATCTACTTGATGTAACATAACTCATTTTCAAATTTTGATTTGTAACACAATTTTGAGAATTACAATTAATGAACAACGTGTTGGCAATTGAAAAATCATCTCTGAAGGTCCCTTTAAAAATAACTTCATCCAATTTTTTTATGTTTATATTGAATGGATTATAATATTTCTCCCCCAAACAAATATGAAATTTAAACTTGTTTAACCCATGGCTTGAATGAGTATCCTCAAATTATTGTCCTCTATCATTGACCAAATGCCAAAGTGAGAAAAAGACAATAGTGCTACCTTCAAAATTTCATTGGAATGATCTCAAATATAGTATGACATATTTTCAATTTTATAAACTTCTTTTTTTCTCATATCATTCATTTTCATATCTTTTGTTTTGTGCACAACAAATAATAAGTCATCCAACCCCAAAATTAATAGGTTTTTAGATGTTTATTTTAGCTCTTCCTTTGAAATGTTTGCAATTTGTTAAAAAGGAAATGAATCATTTATTAATAAAAATATTATATTATAAGAGATATAACATGAGTTTTTTTAATAAAATATTTTACATGTTACTAGACTGGTCATTGATACAATTTTGATTTGCATTTCTTATTGTAACATAAAAACATAATGCATTTCATTTTATTCATTTTTTTTGCATTTATTTAAATATTATAAAGATTCAAATAGACACATATAAAAATAAGTACATGTTCAAGAACTTTGTAAATATAATACTCAATATATGCGGATGTGTCATTTCTATTGCCAATTTTGTAACACACATGCATATAAAAGTTCATATTGAAACCTTATAACTTGACCATGAACGTATCATAATCTAAATCAGTATGGTTTAGCCATAACTTATTTCTCATAGACATTGATATGAATTTAACATTGATCAACTAACATCCATTAATATTTTTATAGTAATGAAAGTATTAGATGTAACTCTTATGCATACCAAAACATATTTATATGTTTACGCAGCCCATCACAGAAAACAAAATAAGATTTACTCTTCTAAGCCATAGTTCACTATCACTAGATTCAAATCAGAATATAATACATTTTAATAGTTTAACCCCCTTCATATACTTCCAATAAGACACATCAAATTAAAAACTATTTGAATCAATATAAATATAATTGTTTCTAGCATGTGAATAGACTTTATTGTTTTTTTATAGATAAAGAACGCTATCATGGATACTCTGCATCAAAATTTATTGTATTGAAGACATAGTATAACACATATTGTGTTATTTTAAATTGGATAAATTAAACATGTAAAAACATTTTAATGGGTAAATTAAACCTATAAACAACAATTTAATGGGTAAATACAACCACATTTAGACTACACAACAATAAAATGAATCACACTTCCAAATCCCAAGCTAATCCAAGTCTATATTTTATTATCTTATACAATCTCCTATCTATGAAGAAAAATTCAATTATAATGTGTTTAAATAAATAAATTTAATTAATATATTCTAGAATTGTATGAAATTATATAATTATATATTTATTGAAAAGGGTTTTCACCTATTTTTGCTTTTTTGTAGTATGTATGGATGCGCTCTTTCATTGAAACTTTGGTTCTTTGTCCCCTATAAATTATTATATAATGTAGTAACTAAAAATTCTCATTATATATTAATTTGATATTTTCATTTTAAAAATAACTCTTGTGGTAAAGTTTTACCTTATGTTTTTTTCATGGAGGAAACAACCTACAGAGTTGTGTCATGGGTTGTTGTGTTGTAGACACAAAGTGTTAGAGATGCATTGTGTACTATTTTAAATGAGACATAAATAGATGAAGAAATATTCTATCAGTATTATGAATCATTAATAAATAAAAATATATATATAATTGAAAAAATATGCATGATCTTAATATGTTACATTATTCATCTTATGATGTGTTGTGTTCATTGATATGATTTTTTGTTATTATTGTTTCCTCACTTGTATGCAATGCCATTGGTGCTACACAACAAAAGATTGCTAAGCCATTAGGTCTGAATAATAAAGCATATACACTGAAATATTGTTAAGATGTTATTTTTAGAAAATGAAGCATGATTATTAAAAAAATTAAAAATGTTATGCACCTAGTACTGATCAAAGTAGTTGTTCTTAAATTAGTTGTTCTAAATTTATCAAACAAATTTTAAAATTGAACATTAAAAATTGTTTGTTATTAAATTTTTTTAATTTAAGATAAATTTATTTTCAATTTTGTACAAACATGCACTAATCTAGCTCCTTTATATACCACTAAGACGTTACATGCATATAGATCATTGAAAGTAGAGATACGTGTCTCCCAAAAGATGGTATCTAGATTATTTGTGAATAGCCTTACTATTTTTTGTGATCTAATCATTTTAAATGTTATTACATTTTTTTTAATGTTAAAACCATCCTCTAATCTACTTTGTTGAAATGGAGGCAAAAAATTGGTAGCTAAAAATGAGATGGATCTTGAAAAAAAATGATACCTATAATATGTGCCCAATCAAATCCATAACTATTTGGACCCCATAATATGACACATGTATCTTGCATGTAAAAAAAATCAACAACACATAGATTCTTGAGAGAAGTTTGAATGGTAGGATAATGTTCTATGTTATGGATGATGAATACATTGAAGGCCCTGACAATATTTTTTTTCAATCAATGCCTAAATAAATAGGTGAAGATGTTATTCCTTAAAAACTTTAGTGATATTCAAAATATCAATAATTATTAAATCAACGCTCACTCCAAGAATGAACATTTCACTAAAATATTCTAAAATGGATGGCTAAAGACAAGGGGGGCCATAATGGTAGCTGAACCTTTCTATGTCTATCTCAGCAAGCTAACCTCCATCATTATGTAGATAAATTTTCAATATGCTTAATGAATCTTGAGATAATGCTTCCTAGCCTTTTGTTTTTAAAATAATTTCATTTAGGACACATAAATCATTAAACCTTTTCACATAAATTTTATAATGCTCCTTTACCTCTTCAGGTGTCATTGTTTGGTCTAATGGTAGTGCCATATCATGGTTGCTAAAATAATCTACAATTTTTGATAATATGTTACTTTCCATCTTCACCTTTTTTCACAAATTATCTTTGGTGTTGTACCTAGGGGTTTTCAAGAAGGAAATAGACCCTTTTTCTAATAAATCTATTTAACTAATTTTTGTTTATCTAAAAGCCCTTGAATATTTGTAAGTACTATTGTACCAATCAGATTTAAGTCTTGCTTATCTGAATTAGGTAAAGTACCACTTTCAAACAAATCAAATGCCTTATAAAAACAATCCCAAATGGGTTGTTCTATGAAAACAAGGTATTTTATCTCTTGTAGTTATTATGTTAAACATTTCATTTGTGTGAACAAGTGTTTATCTTGTTCATGTATTTCTTCCATCTTTTTCTTCCCTATTTCAATATTCTTCCAACTTTTTAATATGATAAGGTCACGTGTAGATCAAACTCTTTCTAAAAATGAAACCTTATAGATTATTTGGTTGGATTCATTATACTAATTACATATTTTTTGCACAATATGGAATGGAGTACAAGTTTTCAGAAATATTACCCTTCTAAAATAACATTTATTTCTCAATGATTGTGTATTGTAGTCATCCTCTGAAAGAATTCCTTTTTGTGCTCTAATTGTGTGTTGGCCATCTATAATTTTGAACTTTATGGTTTTTTTTTCTATCATATCTTCTAGGAATTCCTTTGATTCAATAAAATAGTCATATTTAATTGGATCAAAAGGAATTAACAAAGCATCCTTCATTAGAACCTCATTATTTTTTATAAATGAATGAATTATATCATTCACCCCTCTTTCATTGAGATTACTTATTTTGATATTTGCACCTTCAAATTCATAGAGTTGTATAGGAATGTTCAAGGTGTAATTACTAGGGGAAATATACCATGTAGATAATTTAATGTGTGTCTCATCAAAAGTTTGTGTGAACAAAAGTTTTTCAACCTTTTATTTGATCTTATTTTTATCCATTGGTGTAAGTACTTGTATGGCCTCTTTTAATTTTACATACAAATATGTTTCCCTTGCTTGTATTTTTTAATTTAATGTTAATTCTCTCATGTATGTAGGGTATCTTAAATACATGTTTGCATGGTGGCAAGTAAAAGAAGTTTTTGCCCCTTGTTCATGTTTTTTTTCAACACATTTTATATTCTATTGACCAAATTATCTCTATCTACCAACCTAGACATTTGAAGGTTGTCATAGATATTCAAATGAAACCCAAAATTTTCACAAAAAGGAGAAATATTATTTTTTTTCAAATCCATTTTACTAGGTGTAAATTTAGTGAAAGTAGCTGTAGCTCGATGGAGAATTGCCTCTTATCCATTCCATACATCCAGTTGGAATTGAAGGGCATATTCAATTTCATGCTTATCACAAGTTAGGATTATTCCAATCAGAGAAGATTATTTTCTCAATGTAGTGCTAAACAAATATATATCTAGATGCATGTTTGGTGGACTAAACAATTCAAAATACCAATCAGCAAGAGTAATTTTGTCACCACCATAAAATAGAAGATGTTTATGTGGATTTAAATTTAGTTTTGGTATTTTATATAGTACTCTATCCAAATTATCTTGGATTGAGGCATTCTTATATCTTTTATCCAAATTATCTTTGAGTGAGGCCACCTTCTACCTTTTAAGTGTGGTGATTCTTTTTTCACCTGAAGACATTCTATAAAGCAATTGAAATGATTTAAATATTGATCTTTTGTAAAGTCCAAGTTACATATTGCATCAATTCATGTAATTTTTGTTGTTGTTTAAAAAGTGATTAAATGTATAAAAAAATGTTAATTATAAACTACAATACAAAATACATATTCAATCTTCATAATATATACATTAACTCACACTTCAACTAATAAGGTATAACTAAATAAAAAATAAATTATGTACACTAGTGAATATAATTTGATGGGCAAAGGAATCCATAGACATTTTTTTCAAAGGAGAGAGATGAGGCGAAGTATGTTTATAATATGTGTCAAAACTCCCATCAATAGGTACATTCAAGGTATATCCTAGGAGACACATTTCAATCATTCACAAGAGTACATTGTTCTTAGATGATCATTCACACCTATTTTTGGTTCTACATTTCCAAGTGACATTTTCCAATTTGGATATTATTTACACCTATTTTGGTTTTGGTGTCCCCAAAATTTGGCATTTCAATATTTTTGGGAACCCCTTTTTTTATTTTTGCATTTTGGTCTTGTGTGTGTCAGTTAAATTGCTTGAAGCTAGTCTCCTAAATAAAGAACTTAAGTTTTATTAGTGTTGTTTTTCATTTGTTGTTTACTTTACTTAGTTTATCCTATATTACTCTAAATAACTAAAGGAATTATCTTATAAACATCACTGTAATCCTTTTACTCATCCACTTTAACACTTAAAGCATGCTAAAAGTAACTCAATTCATTTGTAGTGCAAATTGGGTTCTCTAAGTTACTTTACTTCCTTGAGAATAAGTTAATTTGTCCCAAGAACCTGATTCATTCCACATAGACCAATTCAAGTTTCTCAAACTACTTTACGTACCAAACTAAATAAGTTAAGTAGTTTTAAAAACCTAACCAACACTCTCTAGTTCTAATTGGGTTTCCTGAGTTACTTTACTTGAAAAACAAAAGGAGTTAAGTTATCCCGAAAACTTGACTAACATTCTATAGGCCAAATAAATATTACAAAAGTGATTTAAATTCATAATTAAAAGTAGTTCTATTTCATGAACCTAAATTACTCATAAACCTAGACCAAATCGAGATTCCAAAAGTGCTTTACTTCATTACTTAAAATAAGTAAAGTAATTCAAAGACCCTGATTAGAAAGGGAAGTAAGGGATGACATGGATTTGACATGCTTACAATAAATGCATTGGAATTTATATAAATCTAAGAAATTCCACCTCATTTATAAGTCATTCAAACAAGTAATAGCCCCTATGAACCTCGAGCTGTGTATTTTTATTCTCTAGAATAATTTTGAGTGATTTAATTCTTGATCCATTTTTAGTTAAGGTAAGTGAGTTATTACTAAACCAATTTCAATTTATTTTTTTCTTCTTTTAGGTTGTTTTATCCCCATTTTATTTTTCTCATGTTGCCATAGTTTTTTGACTATCGGTGTTGTTTTTCTTTGTTTTCTCTTTCAAATTCTTGGTAAAAGTTGTTATTTTAATTGAAAAATTAAAATCTCAAAATCTATTATCACATTTTTTTCATGTTAAAAACTTTAAAATAAAAAATCTTCATGCAAGCCTTGATTTTCCAATTTCCCTACCTAATCATGTTTACCAGTCTCTCTTTTTTACTTCAAGTTTTTGACACCTACTAACTTGCCATAAAAAGCTTGATTCACAAAGGTCCTAGTCCTTTGGGTTTCCAATAAATTATTTCTTTAGATCCCTTATCCTAAGTAACTAATGTAGGAAACCTTGAACTACATTAAAAGCTTACTCAATCAGGTTTCCCTTTCCTTAGTACTTCTTTGGGTTTCTTAACCTTCATAACTTTGAGTTTTTACTAGAAAGGATCTTCCTACCAAAAACTTGACTCCCAAAAGACTTCTTCGAGTTCATGAAATATTCTTACTTTAGGATTTTGAACTAATGTAACTCACTTAAGTAAACCTAAAGTCTTGACCCCGAGTAAACTTGTGAACCATCATCCAAGACCTACTTGGGTTTTCTTTGCTTCAGTACTTCTTTAGGTTTCTTGAACTTACTTTAGGCTTTTGAACCAAAGTAATTTGTTGTTAAAAACTTGAAGTCTTTAGCTCTCAAAAGGTAAAACTTCTAAAAAAAATTAAAGTCTCATGCTCTTATAAGACCTATTAAGGGTTTCTAAGCCCTATTACTTAAAGGCAAGATACTTAGTATTTGAAAAATTTCCAATTACTTTGAACCTAAAACTTGTTTAGAAATATTTTGAAGAATAAAGAGTTAACTCCTTTAAAATTTTCTAAACTAGGTGCAGTAGTTAGTGAGTGTTTGAAAAACACTTGTCAAGGTCATTAAATTTTTTCAAAAGCCAATGTCTAGATTAGAGAGTTCAAGAAGGTCAGAAGAAGTAGTGGAATTATAAGTACAAGGTTAGATCATTAAGGAGGCCCTAGAGTTAGTACTTAAGGAGATTACAAAACCATGCAAGAAGGGTAAAATAAAAGCAAAGAAGGTTAGATTATAAGAACAAAAAATGAAGTATGAATATAAAGGATACCCCATTGAGTCAAGTATTATTTATAAACTCACTAAAATATGTGACACAAACATGGGGCACATATATGTGACTAATTTTTTGGAAGGATCAAGGGCCCCTGCAAAGACTCCAATCTTACACTCCATGACTAATATTGGGATTCTTTAGGCTACATATTTCCAAAGTTCAACTTAGTTTCCTAAGTTTGTTTTAGCATGTGCTAAGTACTATGACTATCTAACTAGGGTGGTAAGAGATGCTGCTGGAAATGTGGTTCTGAGGTTGGATGTTCAATACCTTAACAATTGTTTAAATATCCCAACCTCACTAAAAGTGATTTATATTTCAATGGAGATGGATGAAAAGTAGTGGGAAACCAAAATAATATAGTGTATTAACATTATGAATACATATTACTTGAAGAAAACAAAACAACCTTCAAGGTTCCCTAAACACATTGTCAAATCAGATTTTGTCTAGGAAGTGGATGATAGCATTTAGTTTTTGTGAATAATTTATGGACAAAAAAACACCAAATGGTTTTCACCCTAGATATATTCCTATATTAGAACCATTAATGTGAATTAGAGTTTGCTAAGATTGACTGGGCAACAATGATCAATGATAACATGGATCAATAGTTAAAGAATATATTATAGACCTTCAATTTAAAAATGAAATCATATCTTGTATATATAGTAGCCTCTAGTGGAGCCTTCTCAAGGTTAAAGAATAATTTTAGACTATCAAAAGTACCAATATATTAACATTATCCTTAGCTGATCCTTGAAGAATACTACAAGAATTACATTATAGTAAATGATGGTTTCTTTTATGAGCTTATTTGCAAGTTTGTGACATCCTTGAAGCATAAAAGTGTATCAGATTGTTAGGGTGTGGAGTTAAAAGCTTCACCAAGGAGCACACTTATCAGTTTTAGGTCTACACAGATACCGACATCAATCAGGAGCGACCGACATCAGTCAAGAGCAGTTTTAGAGGTGCCAACATCGATAGAAGGTCGGCCGACGGTGGTCAAAGACAAGCAGCAAGAACCGACATCAGTTACTTGCGTGTCCAGAAAGCTATTTTCATGGACAAAAGCGAGTGTTTTCATGATGAGTTTGAGTTGTAGTCTCAAGCTCACATCTCTATTATTGGCGTTACTATTTTTAGAGCCCTTGTTCAAGTGGCTTAACTGCTTGTTGGAAGTGCATGCTCAAGTCTCCTAATTCTATATGTAGAATTAGATCTTCTTAGCTTTGTAGTGTGGATTATTGTAGTTGGGTGAATTATTGTAATTCATTGTATGAGAAGAACAGTAAAGAATTGAATCAATCCAGGCTTGTTGGAGCTGATTGTTCTTGAGAGAGATAGCTCTTGAGGAATAGAGATCTAGTGAGAGGTCTATACATCTAGGAGAGGTGTGGAAGAAAGAAGCTTTCTTCAATTGTATTCCTTTTGTAAAGAGTTTATTAATACAAGTTTTCAGGGTGTTTTCTTGTATCTCTTGTTCTTGCTATTATCATTCTAATTACTTGTCAATCTGATTTAATTCCGCATTTACTACTTTCACAATTGTAATCTATTGTTGGTTTGATCCCCCAACAAGTGGTATCAGAGCCTTGGTTGTAGGTTCAGAGCTTGATATCCAATAAGTGGTATCAAAGTTTAGGTGCACTAACATGTGGTTCAGATCTGTGTAGTGTGTATTGATTACAGGTTCTCACAGGAGTTTCTGCAGAGATTTCTGTTTGAGTGGGAGAAGCAATGGCAGATGAAAGTAAATTGAGAATGGAAAAGTTCAATGGAAAAAATTACCAACATTGGAGAATGCAAATAGAGGATTATCTGTATCAAAAAGATCTCTACTTACCGTTAGGTGGGGTTGCAAAGAAGCCCAAAGACATGGAGGATGAAGAATGGGAAGTTCTTGACAGAAAGGCTCTGGGGTCTATAAGACTGAGTCTAGCATCCACTGTGATATCCAATTTATCATAGGCAAAGTCTACGGTAGAGTTGATGACTACGTTAGAAAATTTGTATGAAAAACCCTCAGCTTCAAATAAGGTATATCTTATGAAGCAGTTATTTAATTTTCATATGAATGAAGGTGGATTTGTTTCTACTCATCTGAATGACTTCAATGGTATTGTGAATCAATTAAGTTCAGTGAATATAGTGTTTGATGATGAGATAAAAGCTCTTTTAATATTATGTTCTTTGCCTGAAAGCTGGCATGGCTTAGTAATGGCAGTAAGTAATACTGCATCTGCATCAAATATTTTGAAAGTAGAGGATGTTGTTAGTGTTATCTTGAATGAGGAAATACACAGGAAAAACACAGAAGAGACATCTGGGAATGCTTTAAGTTTTGAGAGTAGGGGAAGGCAGAAATAGAAGAGCAAGAAAGGCAGATCAAGATCCAAGTCAAAGGGGAAAGGCAAATCTAAATCCAAAAATGGTAGAAGGCCATAATGCTGGAATTGTGGAAAGATGGGGCACATAAGCAGAGATTATTGGTCAAAACCTAAGGAGGACAATCAACACAAAGGAAAGGAGGAAGCCAAGATTGCAGGTATTGCACAAGATGCTTTAATTTTCTCTCTACATAATAATATAGAATCTTGGGTATTAGATTCTGGTGCATCTTTTCATGCTACTCCTAACAGGGAATATTTCAGTGACTATATCCATGGAGATTTTGGAATAGTGTATCTAGGGGATGATGAGCCCTATAAAATAATTGGCAAAGGTAAAGTGCAGCTCAAGATGCTGAACAACAACACATGGATGTTGAGAGATGTGATGCATGTACCTAGCTTGAAGAGAAATTTGATTTCTGTAGGATAGTTAGGGGATGAGAGTTGTACAGTAACTCTCACAGCAAAATCTTGGAAGGTGACCAAGGGTGCACTTGTTATGGCTAGAGGTAAGAGAGAAGGTACTCTCTATTTGTGTAATTGCTTTACTAAATAATCTCCTTCTGTATTATCTACTTCAGATGTGGATGCTAAATTGTGGCACTCAAGGCTTGGCCACATGAGTGAGAAGGGGATATCAATTCTTAAGTCTAAAGGTATGCTTTCAAATTTAAAAGGCATAGATCTAGAGTTTTGTGAGCACTGTGTATTTGGAAAATAGAAAAGGGTTAGTTTTCTCAAGACTGGGTCTACTAAGAAGAGGCATAAGTTGGAGCTTGTTCACACAGACATGTGGGGACCGGCTCAGGTTGCTTCCATTGGAGGATCATAGTACTATGTATCTTTCATAGATGATGCTACAAGGAAGGTATGGATCTATTATATTAGAAGAAAATCTGATGTATTTGAGACTTTTAAAGTTTGGAAAGCTATGGTTGAGAATGAAACAGGTAAAAGATTAAAGTGCCTGAGATCAGATAATGGTGGTGAGTTCTGTAGTCATAAGTTCAGAGATTATTGTTACATGCATGGAATCTGTAGGGAAAGGATGGTTCCAAGGACACCTCAGCAGAATGGAATTGCTGAAAGGATGAATAGGACAATAATGGAGTGTGCAAGATGTATGAGATTGCATGCTGGTTTGCCCTTACACTTTTGGGCACAAGCTATTGACACTGCAGTATACCTGATTAATAGAGGACCCTCTACAGCTCTGAATGGTGGTATTCCAGAAGAGGCATGGATAGGTAAAAAGGTTGATCTCTCATATCTCAAAGTTTTTGGTTGTGAAGCCTTTGTGCACATAGATAAGGAAAATAGAAATAAGCTTGATGCTAAGTCTATGAGGTGCACGTTTATTGTCTATGGCTCAGATGATTTTGGTTACAGATTGTGGAATCTAAAAACTAACAAGGTAATCAGGAGCCGTGATGTTGTTTTCAATGAAAGAGTGATGTATTGTGATCAGCTAAGGAAGCTGAATCAATCTGAGTAGAGCAATAGTGAATTGGATGAGGTGAAAGTCCAAGATGAGCTCGTGGGAAAAAGATATAATCACTTGCAGGAAAACACAGAGACCGACGTCGGCAGGACAGGAACCGGCGTCGGTAGGACAGAAATCGGCGTCGGCCATACTGAGACCGACGTCGTCCGTACAGATACAGAGGTCGGTCAGGTAGAAATGATGTCGGCCAATAACAGGTTTGGAGGTGACCGAGGTCGGTCACTATCAGAGAATTTGGGTGGACAACATGTTGTAAACGAGTCTCAAACACCCATCAGAAGGTCAGAAAGGGTGAGTAAGCCTCCAATTAGATATTCTCCTTCTTTATTTTATTTATTGCTAACTGATGGTGGAGAACCAGAGAGATTTGAAGAAGCAATACAGATGGAGTCCAAGAGTCAGTGGGAGTGTGGCATGGTTGAGGAGATGGAGTCCTTAAGAGAGAACCAAACATGGGATTTGGTTGAATTGCCAGTGGGTAAGAGAACACTCAAGAACAGATGGACCTATAGGTTGAAAGAAGGTGAGAATGGATAGATGAGATATAAGGCCAGATTGGTAGTGAAAGGATTTGCACAAAAGCCAGGTATTGATTTTGGTGAGATTTTTTCTCCTGTTGTTAAGATGACTTCTATAAGGGTTATATTGTCTTTGGTTGCTTTTGAGGATTTGCATCTTGAGCAGCTAGATGTTAAGATAGCATTTCTTCATGGAGATTTGGATGAGGAAATTTATATGGAACAGCCAAAAGGATTTGAGGTCAAGGGTAAGGAGAAGTTAGTGTGCAGATTGAAGAAAAGCTTGTATGGCCTCAAGCAAGCTCCTAGGCAATGGTACTTAAAATTTGACAGGTTAATGACTGAGCATGGCTACAGTAGGTGTCAACCTGACCATTGTGTATATTTCAAGAGATTTGATAATGGTAGATATATTATTCTATTATTTTATGTAGATGATATGCTGGTTGCAGGATCACACATGTAGGATATCTCTGAGCTTAAAGTAAAATTAGCTCATACGTTTGCTATGAAGGATTTGGGAGTAGCTAAGAAAATCCTTGGCATGAGCATTAAGAGAGACAGGAAAAATCATAGGTTGATATTGTCTCAAGAAGATTATGTGGACAAGGTGTTGAAATAGTTCAATATGCAGGATGCTAAACCGATAAGCACACCTTTGGCTGGACATTTTAAGCTGAGTAAAGAACAATGTCCTAATTCATATGATGAGGTAGAGTACATGAGTAAGGTTCCATATTCTTCTACAGTAGGAAGTTTGATGTATGCAATGGTGTGTACTAGACTAGATATTGCCCAAGCAGTGGGAGTGGTAAGTAAGTATATGGCCAATCCAGGTAAGGAACATTGGAAAGCAGTTCAGTGGATCCTTAGATATCTGAGAGGAACCAGCAGTAAGCACTTATGTTATGGAGGTTCAGATACTTCTCTACATGGTTATGTAGATTCAGATATGACAGGTGATTTGGATGGTAGGAGGAGCACTACAGGCTATGTTTTCACTGTAGGTGGAACGGCGGTTAGCTGGATATCTAAGTTGCAAAAGGTTGTTGCCTTGTCAACTATAGAAGCAAAGTATATTACAGCCACAGAGGCTAGCAAAGAGATGATATGGATGACACGGTTCATGGATGAGCTTGGTAGGGAGCATGAGAGTTGCAGATTGTATAGTGATAGTCAGAGTGTAATCTATTTAGCTAAGAATTCAGCCTTTCATTCAAGAACAAAGCACATACAGCTAAGGTACCACTTCATACGACAGGTATTGGAAGATGGTGAGTTGAAGCTAGAGAAAATCCATACAGATAGGAATCCTGTTGATATGTTAACCAAGCCAGTTACAAAGGAGAAGTTGAATCTTCATTCAACTTCTGTTGGTCTTCATGATTGAGTTGAAGATGGAGAAGCTAGAAGATGTTGCTGTACAGGTATTGGTGCAGCTGTTTATCTCCAAGTGGGAGATTGTTAGGGTGTGGAGCTAAAAGCTTCACCAAAGAGCACACTTATCAGTTTTGGGTCTACATAAATACCGGCGTCGGTTAGGAGCGACTGACGTCGGTCAAGAGCAGTTGTAGAGGCACCGACGTCGGTAGAAGGTCGGCTGACGGCGGTCACAGACAAGCAGCAGGAACAGATGTTGGTTACCTACGTGTCCAGAAAGCTATTTCCGTGGACAGAAGCGAGTGTTTGCATGATGAGTTTGAGTTGTAGTCTCAAGCTCATGTCTCTATTATTGGCGTTACTATTTTTAGAGCCCTTGTTCAAGTGGCTTAACTACTTGTTGGAAGTGCATGCTCAAGTCTCCTAATTCTATATGTAGAATTAGATCTTCTTAGCTTTGCAATGTGGATTATTGTAGTTGGGTGAATTATTGTAATTCATTGTATGAGAAGAATAGTATAGAATTGAATCAATCCAGGCTTGTTGGAGTTGATTGTTCTTGAGAGAGATAGCTCTTGAGGAATAGAGATCTAGTGAGAGGTCTATACATCTAGGAGAGGTGTGGAAGAAAGAAGCTTTCTTCAATTGTATTCCTTTTGTAAAGAGTTTGTTAATACAAGTTTTTAGGGTGTTTTCTTGTATCTCTTGTTCTTGCTATTATCATTCTAATTACTTGTCAATCTGATTTAATTCTGCGTTTACTGCTTTCACAATTGTAATCTATTGTTGGTTTGATCCCCCAACAATTACATTATAGTAAATGATGGTTTCTTTTATGAGCTTATTTGCAAGTTTGTGACATCCTTGAAGCATAAAAGTGTATCAGATGAGGTATGGGATGTAGTCTCTTTATATGGATACATTTTCATTCAATTTATTTATTTCTCATATCTCAAAGTAGGAGGTTTCTTAGGAACACCTTTCAAGCTGCCAAGGTATCCAAGTGACAAGTGGATCCTTATGGAATTTTATAGGCAATTAATTGAGTTACATGATTTGTAGTTTAAGGCTCACAAGGTAGCCATTAATTTTCTTTTTGTAATTGGCCATTATCATTGCCCCACTATTTACAAGGTAAGGAATGTACAAAAAGAGTTGTATCATCATTACACTCAGACAAATTTTGATGTGAGGGAAAATTTTGATTACAAAGGTGTGTCACAAAATATAGTTTCCCTTGAATATATGCATATCCCAACACTAGAATATTTTTGGATTTATTATAGGGATGAGTTTGATGTAAGAAGAAGGGATAAAATTAGGATGACCATTGAAAAAATCTATACATTTGACTTGGCTACCATTCTTGAGGACATGAAGATGATGGTATTGCTACTATTGATGCTTTCCATATAGTAGGAGGAGATAGTTTCCCACTTCCAATGAATATTTTTGGAGATTATCATGACAAAACAATTTTAGAAAGGACTTTAAATGTTTTGGTGATGATTTATAATTAGATACTTGATAATGGTTATTACATGAAGGATTTGATAAATGAGACTACTATATTGGGACAAAAGAGGAAAGAGATAATACAAAGAGAAAGTAGTTAGGTTACTTTAAAAAAGTTAAAGATAAAGAAAAATGTTGATGATACCTTCTTAGTGGTAATAGATAACGAGCCAACAAAACCAACTATTTCTACATCACCATTGGTTTCTACTACTCCTATTTCTTCTCCCATTCCTCTTATTCCCACCTCCACTCATTCCACTTCCACTGCACCTACTTCACCACCATGACCTCCTTTGGTCAAGCCACCTATAGTTGAAAAAGAACCTAAAGAAGTAACTTCATAGGAAATAATTTCTCAAGAGATGTCTCAAGAAAAGATAGTAGTTGAAATTGAGAAAGAGGTTTTGGGTGAATGAGAAAAAAATAAAGAAGAAATAGAGGTTGAGAAAATAACAACTGAGGAAGTACAACATGAAAAGCAAGTTTCTAAATCTACAGAGGAAGCTCAAGGAGAGATGACAACTCAAGAAGTTCCTTCTTAAAAACTAATAGTTCAAGATAGTTACCAATAATATGTAATCATTCATTCTAGCACTTCCATGTCAACTAATTTCTCATCTTCACTAGCTACACAAACTAATCCTAGATCAAAGGAAGTGATCAATCTTGAGGAGATAGATTTTCAATTATTGAAAAGTCTAGATAAAAGAGGCAAGAAACCAAAATCAGCTAAAGTAACTTCAAAGTTACTAATTGAATCTTTAGGCCAAAAATTTGTTGAGTTAATAGTTCCTCCCCAAGGAATGAGCAAACAATAAGTCACTAGGAGTGACCTAACTTTTACAAGAATACCACTTGGAAAAGTAAAAATTGATACTTTGAAGGAAGACACTTAAAATTTGATTGATTCTCTTTTAAAGAAGTTGTATGAAGAAAAGGCTGCCAAGGCAAAGCTAAAGGAACAAAATGGCCAATTATGTGAAATAATTGATAAAGTAGCCAATTTTTTTTCCCAACAAGAAATTACTCAGGAGAATCAATTGAGCCATAATTAATATCTAAGGTGGACGAAATAGGGGATAGGGTAAGGGATATAGATAAATGGATAGATAAAATGAAGCAAAAAGCCCAGGAACTCTTCCCAAGCATCCCAAATTTTCATCAAGAAATTTTGGATAAGATAGTTGAAATAAAAGCAACAAGAAATGAGTTGAAAAATGTGAATGGTATTTCCAAAATCTAATAGGAAATTCTAGAAGTAATAGTGAATTTAAGTGAGAAAATATTGGTTGAAGAACAAATAACTCCTGAAAAGAAGGTGAAACAAGAAGATTATCTCTTATCTTTCCATTTGATCATATTATCAGACATGGAAGAGGAGATGAAGAAATTAGAAGAATATGCACATAGTATAAAAGTTGATCTTCATGATTCCTTTTTTGGTATCACTCATATCTAGTCTAGTGATAATGTTCCAAGAGTTACAGAGTAGTTAAATGAACAATTCAAGTAGTGGATAAACAAAGATATAACTCCTTGCATAACCAATTCTATCAAATATTTGAAGAAATATAAAGAGGAACTAAAAATACTTAGACCAAGGATTGAGAGAGTTAAATCTCAATATAGGAGGATAGATAGAGAAATGTTGAGATTGGAGACAAAAATACATTCCATTGCAAAACTAGATGATGTAGCAATCTAATCAATGATATCTCAACATATAAAGTATAGAGAAAAATACAAAAGCTAGATTCATGAAGTAGACTCACTAGATCCTAAATATTTAGTAATTCTTCTTCTTATTATTATCTTTTTCTCTTATTTCTTCATACACACTCTATGAAGAATCTTGTTTGCAGTAATCATTATGTAAAAGTAATATCATTTTATGATTTACTTGTTAAAGTAAAATTACTTTTTTAAATTTCAACAACTTAAGTAATTTGGCTAAAATTCCATTACTCAAAGTTATTTCATAAAATTAAGTTACGTTATCTAACTTTGTGCTGCATGCAAAGTGTTTTTAATCAATCCAAATAAGGAGTTCAAAAAGTACTACATGTAATTGATCATTGCATGCGATAGTGGAGAGACTTGAGGAAGTTATTATTCAATAGTTCCCAATTTTAACATAACACATGTGAATTGAAGAAGTGGATTCCTATTATAATTAAGTATCTTGAAATTGTATAAATAGATGAGCAAGCCTACATGCCAAAGGGGGGGCAATTTTTCTTTTGGCAATTGTATAAATGGTTTAAGAAATCCAAGACTTTGAGTTTGAGATAATCATATTATTTTGTACAATTTTTTCAAAGAAATAATAATAAATAGAATTTTTTTTGGATAAATTTGTGTCTATGAGCTCAATGAAGATAAATTGGTAATCTTTGAGTTATCTTTAAAGCTAAAGTGAGTTACCTTCAAAATATTTTGTAATATTGGGTGATATTTCAAAAGCTTTTGTAATACCTTTTAAGGCATCTCTTAGGAGATACCTTTCAAACATGCACAAGAGTGGATTTCACCTTCAAGGTATCATGTAGGAGGTACCTTTCAAATAGGCACAATACTAGATTTCTCTTTCAAGGAACATGTGAAATTTTGCTTTACATAGAAAGTACTATTGGGTGATATGTTCAAGGCCTTTGTAATACCTTCAAGGTATCTCCTAAGAGATACCTTTCAAACATGCAAAAGAGTGGATTTTCCCTTCAAGGTATCAATTAAGAGATATGTTTGAAACATGCATAAGAGTGGATTTATCCTATAAGGAACAAGTAGAATGTCCTTTACATAGAAAGTGTTAGTGCCCAAAATTGCATTAGAATAATTAGACCCTGTCTAGTGAAGCTATTTGAGTCTAGCCTATATTGAGTATTGAATATTTTGTCATGTATCCTTATCCAACCCCAAGTTTTCCTTTGGTGGGTTTGATTCATTTAAAAACTGGTTAGTTCCCTTATATCCTTCTATACATGACAAAAATGCTTATTTGTTAGATTGTTTAAGCCTTTTATGGTGTACATAAGTACATTTAAGATCACACAAAAACATATGGTTGCTATTTCAATCTCAGATAAGAAGATTTTAGGGTCCCAAAATTGAAATTCCATGTTGCAGTTTCAAATTATCTTAGTGACTAAGGTGGGTAATTATCTAATGAATTGAGTGAGAGACACATGGTGGTCTTGGGGGAGCCTTTACATACATATCTTATGAAAGTGGATTTCTCCTACAAGGAACAAGTGGAATTTCCTTTATAAAATCATACAATCATGTGAAAGGAAGAAAAGGGGGACCACCTAATTAATGATTAGGGTCTTTATAAGATCTAATGGCTATCACTCTTTTAATTTGATAAAGTGCATGAAGTCTATGATCTTGGGAGGCCCTAAAAGAATGCCAAGTTGCATTCTCACATTTGATGGTAGAAACTTGATGATATTAAATTAAACCTTCATGCTCATGCCATTTGACATTCACAAGAACATCTTTGATGGTATCAAGACCATCAAATTTAAGTTAACCTAACTCTATATCCTAGATAAAAGGGAGTCCCAAAAGTTTGATGCATGATGTAATAATGAAGCTTAAAGACTTCTAGTGGGCAATGAGATTAAAGGATAGGGATTAAAATCAATGGCTCATGATGAATGCATGGATCTTAATCCAATGGTGAGAAACAAAATAAGAATTTAAAGGCTATCGATTGGTTGACCCTCTGACAAATACAAAAATTACCATGAGAAGATAGCTAAATGAAGGCTACATAGGATACACATGGGCAATAGATAGTGGAAATTAGAAATGCAAAGGCATAAAGGCGAGTCTCAATAAAATATTGAGGCATGAGTGAGTCTAAATCCCAACTAGCTTCACCATTAAATCCCTAGAATCCTAAAACTTGAATAAAAAGGGAAATTGTAAGCAGTTGAACTACAATTGAAGTCTACTAATTTATTCCAAGTGCAAAGAAAAGCATTATTGGGTGATATTTTTAAGGAATTTATAATACCTTCAAGGTATATCCTAAGATATACGTTTCCATCACAAGAGTGGATTTCCACTTTAATGTATCTCATAAGAGATACCTTTCAAGCACAAGAGAGGAGATTGAAAGAGCAAACACATAACTATTGTTTGAGAAAATAGGGTTTTCAAATTATAACACTAAAATTTTATAAAAAAAATATAATAACTATAATTCTAAGTACTCTACCTATATATACTTAAATCAATTTTTAATAAAAAATAGTACAATTTTTAAGAATGTGTGTCAAGCTCAAGGAGGCCCTAAGTTGGCCTAGGCAGTAGTGAGCCCTATTGTAAAGCTCGATACAAAAGGAAAATAGGTCAAAAGAGTCAAATGGGTGTATAAGATAAAAATATATTTAAGTATGTATAGGTAGATTACTTAGAATGTGAATGTGTGTTGAGCTCAGGGAGGCCCTATGTTGGCCTAGACAGTAGTAAGCCCTGTTGTAAAGCTTGATACAAAAGGAAAATAGGTCAAAAGAGTCAAATGGGTATATAAGACAAAAAAGGGTAGACTCAACTAGTTCTAGTTTAATATGGGTAGAATCCTTGTTTTGGTTAAATTCTATGGAAAATAATTTCACAATAATTACTTTGCACCTTTTTTGATCATCTTCATCATCTGGTGAAAACCAATCAATTACGTAGATTTAGCTAATAACTCATGCAGTTAAAATGTCCTTCCTTATAATTAATGAACATGAATAATTGCTCAAAATTCATCTCAATTATGCATAAATTTATGAGCCATTACAATCAAAAAAAAATGTTAGCCCAATCCATGATAATAGAAAACTTAAGATAATATAAAATGATGGCTGAAATAATGAAATAATGGAGATAACTATGGTTGTTTAGTGCTTACTGATATTAATTATTATTTATTTATTACTTATTTTATGTGTAAAACCAATAGGGACATAAATTATGAATGTTAGGATGATTCAAGATAACATTTTTAAATAATTATAATCAAATAATCTTAATAACTAATATATTTAATAGTTTTAAATTTAAAAAAATACAATTAATCATCCAGACCACCCAAAAGGACAAATTTATAACTTGACAAGGACCTATTGATATCTAAATGCTCTTTCCACTTGGAATATGATGAGACTAAGGACCATATAATTTAATTAGATTAATTATAGTATAGATTAGTAAATAAATATATGTGTATAATGCATGATATTAAATTAGATATGGTGAGATTCACCTGACATGATTTATATGTTCATACAAATTAATAATTTATGAAGGTTAATATATTTTATGTTCCCTTTGGATGTCAAAATCCTATTTGAGTATCTTCATTGGTGGAAAAAATCTCCAGTAGTCACATCATAAGAAATACATCCTTGTTTAAGTAATCTCTGAGCATGTGAAATTAATGTGAGATTAAAATGGTGCTATTTGAGAAATTAATCTTGTGCTTAGGTTAATTTCAATATTATGTTAAAGCAATGTGATAGAGATTAAAGTGGTGACTTATGAATGATTCATATTGTGCCAAGGTGTCAATGATGGTACATTTTATAATTTAATAAAGGCTTCATTCTTGACTGAAATGTCATCATGTAGGAGTGACCTATTTTTTTACATATAAATAGACTATAGGCAATGTAATATGTTTTAACAATATTTTTATTATGAAATTGCAAAGGCAAAAGCATCAAATAAAATGGCAATCGAGTTTGAACTAAGTTTGGCTTATTTGTGGATCGATATCAAAATACATGTGAAGGTCACCCTACCATAATGGTAGGGTGATTTTGGATGCAATGAACCTTCACTCCTTAAGATTAATGGTGATTTTATTATTTAGAGGGATTGTATTTTGTATTCAGTAATTACTCTTTTAGTAAGTATATTTTTCACATATGAAAGAGTTTTAAATTTAAGGAAATTTTGATAGGCATAACATCATTATGGAGCTAGAGATTATGCTATTGTAAAATTGGATGCTAAAAATTTTGATGATGAAAATAGGATTTTGAAGCCTAGAATGGAAATTTTGAAGCGCAATATATAAAATTTGAAGCCCAACATGGAAAATTTGAAGCCTGACATTGAAAATTTGAAACATGGAAAATGGAAGTTTTGTTATTATGAGTCTTATAAATAGTTGTAGTTGTACAATTTTGCTAAAGTAAAATCAGATGCTAAAAAATTTGATGATGAAAATCAAAATTTTAATCTGAACATGGAAAATTTGAAGCTTGACACGGATAATTTCAAGCATGGAAAATGAAAATTCTACTATTGTGAGTCTTTTAAACAACTGTAGTTGTACAAGTTTATGCATTGTAAACAATATGTAATAATATTTTAGGTGAATTTAATATATGAAAATTTTATGTTTTATTGTTATAACTCTACCCTTCACTATTTCATCTCTTGTTGCATGTTTATTTGAGCATTTCCAGCACTATTATTTGGTATGGATTATCCCCATTGTCTTAATAGTTTGCCTTAGTCTTGCTAGTTATTTCCCTCCTAGTCCTGCACATTCTATTTTTTTGCCATAGAGAGAAATCAAACTTGAGAATTGGTTGACCTTCCAAAAAGAAAAGAGTTCAAAGGAGTCAAGTGGGTGTATACGACAAAAAAAGGGTAGACTACACTAATTGTAAATAAATATGGTTAGACTCCTTATTTAGTTTAAATTATATGGAAAATAGTTGCACAATAATTAGTTTGCACATTTTTTGATCATCTTAATCATTTGGTAAAAAATAACCAATTGTGTAGATTTAGCCAATAAACCATGTAGTTTCAATTTCATTCCTTCTAAATAAATGAACATGAATAGTTACTCAAAATTCATCATAATTATTCATAAAGTGTTGAGCCATTACAAAAAAAATGTTAGCCCTATTCATGATAATAGAAAACATAAGATTATATAATAGATAGTCTCCCATAGCTTTATACTATGGTATTTATAGAACAATTGACTATATCCTCACCTTAATTAGGATTTGAAATTTTAGATCTTGATAAATGAAATAACTCAATTGAGTAGCCAACTTACTATTGATGAATTTGACTTATATTTATTGAGGAAACCAACCACCTTAATATTTGGAGAAGTAATAATACCTAAAAGTGCATGATAGGAAATAGTATGTTGGGAATATTCAGATTTATCCTTAGGTCCTTCTAGACTATTGATATGTCTCTGTCAAAGATGTAATGCAAACAATAGAATAACATTTTTCAAATTATAGGGACAACAAGAATATGGTAGTCACACCTTGGGGCTTCACTGAATTTTGATGGAGAGATTATGTGCTTACAACTTACCACCTTCTAGTCTACAAATAGACCCTATTGTAGGGACAATAGGAATATGGTAGTGACACAATATACCTAAATTTCCTATGATGTAAATTTCTTTGTATTTGCCACTATAAGACTAAACTCTTAAACAAATAAATGGATATACACAACAAGCATGAATCTAAAGTGATTCATGTTAAAAATTTTCAAAAGGAGGGATTAAGGTAGGGTAGAAAATAAAGTTCCCTTGCAACAACAAAGACTAAAAAATCTCCTTTGGTTTATGTTAGCAACCCAAATTGCACCAAGTTGAAATCAGACTAATGAGTTCTAATTCATATTTGTACTAACATTGGAATGATCTAAGGTTGTGAGATACTTGTATCTATACTCAACCTCTAGTTATGAGACTACCTCCTCTGAATATGTGAATTTAGAATCAGTCACTAAACCTTCTAGATGTTGGGATGAAAACATTAATGAAGAAACTAAAATTATTCTTCATACATAACAAGATCCTATGAACTTTGAAAATATGTAAGACCTTATTGCTTCAATGTCTTGATTATCAACATATTTTCAAAGTTATTTAAGTAGTTGTAGGTGAATATTTCATGAAATTCAATATTCAACTAAGTTTGGCTACTTCAGGTCTCTTCCAAATTCCACAACTTAATGTATTCCTTTTAGAGTATTATCTTCTTCACATGTTCACCATTATTTCATTATGAAAATAAACCTATCTTATTTAGACCACTATGCATGATGTGATGTCCTTTGTATGGACTATGACTAGGTACAAAGATTATTTGGGAGTTTTGAAAATACATAAAGTACCCATGAGTTTATCTATCTATGATTATATCTTAACAATCTCATTACCCTTTTTTAATGTCTATAACTTTGAAGTCTCCATTAAGTATGGTTCACCCACTTGACTTGGCAATGCTCTTGAAACTAGCTATATATATAAATTTGTGTTTATTTGGCCCTATTTGAACCTCACATGTATCCTTATTGATCTCTATATTAAGGTTATTCATCTCAATAATTCATGTATTTGATGATCCAAATAGCCTCTACAAGCCTAGAAAAAGGTCTTAAGACTACCAAACCCCTGACTATAGCATATTTTGATTTGAAATCAAACCTATGTGTGTCTCAAGGAAACTTGGTTGATTGATTAAAGGTTGATTTATTGGGCTATCTGATGCACTTATTGTTCTCCATGTGTCACCAAAGAATAAGGGGAAAGTAAGAAACTCAATTTTAAGTCCTAAAAGACTTGGGGTTGGAGTAGATTATACAACTAATACTAGAAATAACAAAAGTAACATAGATGTGATCACCAATTTGAAAGTCTACTAGCAGACCCTGTTGTAGGGACATTAGATGCTTATGCAGTGACATTTATTGTTGCTAATCTTTGTAAAATTGTTTCAATATTTTCCAATTGTTACCCAAAATGTAAATGAACAATGGATATTTGCTACATGAACTAAGATAAATTGATTCATGTGTGGATCCAATAGTGAGTAGGGTAGGTCAAAAAAGAGATTGTGCTCAAGATGATCAAAGATACCAATTTTGCTAACTTTTGAGGCAAAAACACATGAAACTATCATCTACCAATTCAAGTGTAATACTCAAAGGTAAATAAATGTAGTTTAAGATTAAGAGGAAGGAAATGCACATGTCTAACAACATACTTTGCATGAAAATTACTCACTCATAGTAAATTACATGACACATTCAATTGTAAATGAGAAGAAAATAAAAGAACTATACTATCAAATTAGTTAACATGGTGTTAAACTGAAGCTAACAGATGCATATAATGTGTGTTATTACCAAATCAGCTTGTATAAAAGAAACTATTACACATCTAAAAGTGTGATAATCATAAATAATATAAGAAACACAAGAGAACACTATAGATAAATTCTCAATTTAATTGGCTCCTTGTATTAATTATGGTAACAACTATTTTTAGGTTAAAAATTAGGGGGAAACCCATATTTATAGGATAAAAAATGCTTAAGACAAGTTTACATGGGCCCAAAAAGGGCACCCAAATACAACCAAATGGCTAAAATGTAAGTGTAAGGCACTGCTTGGTCAAATTTCCTGACCACTCTAGCTTACTAGATTGTATCTTTGTGCCTTTTCTTCATCACTTTATATAAGTGTAAGTCATTTCTCCTCTCAAGGTAGTTCTGGTATAATTTTTCCTTGTATAAGTTTATCTATATTCCTACCAACCAATGATTGTAGTTCCTCCATTGATAACTCAATTCCTTTTTGAGAGTCATCGAGGTCAATGACATCTGGATCTAATTGATCCAATCTTTCTATAGTAGCTTCCTCAGTAGATATAGAGACAAGTGTAGGATAATGAGAAGGGCAAGGTTGTTTGCTAGATTCCCCTTTCTTGGAGCTAAGAGGTATGATTTTTACACTTGGATTAACCTATAGTATAGGTTTTTATGGCCTATTTATAACAAAAGGAACATTGTGTTCTTCCTCCTCCTCTTTTGCTTCCTCATAGTCAACATTAAACATACTCCCATGAGTTGGTGGGAGTTAGGGATTCACAATATCCTCTTTCTCATTCTCCTTATCAATCCTCATTTCTACCTTGATATTCTTCCTTGTTGCATTTCTAAGGACTACCTCATCATTTATTACGTCCATGTAAATCAATTCATGCACCTCTTCTTGGTGCTTATATTCCATAGCCACATCTTTTTGAATTTCAAGAAGTGCCTTGCAATGACATTGTTGGGGTCCCATGCCCTAAAATCATCCTTAGTCAATACGTATGAGTTTCTATGCCTTAAAAATACTATAATTTCCTATCGCTTGATACCTTGAAATAAAATTCCAATTGTGTGCATGTTTAAGGACTCTCCTAGGAAATATATTGAAATAAAATTCTAATAATATGTATCAGTGTTCTTTTTAAATAAATAGTTATCATGGTTATATGAAATCCATTACAAGGACATTTACATTCAACATGGAAGTTATTCCAAAGACCTTTGATGTATCTCCTTGGAGATACCTTGAAATAAAATTCCAATCATATGCATGTTCAAGGTATCGCCTAAGAGATATCTCTAAAGAAAATTCCAATAATGTGCATTAGGGTTATGAACCCAATATAAAGTTATCATGGTTATATCAAATCCTTTGAAAGGAAATTTACAATCAACATGGAATGTATTAAAATGTCCTTCTATGTATCTTATAGGAGATACCTTAATATAAAATCCTAATTATGTGTATGGTTAAGGTATCTCCTATGATATATCTTGAAGGGAAATTCCAATAGTGTGCATCAGTGTTCTTGACAAATACAAATTTGTCACGGTTATATCTAATACTTTGTAAGGACATTTTAAATAAAGATGTAAGGTATTACAATTCCATTATCGGTATCTCTTAAGAGGTACCTTGAAATAAAAATCCAATCACTTGCATGTTCAAGGTATCTCCTAGGAGATATTTCAAAAGAAAATTCCAATAGTGTGCATCAGTGTTCTTGCCAAATAAAAATTATCATTTTTAAATATAATCCCTTATAAGGAAATTTTAAATCAAAATGGAAGTTATTCCAAGGTACATCAATGTATATCCTAGGAGATACCTTGAAATAAAATTCCAATTGTGTGCATGTTCAAGGTATCTCCTAGGAGATATCTTGAAGGAAAATTCCAATAGTGTGCATAAGTGTTCTTGCCAAATAAAAAGTTGTCATGGTTATATGTAATACCTTGAAAAGACCTTTGTAATTAGCATGGAAGGTATTCCAAGGCCCTTATAGGTATCTCTTAGGAGATACCTTGAAAGAAAATTCCAATCATGTGTATGTTCAAGGTATCTCCTAGGAGATATCTCAAAATAAATTTTTAATAATGTGCAACAACATTCTTACCAAATAATTAACAATTTTAGTATTTATTCAAAACTAGCATAAGGCTTATAATATAAAATGAGAAGAAAAAATTAAAATCAGATTATAATTTCATATAACACCACTCTCTCTTTATAGTTTGATAGGACAACAAAGTACACAAGGCAAATTGCAGGGAATACCCAATTCATCCTCTCAAGGAAGGTATTTGTTAAAATAGAAAATGCTTAAAAAACTAGATCCTAATCTCTTTTGGTCTTTGGGCCTCGATGTGTTGACACATGGCAGCTTCACACTAAAAGAGTCCTTTTGATATCTAATTTCCATTGGAAGAGCATTGAAGTGATAAGTGGTATCATATACTTTATTTGAGTCTTGAAGCTTTTCTCCACTTTAATAAAAGAAACTCCTTCAAGTTTTAGCCATCACCATTAGATTTATCATTGTGATCCACACCATCAATTTTTCACTAACCCTTTGACTCCAAAAATAATCATTGTTTATCTACATGGTAGCTTTATGCTTAATAGAGGCTCTTTGATATTCAACTCTCTTTGAAATAATGCCAAAGTGACAAGTGGAAACATCCACTATCATTAGAGTCTTAAAGCCTTTTTGAGGTTTTAAAAAAAGATTCATTTGACCCCATGAATTGTAAAGACCCAAAATGTTATATAGCCACATATACTTAGCTAATATATATATATATATATATATATATATATATATATGCATGTCCAAAATATACAATAAAATGTAGAATTTTAATTCTAAAGTTCATGGTGACTTAATAGGGACTTTGTGTCTACATGGAATAACTTTCACAAAATGCTCAAATCAAAATTTGATCAAATTTACTTTCATTGTAGGTCGCTTAGAGCTTTTACAATGCAATCCACAAATCAAGCCACTCTACCTCTGATGGATATCATTGCTTATATAGAGCTTAGAAAGCTCTATCTAGCTTTATCATCTCCTTGTGGGAGAATTCTTGGAGGTTCTACACCATTGAATGCAACTGAAATTCCAATTTTTCAATTAGAATCAAAATGGTCTCTACATCTGTGACTATTGAAGAATCAATGAGGGACTTGAAATTTTTTTGATCATTTTGTTTTGTGACTAGTAGATTTTGAATCTAGTCTTCCATTAGCACCATGCTATCATATGGGAAAGGAGAATGGAGTCCCAAATAGACCAATTCTTCAATGTACCCTTTGATCTCCTTAACCCCTTCCTTGAAAAGGTTAAGTAGATTCTTCCATTTAGATGTAGCTTTGTTGTAGCTTAGAATATCACTTACCTTTCCTACTGCTTCCCACTTATTTGTGAGTCCAGCTACCTATAGAGTTTCATCATATGTATCATATAACTTTTAAATTAGTAACTTTATTTTAGGTACCTTGGTAGCAACTAAAAGTAGGATATTCTCCACAAAGGAGTCTAATTTTACACACAAAATCTGAGCCTCAGATATAAATTTTAATGCAAGTTTCAAGTGGGTCATATCTATTATTATTATATTCTAACAAGAGACATAGATTTCCTTGACCATGACCACAACTCTAACTAGCTTGGGTCATTGGGATAACTCCTCTTTCAATTTTGCCACTTCTTCCTCAGAGTCCTTGAAGTTTTCATGCTAGTTACCCTTTTATACCTTAGTAGCATTTAGATTTTGCTGTAGCTAAGTGACTTTCACTTCTTTGTCATTAACCCTCTTCTTAAAGAGACTCTTTTCTTATTCTAATGAGATAATTGAGGCTTTAGCTACATTGAGTTCCTACTATAGGGACTTCATTTTATGTTTTGAAGTCTTCATGACTTCTTTAGACACCACCTCCTTAAGATCCTTATTAAGTTGAGCCATCTACTTATCCTTAGCCTTAAGCTCCAAAACAATGTGGCTCATAGTTGCTTATGCCTCTAGCAAGCCTAATTGTGCCTTCAGTAGCTTGTCAGAGACTTTAAGATAGTCTATGGTTACCATAGATGTAGTTTCATTCATGAGCTCCACTTTCTCCTAGGGTCTGAATTGAGTCAGATCCATGGCTACTGCACTTATTATGTAGTCTTCAGGTTGTATTTGCTCAAATGGCTTGTTGATAATTGGTATCATGTGAGCGATAGTGAGGGTATGTTGTTCATGTTCATATAGTGACCTCATTTGTTGTGTTTCCTATGCTCTACCCTCTTTTCCCCTCTATTTCTCCCTTCTTGCCTCTCTTTGCCTCTTAGTCATGTCTGATTGACTATGGAAGTCTATGGGAGAGGTCACTACACCACCAACAAAAGGAGATCCATTGGGTAAACCATAAGGCATAATGATTACCTATGGGGGTTGGTCTTATGAAGAAGATGGGATTTTAAAGACCCTAGGGAAAAAGGTTAGTAAATTTAATGGTTGAGAAGTGAATGGGAATGGGGAACCTAATGGCATTAGTATTTGACTCAGCATAGCCAAGAAGGTGGATAATGTTAAGGCATGTGAAGGAGGTGGATTTAATTTTTGAGTATAAAATTAGGGAGGAGTCATGTACGAGGTGGTAGCTACCTCTTTTTCCTTGTCCCCTTCCTGAGACTCTACCTTCAATTTCTTCCTCTAAGGGCTCTCTACAGGATCTTCTATTTTTGTTTGGGCTATCACACGCTGTGATGAGTGTAACACCTATTATGTAGTTAATGTCACCTAGGAAGAATCTAATGGGGGCTTAGTTGCAGGGGTTTTATATGTAGATTGGACCACCCTTTGTTTTCATAACTCACTGATAGATGGTGGCTAGTTTGAAGTTGTATGTACTATTAAAGATGTCTCTACCTCTTGTGTCTCTTTTTATGGCTCCAAAAGGTTACTTGTATCTGGGATAGAATTAGGAGTAGCATAAGCATGAGACTTATGCCATAATTTATCCCATTACTAATCTATGGCTATATCTTAAAAATTTAGTAAATTCACAAATTTCCTAACTATACTTCTAATAGGCAACTATTTTATCTTGATCCCAACCCTCCTTAACCAAGGCCTATCTCAAACATTTTGTCGTAACTCTTGTTTGGTCACAATTTTGAAAGGGTTGATAAAATGAATCCCATGGTAGAAGTGGGATATCTTATATCTCAACATACACATCTAGGGTATCTTTTTTGGAGGACCTTCTATCTTCAAAGAATTTCCTGCTCTCATGCTTGAAGGAAGTAGGGAACTTCCTCTTGGTGAGCCAAGAAGTCATGAAACCATCTAGATCATATTTCCATGAATCTTGAATAAGAACCAACCCATATGCAGCCATTTTATTTGTCATAATAAACTCTACTTGCCTCTTGACCACTATAATAGCACCCCTAGTTAATGGAATGACATGGAAGGCCCTCTTCTTCCTCCCTACTCCAAACTTAGAATCTATAGACACTAATTATCAGGCCACTTATAGACTCACAACTCTGATATTCAAAACCTTGGGAATCATAAAAGACTCTTTCCCACAACCATGGACCCTAATAAAAGGATGATGAGCTCCAAATAAAAAATCACAAGGGTGTTAGGCATTAGACAAGATGGTCCTGATGGAATCATTCATTCTATTGCTTATGCCCTTAGGATCCAAATCCCCTAGTAGTGGTTCTACAAAACACTCATCAAACTCAAAAGCATCTGATGACTCTAAAAACACATGAGTCCAAGTAGATATAGGGATAACCTTCTGAGGGTCTACTACCTCTAGGTCCCATAGGGTCAAACTTATATGTTATTGAAAAAATTGGGTATTTTGATATAAAATGAGGTGGAATAGATATGAGGAATACCTAAAAGTGGGATGAACCCTGAACTTTGTAAGCTACTAGTGTAAGGAGTAGGCAATATGTTCTATAAATTCAAACTTATATACTTGTATCCTAGTAACAGTCATCATTCAGAAAAGAGCCATCAATTGCCAATAATGCACCATTTTATTGTTATCTTCTCCAAAAATGAAGGCAAACATCAAACATGCATCTTTTGACTCTTGAGTAAACATGCCAAAATTAAAAGGTAGGGGTTAAGGTCTATTATTATCTTTTACCAAATGTAATTCCTTGTTTAAGAAAAGTTATTTCTAGTGCACTTGAGACTAGACATGTCTTAGTTGAGCCATATCATAGAAGTTGGATGAATGATCATGACATAAAACTAGCATGTCATGGATAGCTTGTGGGTTTATCACTACTCTGATCAGTCCCTTCTAAATCATTGCATTATCATAATAAAAGTTTTGGGCACATAAGTCCACCAATTCTAGGTATGGGTGAATTATTGGCACCATGTATTGGTCTAACCTTGAGGTCCAGAACCTCATACCAAAAGTTTTAGACTTGGTTTGATTTAAAATTCTTGCATGTGCTACCTCCCTTAGGTTCTTAGTATTTTTGGTCATAACAGGGTAAAAAATGTCATATACATAATCAAGAATGAGGTAAGAATCTCTGTAAATACCTTTCATTTCTTCCTTGGTTCTTGGGTAGATAACTTTGGGTTATTTGGGAAATGAGGCATAATAATTTGATGATGATAATGTTGTGGCCATTTTATTCTAAGACTCTTAGCTATGAGGATGCTCTTTAATACTACTTAGCTCAAAACTTTGCTCACTTTGACTTGAAAAATAGATTACAGTTATTTTCTTTGCTCTTAAGAAAATTATGTGCTCAAAGGTGAGGAAAATGAGACTCAAAATATCTTTAAAATTTGTTTCCTCCATGAAACATGAATTAATGACTCTCCTTGATGAAATAGTCATGTCTCATTAAAAGGCTCTTAATTCGATACTCCAAGTTATCGATCATCAAATATTTGAGATCCTTAACTCAAAATTTGGATTTGAGTCAGAAGTTTGAATCATGAAATTTGGATTAAGGATCAATCATCCCTCTATGAGTGGACTTACAAAAGGTGAAGTGTGGAGGAGAAATGATGAGCACTTTATATAGCTCATCATAGTTATACAAACTATTCCTATAGTTTTGAATTTGACTATATATTATATAGAATTTAATAGTTAAATTTTGACATAAGTAGGATATGAATGTAATTAGTTCATTCAGTTTGTATGTAATTTATTGCTGATTCTTTAACTTGTTATTGTGTCTTACTTGGATGAATAGCACAATTTTGAGTACATAAACACATCCCATAAATGGGTTAATTTTTAGTAGAGGAACACATCCAAAAGATGGGGTAATTTGGAGTATAGCAAAAGATCCTATTGAGGGGTAATTTTGAGAAGGCAACATGTAGTTTTTAAAACTCTTTCGGCTACAGTTTTGAGGAATTAGCAAGTGAGCTCTAATGATTTAATGCTGAAAGGACACTCTAAACATGCTTTACAATTTCTTTGAATATGCTCGACATGTGCTCTAAAGACATACATAGTATGAGATAAATAAGTCTAAGAATGCTCTAAAGATATATATAGGGTGATCAAAAGACCTGTATTGGATGCTCTTAAGATATATGGATGTGCTCTGAAGACTATAAAAATTGTGTAATACATGTTACTAAGATAAATTAGGAGCATTTTACCACAAAATTTTTTTTTGAAAAAAAAAATTTTTTGACTAGATGCAAGTCAGCTGGAAACCAAAAAAAAGAGTAGACATACAAATCTTCAGGTCCCTGCTGCTTCCTACCCCAAAAAAATTGCTCCGTAAACAATAGCTTCTCTTATATAATAGGTGTAGATATTTTATAAGAATTTTTTAAATATACAATGATACATGGGACCCATCTACCAAATAATATCAATGCACGAGGGAAAATTTCACCACCCTAAATAATAATGTTAGGTGTTATTTAATCATTCATTCATTAAATTTTATGAGGGAAAAGTTCACCACCCCAAAAAATGACTTTTCAACTCAGTCTAAAATGGAAACAATTCGACTCAAATAATAATTAGGCTAAAAATGACTTTTCAACTCAGTATAAAATAGAAACAACTCACAATATTTGAATAGAGCCAATAGCTAAATGATGCAACAAGATAGAGATGGTGGAACCATTGAAACCCTCTCACATCACAACATTTTTTTACTATGAATATTTGCTTATAGTTAATAAAAAGATATCTCCTTTCCCATCACATTCACCATTTAGGTCCCTATTGAATACAAGTGTTAAAAAATCTTAATCACCACCATTTCATTATCTTGGCCATTTCATCACAAAACCCTAGGTCTATCAAAATCTCACCAATTTCATAACTTAAAATAGTAAACAATGAATAAAAGGTTCATGTGAAACGAAACAAATCACACATTTTAGATACAATAAAATAATACATTACATATTAGATTAAATACCTGACAAGAAACACCTACAAAAATGATAGTGAAAAATGGGGTGAAAGCTTCCACCACTAACACCACACCTACAAAAATGATAGTTAAAAATGGGGTCAACACTTCCACCACTAGCACCACAATTAACCTAATAGTCAATGAATGTTTTTTAGCCTTTAAAAGGGAGAGAGAAAAACTGAGAAAAAATAATGGAAAGAGAAAAAGATAAACTTAACCCTAATTTTGAAGCACATGGGAAAATTATTTTAATATTATTTTTTAAACATATTAAAAATTTAAATAATTAAACATATTAAACATTTAAACAATTATTAAATATTATTAAACATTTAAACATGATTAAATTGTGTCATAGGGATTTGACTCCTTAATTTTTAGCCCACATAGAATACCTTTGAGATAACTATTAAATTTACAAATTCAAATACCTGTGAGAGTGAGTCACATTTCTTGAATTAACAAACTATTAATATTTAGAGATGAATTTGACCCAAAATGGTAATTAAAATAAATGATGCAAAATCATACCTAGTAATTCAAAACCTAGACTTGGGAAAGAATTTTGTGAGGTTATCTAAATTATGGTTATGTGAGGGCATAAATAGTCTACACCATACGAATATATAAACATTATTAACTTTTCATTCATGACAACAAGGTGTAGTGTGATATCTAAATGTAGAGTCATGGTTAAATATTTTGGCCAACAACATATTGAGTACTTCAAATTTGAAGCCTAATATTGGGGTCAAAACCAAGGAGTTTTAATTTAGACATAGATATTATTATAATGATTTGGAAATAATAAGATCTTGAATAATAAGTGGAGTTTCATCCACATTTTTTGAAGATGTAACATAATCAAATTATCTAATAACCTAGATTTGACTCCTTAATTCCCAACTCCCCCCCCCCCCCCCCGCACCATGAATTATACCTTTGAAATAATTTAATTCACCAATTCAAATACCTCTGAGGGTGAGTTGCCTTTCTTGAAATTACAAACTAGTAATATTTGGAGATGAATTCAAACCCATAATGATAATTAGAATAAGTGACACAAAATCATACCTAGTAACTCAAAGAATTCTTGGGAAAGGATTTTGTGTGCATATCTATTTAATTATAAAATAGAAATAGACTCATCATAACAAATTACACTTGATGGGTCTCTTACCATGGGTTTTTGGATAACATCTAGGGGATCATTAGAATTAGAAAATGTTCAATAATCTGCTACAAGAACATATTAACACCATTGTAACAAAATCAATTTTGCCATTGTAATCAACAAGACAAAACTTGATCACCAATAATTATGATCCTAATGCAATGAATATAGATGCCCCCTGATCAAAACCAATGGAGTTTCATCCACATTTTTTAAAGATGAAACATAAGGACATTGACTCCTTAATTTTTAACCCCTCCCCCCTGAATTATACATTTGAGATAATTTAATTCACCAATTCAAATACCTGTGAGGGTGAGTCATCTTTCTTGAGCCCATAAGCTAATATTAAATGGAGATGAATTTGACCCCATAATGGTAATTAATATAACTGACACAAAATCATATGTAGTAACTCAAAGACCTCTTGGGAAAGGATTTTGTGTACTTATCTAATTAATTATAAAATAACAATAGACTCATCATAACAAATTACTAACTTGATGGATCTCCTACCACGTGTTTTTATATCACATCTAGGGGATCATCAAAATTAGAAATGTTCAATAGTATACTACAACACCATATTACAATGAAAATTATAGAAGTTCAAAAATGTAAATATAAGTAAAATTATCATTTTTGAACTTTAGAACTGATGGTAATGATTTAGAAATAATTATTAGGCTCTTTCATAATAAGTGGAATTTATTCCACTTTTTTTTATTTAGATGTAACATTAATATTAATTTTTAGGAGAAATAAGTGACACAAAATCAAACCTAGTAACTCAAAGACCTCTTGGGAAAGGATTTTGTGTGCTTATCTATTTAATTATAAAATAGAAATTAAATCATCACAACAAATTGCACTTGATGGGCATCCCACTATGGGTTTTGGATGACATCTAAGGGATCATCAAAATTAGAAAATATTCAATAATATGATATAAGACCAATTAGTACTAAATAAAAATTATAGAATTGTTCAAATATGGTCAGGTAAAAGTAAAATTATCATGGAACTTTGGAATCGATGGTAATGATTTAGAAATTATTATTAGGCTCTTTCATAATAATTGGAGTTTCATCCACATTTTTTGAATTGATGTAACATTAATATTAATTATTAGGAGAAATAAGTGGTGGTGGTATAATAGTATGCATTCACATTGGAATAGATGGTATCTTTCAAACATATATGTCAGACCACTTCAAATATTTATCAAGTTTTGAAGCCCAAAATTATTTTTGGTTGCTTATAGATTTTTTAACGTCATTGTAACTAAATTAATTTATCTATTGAAATCACCAAGACAAAACTTGATCACCCATAATTGTGCTCCTTATGTGGTGAATACAGATTCCCCCTGATTGAAACCAAGGAAGTTGCAATTTTGATGTAGTCTAGATTATGCTAATGATTTAGAAATAATAGTCTCTTGCATAATAAGTGGAGTTTCATCCACATTTTTTGAAGATGTAACATAAGAGAATTGACTCCTTAATTTTTAGCCCCATCTCCCACATCCCCTTGAATTATACCTTTGAGATAATTTAATTCACCAATTCAAATACATGTGAAGGTGATTCGCCTGTCTTGAACTCATAAACTAATATTAAATGGAGATGAATTTGACCCCATAATGGTGATTAAAATAACTGACACAAAATCATATGTAGAAACTCAAAGACCTCTTAAGAAAGGATTTGGTGTGCTTATCTAATTAATTATAAAATAACAATAGACTCATCTTAACAAATTAATGAGTTGATTGATCTACTACATGGGTTTTTGGATCACATCCAGGGGATCATCAAAATTAGAAAATGTTCAATAATATACTATAAGACTGTAATACAATGAAAATTATAGAAGTTAAAATATGGAAATAGAAATAAAATTATTGTCGTGTAACCTTGAAACCAATGGTAATGATTTAGAAATAATTATTAGGCTCTTGCATAATAAGTGGAGCCACATTTTTTGAATTGATGTAACATTAATATTAATTATCAGAAGAAACAAGTGGACCTGGTGGTATAATAGTATGCATTAACATTGGAATAGATGGTATCTTTTAAACATATATGTCAGACTACTTCAAATATCTATCATATTTCTAAGCCCAAAATTATGTTCCTTATGTAATGAATATAGATGCCCCCTGATTCAAACCAACGGAGTTGTAATTTTGACATAGTCTAGATTATGTTGATGATTTAAAAATAATAGTCTCTTGTATAATAAGTGGATTTTCATCCATATTTTTTGAAGATGTAATGTAACCAAATTGACTCATTAATTGTTAGACCCCTCCGCCCCCCATGAATTATACCTTTGATATAATTTAATTCACCAATTCAAAAACTTGTGAGGGTGAGTTATCTTTCTTGAACTCATAAACTAATATTAAATGGAAATGAATTTGACCCCATAATGGTAATTAAGATAACTAACACAAAATCATATGTAGTAACTCAAAGACCTCTTGGGAAAGGATTTTGTGTGCTTATCTAATTAATTATAAACTAGCAATAGACTCATCATAACAAATTACTGACTTGATGGGTATACTACCATGGGTTTTTAGATCACATCCAAGGGATCATCAAAATTAGAAAATATTCAATAATCCACTACAAGACCATAGTACAATGAAAATTATAGAAGTTTAAATATGGAAATAGAAATAAAATTATTGTCATGTAACTTTGGAACCAACGGTAATGATTTAGAAATAAAAATTAGGCTCTTGCATAATAAGTGGAACCACTTTATTTGAATTGATGTAGCATTAATATTAATTATTAGGAGAAACAACTGGACCTAGTGGTATAATAGTATGCATTCACATTGGAATAGATGGTGTATATAAAACATATATGTCAAACCACTTCAAATATCTATCATATTTCTAAGCCCAAAATTATGCTCCTTATGTAGCGAATACAGATGCCCCCTTATTGAAACCAAGGGAGTTGCAATTTTGACGTAATCTAGATTGTGCTAATGATTTATAATTATAGGCTCTTGCATAATAAGTGAATTTTCATCCACATTTTCTGAAGATGTAACATAAGAAAATTGACTCCTTAATTTTTAGCCCCCTCCCCCCCTGAATTATACCTTTCAGATAGTTTAATTCATCAATTCAAATACCTATGAGGGAAAGTCACCATTCTCGACCTCATAAACTAATATTAAATGGAGATGAATTTGACTCCATAATGGTAATTAAAATAACTAACACAAAATCATATGTAGTAAGTCAAAGACCTTTTGGGAAAGGATTTTACGTGCTTATCTTATCAATTATAAAATAGCAATAGACTCATCCTAAAAAATTACTGACTTGATGGGTCTACTACCATGGGTTTTTAGATCACATACAAGGGATCATCAAAATTAGAAAATGTTCAATAATCCACTACAAGACCATAGTACAATGAAAATTATAGAAGTTTAAATATGGAAATAGAAATAAAATTATTGTCATGTAACTTTGGAACCAACGGTAATGATTTAGAAATAAAAATTAGGCTCTTGCATAATAAGTGGAACCACTTTATTTGAATTGATGTAGCATTAATATTAATTATTAGGAGAAACAAGTGGACCTAGTGGTATAATAGTATGCATTCACATTGGAATAGATGGTGTATTTCAAACATGTATGTCAAACCACTTCAAATATCTATCATATTTCTAAGCCCAAAATTATGCTCCTTATGTATCGAATACAAATGCCCCCTTATTGAAATTAAGGGAGTTGCAATTTTGACGTAATCTAGATTGTGATAATGATTTAGAATAATAGGCTCTTGCATAATAAGTGAATTTTCATCCACATTTTTTGAAGATGTAACATAAGAAAATTGACTCCTTAATTTTTAGCCCCCTCCCCCCCTGAATTATACCTTTTAGATAGTTTAATTCATCAATTCAAATACCTATGAGGGAAAGTCACCATTCTTGACCTCATAAACTAATATTAAATGGAGATGAATTTGACTCCATAATGGTAATTAAAATAACTGACACAAAATCATATGTAGTAACTCAAAGACCTCTTGGGAAAGGATTTTACGTGCTTATCTTATCAATTATAAAATAGCAATAGACTCATCCTAAAAAATTACTGACTTGATGGGTCTACTACCATGGGTTTTTAGATCACATCCAAGGGATCATCAAAATTAGAAAATGTTCAATAATCCGCTACAAGACCATAGTACAATGAAAATTATAGAAGTTTAAATATGGAAATAGAAATAAAATTATTGTCATGTAACTTTGGAACCAACGGTAATGATTTAGAAATAAAAATTAGGCTCTTGCATAATAAGTGGAACCACTTTATTTGAATTGATGTAGCATTAATATTAATTATTAGGATAAATGAGTGGACCTAGTGGTATAATAGTATGAATTCACATTGTAATAGATGGTGTATTTCAAACATATATGTCAAACCACTTCAAATATCTATCATATTTCTAAGCCCAAAATTATGCTCCTTATGTAGCGAATACAGATGCCCCCTTATTGAAACCAAGGGAGTTGCAATTTTGACGTAATCTATATTGCGCTAATGATTTAGAATAGTAGGCTCTTGCATAATAAGTGAATTTTCATCCACATTTTCTAAAGATGTAACATAAGAAAATTGACTCCTTAATTTTTAGCCCCCTCCCCCCCTGAATTATACCTTTCAGATAGTTTAATTCATCAATTCAAATACCTATGAGGGAAAGTCACCATTCTTGACCTCATAAACTTATATTAAATGGAGATGAATTTGACTCCATAATGGTAATTAAAATAACTGACACAAAATCATATGTAGTAACTCAAAGACCTCTTGGGAAAGGATTTTGCGTGCTTATCTTATCAATTATAAAATAGCAATAGACTCATCCTAAAAAATTACTGACTTGATGGGTCTACTACCATGGGTTTTTAGATCACATCCAAGGGATCATCAAAATCAAAAAATGTCCAATAATCTGCTACAAGGCCATAGTAAAATGAAAATTATAGAAGTTCAAATATGAAAATAGAAATAAAATTATCATAGAACTTTGGAACCAATGGTAATGATTTAGAAATAATTATTATGCTCTTGCATATTAAGTGGAACCACATTTTTTGAATTTATGTGACATTAGTATTAATTATTAGGAGAAACAAGTGGACCTAGTGGTATAATAGTACACATTAACATCGGAATAGATAGTGTCTTTCAAACATATATGTCAAACCAATTCAAATATCTATAATATTTTTAAACCCAAAATTGTGCTCCTTATATAGTGAATATAGATGCCCCCTAATTGAAACTAAGGGAGTTGTAATTTTGACGTAGTCTAGATTATGATAATGATTTAGAAATAATAGGCTCTTGCATAATAAGTGGAGTTTTATCCACATTTTTTGAAGATGTAACATAAGTAAATTGACTCCTTAATTTTTAGCTTCATTGCCCCCCCCCCCCCCCACAAAGTATACCTTTGAGATAATTTAATTCACCAATTGAAATACCTATGAGGGTGAGTCACCTTTGTTGAACTCATAAAATAATATTAAATGGAGATGAATTTGACCCCATAATGGTAATTAAAATAACTGACACAAAATCATACGTAGTAACTCAAAGACCTGTTGGGAAAGGATTTTTTGTGCTTATCTAATTAATTATAAAATAACAATAGACTCATCATAATAATTTAATGACTTGATGGGTCTACTACCATGGGTTTTTAGATTGCATCCAAGGGATCATCAGAATTAGAAAATGGTCAATAATATACTACAATATTGTAGTACAATGAAAATTATAGAAGTTCAAATATGGAAATAGAAATAAAATTATCATCATGGAACTTTGGAACCAATGGTAATGATTTAGAAATAATTATTAGGCTCTTGCATAATAAGTGGCACCATATTTTTTGAATTGATGTAACGTTAATATTAATTATTAGGAGAAACAAGTGGACCTAGTGATATAATAGTATGCATTTACATTGGAATAGATGGTGTCTTTCGAACATATATGTCAGACCACTTCAAATATCTATTATATTTCTAAGCCCAAAATTGTGTTCCTTATGCAATGAATATAGATTCCCCCTAATTGAAACCAAGAGAGTTGTAATTTTGATGTAGTATAGATTGTGATAATGATATAGAAATAATAGGATCTAGCATAATAAGACTATGGAGTTTCATCCACATTTTTTGAAGATGTAACATAAGTAAATTTTCTAATAGGTATTTGAACCCATAATGGTAATTAAAATATCTCACACAAAAACATACCTAGTAACTCAAAGACCTCTTGGGAAAGGATTTTGTGTGCTTATCTAATTAATTATAAAATAGCAATTTACTCATCGTAAAAAATTATACTTGATGGGTCTCCCACCATGGGTTTTTGGATCACATCTAGGCGATCATCAAAATTAGAAAATGTTCAATAATCTGCTATAAGACCAATTAGTACAATGAAAATTATAGCTGTTCACATATGGTCAAATAGAAGTAAAATTATCATCATGGAACTTTGGAACTGATGGTGATTATTTAGCAATAAATTATTATTAGGCTCTTGCATATTAAGTGGAGTTTCATCCACATTTTTTGAAGATGTAACATTATTAATTATAATTTAGGAGAAACAAGTGGACCTAGTGGTATAATAGTATCCCAAAATTCTTCTTGGTCACTTCTAATTTTTTTAATGCCAATGTGCAAAAGCAATTTCTCAATTGCAATCACTAAGATAAAACCTGATCACCCACAATTATGCTCCTTCTCTAGTAAATATAGATGCTCCTTGATCAAAACCAAAGGAGTTACAATTTTGATGTAGAGATCAATGTGCTAATGATTTAAAAGTAATAGGCTCTTGCATAATATTAAGTGGAGTTTCATCCACATTTTTGAAGATGTAACAGAAGCAAATTGTATATAGGGATTTGACTCCTTAATTTTTAACGTGAACTTATTTTGACATAATTTAGTTGTCAATTTATAGTCTTTCACTTCACATAAACCCTCTTACCCCATACATACACAAATTATATTAGTTATTAAATAAATATAATTGACATATTATTAATATAATATAATAATATCATTATTAATATTTCTATATATTTGACTAATTTATTATATATATTTTTAGATCATTATCGACATGGCAATAAAATTAAAAGCCATGAGGTAAGCCTCTAGGTTTGCTCGTGCCACAAGAAGCCATCAATCTAACCAATAATTATACTCTCCATAATTCAGTAATGTCAATCCATCATTTGAATCCCTTCATATCTAATGAAAATCTTGTGCACAATAGTTTACATCAAAGAACAAATCTATCAAACATTAATAAGCAATGGGTATTAAATTAAAATAATCACATTCATTATGAATTGGATATATAGTGAAGTGATTTGAAATTATTCATTTATAGGTCCAAATCATATGACAATGTAATAAAATCAAGAATCACATTTAAAACTTCATTGATGAAGATTAAATAAATTATAATGTTATTTCTATATATTATTGTTAATGGTAGGGAAATAATATTTATTTTTTAACAAAATTAAATGATTTTTTATGTCGTATAAAATTAAAATCAACCAATCACATTTTGACAAGTAATACTAAATTATTGATAGTCTTATAAATAACTATTGGTACTCCAAAGAATAAGTTTGGTCATAGGTTTTAAAAATGCATTTTATGACCTCTCGTGATAAAATTGGTTATATCATAAAATGTATAATGTGATAGACCTTAGAACCTTATTTATAAGTATTTAATATGACATATTGAAAATTTCAAAATATTAATGATGATGTTTTGGCATCGTAATTTGATGTCAAACGTTAGGGTGCACGACTAGTGGGACCTTTATCCTATATTGAAATATATAATATATAATTATAATGTGATTTATAAATTATATTAACATATATATTATATAATAATAATAAAATATATTAATATATAATATATATAATTTAAATTATATAATATATAAATATCATTTTAATATATTAAATATATCACTTGCCTTCAATTCGACTTGACTAATTGAGGTGCAGTTGCATTTAAAAATGGGTGGGAGTCCCCAAAGAATTAATTTTAAATTCAAATTTACTTTGAAAAATAGGGTCCATATAATTTTCAAACATTTTTAAGAGGAACAAAAACTGCCAAACATGTCTAACCAGATATATAATTCCTATTCCTACATATTCTTAGTTTTTTTTGAACATACACTGTAGAGTGTTGATAGATCATAATAGAGTAGGTTGTAGAGTGTCCCAAGCATTGACCATATTTATTACTGTCATTTTTGTAGATACTTATTTTTAGGTATTTAATCTTAAGTGTTCAATATTTTTGTTACTCTATCTAAAATTTGCAAAAATCTTTATTTTTAGGTATTTAATCTTAATATTGTTCAATATATTTTTTACTCTATCTAAAATGTGTGATTTATTTGTGTTTACTTGGCCCTTTCATTCATTGTTTGGCATCTTAGTATGGTATGAAATTTCTAAGATTTAGATAGTCTACCTAGATTATTCTAATATTTTTTGCCCTGCTTGAGCACACCCAGCTATATGTCAATGAGCCTTCTACTAAAGGAGCATGTACATGTCTATTATTTGAGAAAACATGATTTTTAAATTGTAACACTAGATGTATATTATTACAAAATTAATTCTTTGCTTGTATATACTTCAATCAATTTTTAATAAAACATAATATAATTTTTAAGAATGTGTATCGAGCTCAGGGAGTCCCTAGGTTGGCCTAGGTATTAGTGATCCCTACAATAAAGCCCATTTCAAAAGGAAAAGAGGTCAAATGATTCAAGTGGGTGTATAAGACAAAAATGGGTAGACTCCAGGTCTAGTTATAATTCAATATGGGTAGAATCCTTGTTTGGTTTAAATTTAATGTAAAATAATCACACAATAATCACTTTTCACATTTTTTGATCATCTTCTTCATCTAGTGAAAAAAAAACCAATTGTGTATATTTAGAAAATAAATTATTTAGTTTAAACGTCCTTTCTTCTAAATGAATAAGCATGAATAGTTACTCAAATTTTAACTCAATCGTGCATAAAGTAGTGAGCCATCACAATCCAAAAAAAACATTAGTCCCATCCATGATATTAGAAAACATAAGGCAATATAATAGGTAGTCTCCCATAGCTTTATACCATAGCATTTACCAGAACAATTGACTATACCCCACCTGATAATTAGGATTTGAAATTCTAGAGCTGGGTAGATGAAATAGTCCAATTCAGTAGCCAACTTATTATTCATGAGTTTATGTGTGCTCTTAGAGTAAATAAATATAGTGGACTTATATTTATTGAGGAAACCAAGCACCTTAATATTTGGAGTAGTAATACCTAAAAGTGCATGATAGGAAATAGTCATTTGAGAATATTCAGATTCATCCTCAAGTCCTTCCAGATTGTTGATGTGTGTATGTGTTAAGGATGTAATGCAAGTAACAATTAACAACATAATATTTTTTAGATTATAGGGACAACATTAATATGGTAGTGACAACTTGGGGCTTCACTCAATTTTTCAAGAGAGTGTTGATACCTCTAAATGCACCATAGGGTTCCTTAGAATTCTAAGAATTTAGAGCATGAGTATCAGGTTGTGGTAACTTGATGTCACCTATGGTGAAATAGTGATAGGGATATGTTTTATTATCCCAAAAATTTATATTGAGTGATAGTTGGGAGCCATCTTGGTCCATTCTTCATGAATTATATATAATCTATGTTAATACTCAGTGAATTAGGAATTAGATTTATAATGAACTTGTCCTAGCTTGGTACTAAATTTACAAGTGTTAATCTTAGTCATAACCTCATGTAATGAGAGGATAGCCTATGTATATAGGTTTTACTTTTCCTTTTCTATGTTGTGAATCCTCAGTTTCATCCCTTTGATCTATGCCTTGGCTTGTTCTGATTGGGCTTCAATTAGGCTCTCAACATCCTCTTCATGGATTGTAGCCTCACCAACTATTGCCCACTAATTGGGGTCAACCCTATAAAGTCTTCCACCTTCTAGAAGATGAATTCTTCTTCTCTCACCATGGCCTTCTTGGTGATAAATCTCTCTAATCCAGATGTCTCTTGATTGAATTTGATAGTGGTGGTAACTTTTAATGAGATAGAAGCAAGAACACAAGAAATAACCATTATTCCACTAGGAGCTATAAAAAAAGATGCTCGCCACAAGTGTTAAATAATGTACAAACATGATCTAGGGGAGCCAGAGCCATCTAGGAATGAAGTAAAACATAGCTCACAAGTCTTGTCAATTATGGTGGCACATCAAATGGACAAAGATAAAGCTTCAATGGAGGATTTAAAGGCATAGAACTATACCATGATATAGTACTTGCAAAAGCTACTAAGTGAACCTGAGGTAGTAACCCCAACTACCAAAAAACCCTTGGTTACTCCTATATTTTGCTTAAGTGTGCTTAATTTTGGCCATGGGGATTTGAAAACTAGGGCTTGGGCCATGGAAGATTGGCAAAAATATTTGAGCACCTAAGCCAAAGAATTAATCCACTCTACACTAAAATTTTAGATGACATACTAGACAAGAAAGGAGAGTGCGCCCCCCTAGTATTCATGTATGATGCAAACATAAAGAATTAGGAAAAACTCAGGTTGAAGTTGGATGAGATTTGTAATGTAGGTATAGAAACTTTAATAGCATAAAATATCATCTCTTCAGATGATCATAAATAGCCCAGGGAGTATCAACTAGTGGTTAAGCATCAATTGGTGGTGCTTAAGGAAGGTGTTTTTGATTTAGAGGGAGATGGTAAATCTTGATAATGTATGTGACATGATGGAGGAGGCATTAAATGATGACCTAAAAAGCCTCATTGATGCACCTCAAGGAGCCTTCAACATCTATAATAGTAGAGAGTTGGTGTCACCAGAAAAATAATGTAACCAGTTAAAATAATTATTTGGGAAAAGCCAGGTAATGCTCCAAAAGGTCACTAATTAGCCCACAAAATAATTTTCTAGCTAGAGCATCTCTACGAATATGCCAGGCATAGATAAAATTATATAAGTAAAGGGAGTGTGTCCCTTTACAATGGTTAGTAAATTTTTGATTCAAGAGATATAGCCTTAAATATTTTGTTCTTGTGTAATTTTCTATGGCGTCAAAGTGATTTTTGTTGTAAAATCATTGGTGTTGGTTTACAGATTTTGTTACCTGACTCTATATTTTTATGCCCAGAGAGGTGACAATTGTATCAATAGTTTAACTAGTTATAATGGTGTTTTATACTGAATCTCTACTTATTTTACAAGGTTACATCTACCTTTTAATGATATGCAATGAATTAAAAATTATGTTGATTTTAACCAAAAAGTATGACAAAAGCATTCCTTTTAACTATAAAGCTTTTAAAGGTGTAGACATATTTTTTAAACCATTAAACATAAAATTCAAAGACTTCAATAAATTATGAATTGGGTAAAGTATATTTTACTATAACCAACTATCCATCACCATAAAATCTTCATATAAAGTTAAAAATCTCATAGTGATGAAAACCAACTAAACAACCATCATTTTCAACAAAGATGACCACTAGAAATATATTAAGTATAAACATAATAAATCCACATACCATAACACAAAGATTATGTGTGCATGAACTTCACCATATATGTCTTCGATATTGAAAATAATAGTAATAAAATTCAAACTATAATGTTTTTTTATAATTAGTAAAACAAAATTTGCTCAAAATATCCTTACACCTATCATCTAACCCATATTTAAACATAACATAACAATTGTTTCTTGATAACAGTTTCTTGAAGACATTTGCATAAAAAATTAAAATAAAATAAGTTTTTGAATATGTTTTAAAAGATCCAATAAAATTGAAACATATTAAAAACTATAAATTCATCATGCATTAGTGGTATCCACTCCAAATCCTCCATCTTCTATTATCTCAGGTCCTGATTGTTCTTAACTCACCTCCAGTGCTTTCATTCTACTCCTATATTCTAGGTACTTGGTAACCAATGTAGTAATGTTCTTTCTCCTTGGTGTGGTTATGATATGTAACGTAGTCCTCCATTTATTAAGTAATTTGTCCATTTTCATCAAATATTCAAACATAGTGTCCCTCCTTGTTTTGAATGAAGTTAAATAATCCTACAATGTGGCAAGATTTTTCAAAAAATCTCCATTTGTTGTTTCTAGATTGGCTATATCTTTATGAAATACTTCTTTAAATTTCAAAGTCACTTCTAAGATGTTTAATATCTTATCATCAAAGTCATCAACTATTTACACTTCCATATCATTTTAATTTCCTTTCATTTCAACTAAAATCTCGAAATATTGTTGAAATACTTTGTTGATTTCCTTAATAAAATTATCATATATATTTAACTTACAATACAAGGAGTTAAACTAGGAAGGATAAATTTCCTTAAGGTAATTCACTATATTTTTTCCAATTAGCACTAGAGGATGCATGGAAATAATCTATACAACCTCTTATGAGAGTAGGCGAGTGCAACTTTGCTCTACTCTAACATGCTAAAGTTTTGCTACAAGACCCTTTCTTTTATCAGCTATTTAAATGTAAAACTAGATTTCTCTATTAAGGTAAAACAAACTATCCTAATAAATTTCATCTATCCATTAAGTATAAGGATTAGCATAACCCAAATTCTTCTTAATTTTTTGTATGGCCTTGACATCGACACCTTCTATGTTAGAGATTGAGGCTTCATTTGGAGCAAGAGTAATAAGAGATGAAATGAAATTATTAAGAGACAAAACCTTAGATTGTAACATCAAATTTTCTTTCTTCTGATCTTTCACCCTTTTGATCAAGGCATTGATAGAAAAGTTAGCCTGATAAACATCACTTTCTATAGTAGAAGGCCCCATATCAACATGAGTAATATTATACTCGGCCTTAGTTATCTCATTCTCATTTATATCCTTTATAGGATCAATAATTTCCAATAATTGATGCCCAAAAGAGGCATCAGTCAAAATCCTTGACATTCATTTAGCCTTTTTAGGCTTTGAGGAAATTTGCAGTAACTTGGTGACTACATTAATTTCAACTATTATTGTTGGTACACTTTTTCTCTTCTTCTCAACTACCTTCTTCAACCATCTAGGAGAGGCTATCATAGTTGTATGTTTAGTGTTTTTTACTTTCAACTCTTTCAATTGTATAAATATAAATAATAACATTTTTAGTGGGGGATGGAGGAACTTAAAAAATCATGGGAAAAGAACCATCATCAATCACATTTTGAAATAGATCATTAGATTCAGTAAGCACTGACTTTACTTGGCTAGTTTTTCTTTTAGGAATGGATTAGGGTATACCATCCTATTCAAAAAATATTTTTAGTTTAACCACTTCTTCAAGCCTCTCACCATCTCCAATCGATTATGAATTAGTGTTAAATAGACTAATTTCATGTCTCCTAGATGAAACATTAACATTAGACGTTTGTAAAACTCTTTGCTCATTTCTCTATGGAGCCCTTTGTTTATGAGTTGGATCTACATTTCATCACCACTTTCCATTCGTATATTTTTTTGAGTTCTTTTAAACACAAGAGCAATTCAAACTTTCAAATCTTAAATTTCATTTTCTAACCAATTAACCTCAAGAATTGGTTTGGCCATGATGGCTTGATACTCAAGGTCTACAACTTTAAAATATTTTTCAACACTCTTAGGAATCTAAAAAGAGAGCCCATAATCCTAAATTTGTTTGAAAGTTAACCTCATATATTCCCTCTTCTATACTTCTCTTTCATCATTGCAATCTTCCTAGAAATCTTCAATACTAGGGTGATGTTCATAAGAGCTACTTCCATATAAATTTTATCTCACATAACCTTTGCTATCAAAATTAGATCTCATAGAAAAATATTTAAGATTTTATTAATTTACAATATTTTATATTCACTTAGCACTTTGATTATTTTTATAAGAAAAAGAAAGCATTGAAAATAAAAAAACATAGCTTTGTTTCCCCATATTCACATATTTTTCATTAACTATATACATCTATCTGTAAATGTCTAGAAAATCTAGGAAATCATTTGCATACTAGGGCAATTTCATTGGAGCTTTCTCAAAAGACCCTAATCACAAATAAGTGAACCTCTCAAATTAAACATAAAATCTTCCATACTTCATAACTAAAGAGGTTGCTTTAGAAGAAATCCACATCTTAGGGTTTTCATCTAATCTTCTTACAATTTCCATTAAAAAGGTATCATTAACGTGTCAACAATTATTCATCCCAAACTATTTAGTGAATGATGGAAAAGATTTATATAGAGGCATATCTAGTGTCAGATGCCCTTGTGGCTCCAATCCTACCCAAATAGCCTTTTGACTGGATATAATATATACTAGGTATGAGTACATATGAAAAATAACAATCTATTTAAATTTTGCTAATTGTTCATTTAAATCATAACTAATAACTTCTCTCCAGTCAATGAACTATTTATCATTATAAATAAACAAAATAAACTGACACATCCAAAATTCAAAGGCGTCAGTTTGAGAATTTTCAAATACATGGTGTAACAAGGTAATAACATCTAAGATTTCATCCTTAAAATGCATTATTTTAAGCTTAGCAAGTAATTGAGACTTACATTTCTTCTCAGACTTTAGCTAGTTCTTTTTTATATAATTTTTACACCAATTTTCATTTGCTCTAAAGATTTCATCACCCATAGCTATAGATATTTCTTCCATATTTGCTCTAAAGATTTCATCACCCATAGCTACAGATATTTCTTCCATAGTTTCTCTTTTAGGAAGATTCAATTCATGAGAAACTATCTCTAGAGTGATTTTTGTAACAACTAACCCATCCATATCCTTTATCTCCTATGTCTTTGGAATGTACCTTCTTATGTATGTAATTACCAGGTCAATGTTTTGTACAGCCTCAAGAAAACCTCGATCACTTATTAAACCACTCTACAAAATTATATCCTCCAATGGCATTCTATTGTTTTATTCTAAGTGTGCCTAGATTTATTCCAAATTTAGGTGTCCAAACTCTATATCTTTCACACCCAATGGACATCTTTCAATTCTTATTTGCATGAGCACCAATATGCAAAGAGAGAATGCCTATGTCTTTGAGAAGTAATTATAGAGAGTATAAATGTAGTTAAATGAATTAACAAAAATTTAGCCACCTAAGTTATGTTATAATATTGATGAGATGTGTTTTTAATGCTACATTAATTTGGTTTTTAATTTTATCCCTCAAAATAAATGATTTAAGATTTATGTGCCTCCCAAAAATTCCAAAAAGATAGCTCTAGGTTGTGCCATACAAGTCATTAAATGAAGTAGAGATTTCGTAAAAACTAAGAGAATAAAGCTATATCATGGGGTCATGAAAATTTAAAACTTTAGAACTAGAAGTTTGGAGTTTAAAAGTTTTGAAAACCTCTGACATACCGACTATGCAAGACTCACAACTGACAGAAAGGTTAACCAAATCAGGTGATCATGAAGTTATAAAACTCTAGTACCCCATAACTTTGGTTATGAACATGGGAGATCAATGACTTAGGTTATGTAACTCATAAAACCCATGAAATTAAGTAACAATGGAGAGTGACAAAGGCATCAAAACTAGGAAAATGAATGGGATGAAGACCTAAGAAGCTCAAATAGGAGAAAATCAAAAATGCATAACACAAAATCAAATTTATGGGTAATAATTGGCAAGATTTGAGATCATTTTATGATGAATCCCTTTTTATATATCTTTCTTACATAGTGTTAGACTGTATGTTATTTAGAGCAACAATGTATATAGTTTAACTGCAAATGATTAATGAAATTTGTTCATGGTTTTGATTTTCTTCCTATAATTAAAGTACATTACTCTATTTCCATTTATTAGTTAATTGGTTGTCATAGATGTTTATCTTTATGGTATTCATGTAGAAGATATCTATGGATTATAAAATCCTTTATGCTTTTATGAATTTGGGAATGGGGTATTGACATTCATTTTCAAGGGTAGTCCTAGGCTCATAGTTTTAATTGGAAAGAATTCTTGAAGTGTACATTCAAAAAAAGAGTTTTGACCAATTACTGATGCCTAAGATATGTAGGGCTGCAAGGTCTAGCTCAATATTTTTAAATAATATTCCTTCATTATACATTGATAAGTCAAGCTCAATTTCTTCCATTTGTTGCTGCCTATGAGATACCATGGTTTCTATTTTGAAAATTTCTCATAATAGATTGTAAAGGATCTCTGTGAAAGCTCTCTTGCACTTAGAAACATAGTTGAGTTCTTTTTGGATCAAATTTTAAACAATTGAGTTCATTCCAGTCACTTTTATGTAGGTTATAGGGTTTTGGATCTTTAATGGTAGGATATATATAGGCTTTTATCTTATACGTGCCCTAGATTTTATTTAGACTTTTCCTTTTAAACCTTTGTTTTTTTTGTCCACAAGATCTACTATTTTGTCTTCTTCTACTTGCATGGCACGTATGTGGAATCATTTTGAATATTTCATGGCATTTTTCATAATTACCCTTGGTTACTTAGCCATTGGTATTAAAATACCTCCCTAGGATCTTTTTACTTCATTGGATCAATTATCGACAATGTAATGAGAGTCGTTGGATCATCTGAGATGCATGTATTTTAAATTTTAGACTTGGGGCTGTATTTTCATAAACATAATGTAAACTTTATGCTAAGACATTCATGAAAATATTTATGATAATATGATTCATCCATAGGATCATGATCTTGGGTCCTACTCTTGTTTGGTTTCTTTATCAGGTAGGACCCATTTACTTTTAGCCTTCAAATGAGAGGATGCCAAGTGTCAGTCATTCAGGACTTCCGTATCATTTTGACTTCTAAAATATGCCTCACTCTATTAGATAATCCTCTAGTGATGTAGCATAGATTGTTAGATCATCTAAGTTGCATGATGTTTAGTCTTTTCTTGATATGTAAAATTTCAATCATGTGCATGTTCAAGGTATCTCCTCATAGATACCTCCAAACAAAATTCCATTTGTGTACATCAAGGTTCTTTCCAAATAAAAAGGTGTCATGGTTATATAAAATCCATTAAAAAGACCTTTTTAATTATCTTAAAAGGTATTCTAAGTCCAGTCAAGGTATCTCCTAGGAGATACCTATAAGAAAATTCCAATCATGTGCATGTTCAAGGTATTTCCTAAGAGATACCTCTAAAGAAAATTCCAGTCATTTGCATCACAAGTTTTATCAAATAAAAAGGTGTCATGGTTATATCAAATCCCTTACAAGAACCTTTGAAATTAACATAGAAGGTATTTCAAATCCCCTCAAGGTATCTCCTAGGAGATATCTTGAAAGAAAATTCCAATCATGTGCATGTTCAAGGTATCTACTAGGAGATACCTCCAAAGAAAATTCCATTAGTGTGCATCAAGGTTCTTAACAAATAAAAATGCATCATGGTTATATCAAATCCCTTGCAAGGACCTTTATAATAAACATGAAAGGTATTCTAAGGCCCCTCAAGGTATATCCTAGGAAATACCTTGAAAGAAAATTCCAATTATGTGCATGTTCAAGGTATCTCCTAAGAGATATTTAGAAAGAAAATTACATTAGTGTGCATCAATGTTCTTGCCAAATAAAAAGTTCTAATCATAATCCACTGGGATAAGCCTTACACCCACTTCTTGTAAAGGTATAATTTAATCTATAACATTTATATCAAATCCATTATAAATACCTTTTCAAGCAACATTGAAGGTATTCCAAGGCCCTTCGAGGTATCTTCTAAGAGATACTTTGAAATAAAATTCTAATTGTGTGCATGTTCAAGGTATCTCCTAGGAGATATCTGGAAAGAAAATTATAGAAACCCATTAGGATACTTTCAAAAATACCTTAGGGTACTATAAATAAGCTTGAAGTACTTTCAAAAATAACTTAGGGTACTTGAATGCTTACAGGGGTAAAACTTTAAAGTAAGTTTGGGTGCCCCTTCATATCTTTGATTACTTCATCCAAGACATCCATTAGTGTATTTTTTGTAAAGTAAAATTGTACTCCTTTTGTGAAGGATAAATCCACTCTTGACCCTATTTGAAATTTTCCTAGGAGATACCTTGAATGGGGAATCCACTCTTGTTCACACATATCATTCAAAACATTTGTTCGCACAAAATGTCCGATGCAAAAACTCTAAATAAAAAAATCCAAAGACCCAAAGTTCTTGATGCAAACATGAAATGGCCCATGTCTAGGAGCACCATCAATAAATATGGGGGAAATCATACATTTTAACCTAAATTCAAAGACAAAAGAGTGATAATAAAATATAGGCATCCACATGATCCTCCCTTATTGTATACCTAATAAGATGGATGGATTTTTTATCCGTAGAGGGCATAATTGTGAAAATGTTTTGACATAATGGGATCTAGTATTGTATGATAGGAAAATCCAAAATTGGTATCGATATGATGTCATGTGGGCCATTCCCACAAATTGTAATTTATCTTGGATCCTATTTAATAATTTTCTTTGTAATGCATTCTTATTTCATAATCTCTAGATCCAATGAATTTTTTTTATAACTTCATGGTATGCTTAATTATATCTCTTCCAACTTGGTAAGTTTTGGTCGTAACACAAGACTCATAATAATCTTACCATAATTGTGTTAATTTGAAAAGAATTAGCCTCAAGTAGTGGACCACAGTAATGTTTTGGTAATATTAATTTTATACGTTGAGAAAATTTGTGGTAACATCAACTTTTAAATTTAAGTAAAGTATTTTTTTAATAATTTAACCAATATGAAATCATCTTTGTGTAATAGGTATATATTTTAATTTTACCTTGATTTTTTAACTTAATTCAATTTTTTAGTCATAAATAATATGCCCAATGGATTAAAATGGTCATGCTTTTATGCCTACATCAGGACTTTTTATTTGTTAATTATTAGTGTTTGCCTTATATAAAAGGTATAAAATTATTATTTATGTGTTTTTGGTGGTATATAAGAGTAATAATCCTTGGTTCATCATTTTTGATAGCTTTCATGTTATTTTTTAAAAAAAATCTTGATCACATTGAAAAGACTAATCACGGTTCTTTAATAGACTGACCATTAGCCACGTAACCTTACAAACCATTTTGTGTCAGTATCACTTTGAGGAATAAAAATTATAAATATCCTAATAAACTCAGTGCATATTAACCCTTTATGATATTACCTATAATTCAATGAGTTTTTAAATGGAGTTTTGTAAATGGTTCCTTTAAATTTCCTAGTCTCTTGTGTTGTGGACCATGTTTTAATATATTATGAAAGTAGTTTCGCCTATTATTATTGATAATATAATCCAATTAATTCTCTCTCTTTTATAAGATACAATAAAGAAATTAATGTTTAGATTTGAATTCAAATACTATATCTCAACTACGAGTGTTTTTTTATGATACATTTGATGCAATTATCTATATTGATGACATATAAGATGAAGTATCTATAAGAATAAGGGGATATACACCTAGCTTTGTTAGGGTTCCTTTAACTGATAATTATTTTTCCATGGATGGTATTGTCACATGTTTTTGAAATCATGAAATTCTCATGGGGATATCTAATATTTATACTATGGTTTGAGATGTCATTGGTTTGTTTATCAATGATTTCATTTCAAAAATTAAGTCACCCATCAATTAAGACAACCTTTGTTAAGTCACATGTTGATATTATTTCGATAAATCATTATGTCACCCCAATACATGGAGATAGACATAGGTTGGTGTTAATAGACTAATTTTGTTTCCTCATCCATTTAGTACCTTATTATAGGAATCCATTTAGCCTTTAAGTATATTTCCATATCTATAACTTAATTATATTTTAATCTATCTTGTGCCCTTGGTAGTTTATTTACAACACCATATATTTTATATATCCATAGATAAGTTTTTATTGGAACATAAATCCATGTTAATTAAATAGATAATTGAACATTTTTCATTTCATATTACATTTTTTGTACTTGGATGGGTGTTTTATTATCATTATCATATCATGAGACCTTGATTGTATATGTTGGTGATTATCACTTATTTAATGGACATACATTATTATTCTCTTGATATTTTATTTATATGATTGTTTCCATTATTATTGAGTGATAATTTTGTATCCTTGAAAGAATATTACCATCTTTGATATGTATGCATGTTGGTTAAATTTATTTCTGTTAATTTTTTATAGATCGTTACTAGCATTCCACTCACTATTGTGAATTATAATTGGTGTTAACTAATTAAATTGAAATTTTATTATTCCTCATTATATTAATCTACCATATTATATCTCATCAGTGTGATATGAATCAATACATAGATATAGCTACCAAGGATTGATAATACTTATGATTAGTCATGATCTAGTTGAATGTATTATGATCAACATACATGGTTATTAATAATGCCTATATGGATACCATACATGATTTTGAATTATCTTATATATGATACATAAGTTTTTAGGGTACTATCTACTTATAGGGGTGAAACTTTAAAGTAAGTTTGGGCACCCCTTCATCTCTTGGACTACTTCATCCAAGGCATCTAGTGTGCCTTCCATGTAAAGCGAAATTATACTCCTTCTATGAAGGAGAAATCCACTCTTGTCTCTATTTGAAATGTTCCTAGGAGATACTTGAAGGGGGGAAACACTCATGTTCACACAAAATGTCCAATGCAAAAACTCCAAAAGAATATTCTAAAGAACCAAAGTCTCAAATAGAAATTTTGAAGACCAAAATTTGTCACACAAATTATTTGAATAAAAAACCCAAAGACCAAAATCTAATAATAGGGCCTGATAAAAATGTATGAGCACCTACATAGGGATTATGAATTATCTAAGGTAGTTATTGTACACACATAGAAAACTATACCAATAAAAGCACTAGAACACATCTAGAAATATGAATCAACTTGATCTCAACTAACTTAATCAACACATTCACCAATACTCACCAGCTTGTTTCTTCTTAGCCTCATTATCTTGATATACTCTATGTGCTACAACATGCTTCCATCGAATAATATTCAAATCCAATAGTGGTGGTTGATGAATCCTATAGGCCTGGTTGAGGAATCTTTCATGTTCTCCCTAGGTCAATTGAAAGATAATCTTGAATAACTCAAATTTAGTGACATTTTTCCTTGTGGAACATAACTCTACCTCTATCTTCTCTAATGTTAAGCCTTGGAGACTTAATTTGAATTAATACACTACTTATTTTACAAGATGATCAAAACTTATACTTTTAATCAATTTCACTATGAATACTTACACCTTGGATAATTTCAAATCATGAAAGATCTGGAAAAGTTGAACCTCATGACCTTGGTACTTATGGATCAAGGGCTTAACTGAATACCCACTCTTAGACCATAGGTATCCGCCCCATGGTCTAAGAATTATATGTATCCTATTGGGAGAAAATAAATAATGTAGCTTCAAACTTGAAGCCAACACTTGATAAACTCATAGAAAGCGAGTGCACAAGTGAGTGTGGCCTTAAATTTGAAGTCCTAGTCCCTTTCAATGATGACACATGTCATCACTACGCTTCTGAAAAAAGGGAATTTTTTTTAAAGAAAAGGTGTACCATTAGCCCAGGGAAGTGGGCCCCATTTTTAATAATAATTTTAGAGGTAGTTCGAAGGGAGACACACATCACCACAATGATATTACACAACTAGAGGAGATTTTTGGTTGCATTCTAGTACCAATGTTAGAAAATGAATTGGAAATTTACATAATGCATATTATACAACATTTTGAGACTTTTATTATAGAGTTAATTGGAACATCTATCTTTAAATGACCTTCCAACAAAATAGTGGACACTGAGACTTGTAGAGCAATCAATTTACCATACATAACAAAAAAAGAGAAAGAAATAAGAAACATTTGGGATGTTTTAGATAATTAATTCACTCCTTTCCTGACATTCCTATCATAAAGGCATCCAAATAAATTAGTTCATTCCTATAAATACTCTACCAAAAAAATAAGTCAGCCAAACAATTCACATAGCCAAGTGGAGTTTGATGAAAGCATGGATAACAAGATTAAAACAATGTATGTAGATAAAATTTTCACCAAAAAATGTTTTCAGTTAGGATTGTCATTTTAGATTCTAAAATCTACAAAGATGAAGTTTCTTGATTCCACAACAACAGATAGGAGGCAACATTTCTTGGATTCCCTTTTTGTCAATTTGTTTAAGAAAAATAAAAACAAAACTAGGATTGATTTTTAAGGTATAGAGATCTGTTTGGAAGCTTGGCTTAAAATATATGGATTGAAGAGAAGTAATTTTTTTTTAAATTCAAAATTGTCACAAAAATGGGGAATGAAATGCAATCCATGTAGGGATATTTTGACAAAAGTCACATAAGAAGACAATGGAAGCTAAATATTTATTATTACAATTAGTGGATGATTTTACAGATGTTTCTCCATGACTAGCATGATAGGTAGATATATGACTCATGATAAAATGTTATACATCTTCCAACATCTTTCACTCAAGAATTTATGAGGTGCCACATTAATACACAACTAGCAGATATGAAATGTGAGCCAATAACCTATCCAAAATTTAATAACATGTGGAGAACTAATTTTTAGGATGTGACCATTAACATGTCTAATGACTTCTCTAGGTGTAAAAAATTCATCTTTTTGACTCAACATAAATGTTCTAGGTATCTCTCTAGAGATCAAGAAGAGCATATTGATCAAGAATTCATGATTCACTCAAATCAAATACTTTATGCAACACAAATGTATTATGAACATAAATGAATGTCAGATAAATACCTTAAAGAATTCCTCTATGTCATTCATGACAAGGTGGAACATCAAAAAATATTTATGTTGAGAATAGTGACAACAATTAAAGCAATTACTGATAGAATATTAGAGTTGTTAATGGTAGGGATTATAACACATGGTCATGGTGCAGGTGGATATGGGAATTTTTTTTACTATACATTCTTGGAGGGTCTAACTTTATGATCAACTCATTAAACAAGTGCTTTAAGGATATGGAAACAACAGTGCTAGATACTTATGGATCTTTACTATATAAACATGGATCTTTAAAATATCCATTTTATGATGCACTTTTGTTTAACAATTTCTACCTTGAATGTAAGAAATATAGAGGAGAAGCACAATTAGTTAGTACCTTCAAGAAACTTCCTTCTAGGCTATACCTTTAGCTAGACAATTGTTGTGAGAACAATACAACTAAGTACTTATATCCATAATTATATTTAAAAAAATTCTAACCTTATATGAAACTAATGTTTCATTTAAAATTTCATAAAAACATATCCTTTTTTACAGGTATTAATTGCAATACTTATATCTCCTTGTCTACAAAGGTGTTTTCCTTGATGTCGAGGTTGGATTTCTACTTGTAGGACATCGATGACACATTTGGAAACCTATTTGAATGTATAAAGAGGAAATATGTATGGAGTGTGGTAGAGATTATGGACACTTATAAGATGTGTGAAAATACAAGAAACTTCACACCATATTTAATTGAAGAGGTGGTGGATTTCAAAGAGTATGTTAATAGTTACTAGTAAAAGGGAAGAAATGAAATAGTAGGCTTGACAAAAGATTAATACTTCCTTTTATGTATGGAGCAAGGTCAGCCAATTATGCATTCCAAAAAGTCTATAAGAGATAGAAACTAGTCCCCCTTTGATTACATTATGGGGAGCAAAAAAAAATGGCGAGCCAAATGTTCTAGAAGGTAAACTGATAAAAATTTATTTCAAAGACATAAAAAATAGAGAAATGTCTCAATATTCCATTGTTGATAAATTCTCAAATAGAAGTAGACAAAAGAGTAAAAAAGAAATTAAATATAACTTGAATAAATATGTGTAGTAATTCAATGAATTTGGTTTGACCAAAAATAGTAAGTGGAAAGATCTAGCATATTACTTCCAAACCATCTAGGACATAATGAAGGAAGACATGTTCCCTTCTAAAGTTGAGTGCACATGAGAGTTTTGGCCTTGAACATATCATGACATACCCTTGCATATAGATCTACACAAAATGGTTTATGATAGCACCCTTGATTTTGGAGTGGAATCTATAGATACATATGTTGGTCTAAGAAGCAAAAGAACAATAATTGCATTTGATCCAACTCAAGATGTGCAAATTGAAGACATGTTAATTATTAGACCTAATGATTCCATAGGATTGGACTACATAGTATGGGTTTCTAGAGATAAAATCAATATTGAGATACTACAAACAAATGGGGATATAGAATGAAGGGTCAATGTAGCTTGGTTCATCCCAGTTTATGTAGGGAAAAAAGATGAAGATGAAGATGAAGCTAAAATTTATTTAGGTTGTTTAGACAAGAAATGGAAGCCAAACCCAATTGACACATCTTTATCATCCATACTCATAGATAGTATAATCTACACTTGGAAACCAAATAAAAATTGGAGAGGTCATACATTTGTTCTCACTAATTTTTTAAAGGCATTATAATAGACTATTTTAATGCATCATCCCGCTAGGCACTAACAAAAATAGTGGTAAAAAGATTGTGAAATTTGAAATGGTGTTTTATTAATTTTGGAATGAGAAATATCAAAATGTTTTTTTTTCAAAATTTAGTATATTTTTTGAGAATGTATTATTAGTGTTTTATTAGTTTATTTATTTATATTTATTTCTATTAGCACTTCACATTTTTGGTCTTCAAAAATACACTTCAGCTTTTGAGTTTTATATTTTCTACTATGAAAATTTAGTCTTTTAGTAAGTATGTATCTAGTTAATAGCATTTGAATATTTGAACATCCACTTCACATTTTTTCATCCTTCAAAATGGTCTTCAGCAAAATGTCTTCATAATTTGCACAACTAAGAATTTAGTACATCTCAAATTTTATGTTTTGAAAAATACAATTCAACATTTGACCATGTATATAAAAATTTCTTTGAGGTTTACACCTTGAAATATCCCACTTGTGTATTGATATTTATTCTTTAGAATTTGCATATTGACAAATGTTATTTGGATTTTTACATGACACCCTAGATTATGTGAGATAATAGGAGATAAACTTTCATGGTCATGACGATGTCACTTGAATCAAATTAAACATATATTTAATAATCTAATAAATCAATGACACATAGCATCCCAATCATCTTAGAAGTTATAAATCACATATCAATCAAGCACATGATTGTTGTGGGAATTATTTCCTTGAAAAATATATCACCAAGTCTTATAATATCTATAAATGCATCTTCTATGAACTAATTTGAATGGTCACATAATTTGGACTTAATGCAAATATATAATATAGATGTGATTTATTTGTTATAAGTCCAAGTAATTCTTGATTAAGTCCAATTTATTTACGATAGTTTTCAAATACTAATAAATAAATTATTGATGATCATTTTAAATAATTTGGACTTATCACAAACACATTAGATAGATATGAGTTATTTATAATAAGTCCAACTTAATCTTGATATAGTCAAATTAAAATAGGATACAATCCAATTTATTTATGATAATTTTTGAAAATTTGGACTATTGATAAGTCCAAATTATATGAAATAGTACTTTAGGAATTTGAGCTCTATAAACCTAGTCACAACTAGATAATATGATTAAGGGTTTCACTTGTCTTATTTGAGTCTATGATTGAATGAATTAATCTTTTTGTTAAATTAGATATGAATATTTATTGAGTTTCAAATGTGATTAGGTGTTTCACTTTCCCTAATTGAGTTGAGAATTGAATGAATTACTCACTTGGTTTAATTGTATATGTAAATTTGTGGAATTGAGCCACTGAACCTAATTATGACTAAATATTATGATTTGGGTCTCATTTTTTTCCAATTTCATCCTGGATGGAACTAATTACTCAATTAGTTTAAAGAGGGATGAAATTTTGTCTAATGAACACTCCAAGAACTTAATTGCCACCTGATTTAATAGTTTTGAGAATAATGGAGTTTTATTGCTATTTTAGTTAAGGGTCTAGAATAATAAATCACTAAATAATATTAAAATAATTATAGTAATGATTTATATAATTTATTATATCTTTTAAACCTTTCTAAAAATAGAAAAGAATAAGGAGAAAGATAACTTAGCTTTAAACTAGATTGAAATAACTAAGACAGAGGCTCAAATTAGTTGTGTAGGACTAGGACAGTGTCATAAATCATAATCTAGATTTTGTTTGGTGAAAAGATAAGATCACCAAAAATAAGAGACTTTAGGGTTTGGTGATATAGTCAACTCCTGCTATTGTTGTCCAAACTAGTCATAAAAATCTATCTGTTGGGTTTTATTCTTTGTGCTTGTATGAGTTTGCTTATGAAATCTAAAGTGTTGAATGTCAATGGAGCTCCTTGTAGAGATGATTTAATCTTCAATCCCTAGACCTTCATTGTGCTTAAATAAAACCTGAGAAAGATGGGGGGGGGGGGGGGGTTAGTGTGTGTAAGATGCACTGAATGTGTGATCCACACCCCTTGTGTGGGCATGCTACCTACATACCAATACTTCAAAGAGGGATCAAGTTGTATGTAATTCTCCCACCTAAATGTGATTTATGCAATAGTGTTATGTGAATGTAGAAATACCAAATTAAGAGTGCTTGAGGTGGGTAGGGATTGGTATGAGATTTTGAATGTGTTTTCAGTTATATTGGGTGACTATATACAGAAAGTAAGGAAAATTTCATTAGTAGTTTTCTTGTATGCTTGCTTTCTTTGTAATATTTGTCACCTCTCTTGTAAATTAACTTTGAATGGGAATAGGGAGGTATTGTTCATGGGTTAAATGTATTCATTCTAGGTCGACATGATGAATGATAGGGATAAAATGAAATTGACTATTTCAGCTCAAATTATGATTGGATAGGAGCACTAAAAATAAGAGATCCTAGGGTCTAATGTTATAGTCTAGGTATGACACTCCTATCATACAGGTTTGAGACCTAGGGAGATAGAATTGGCTTGGGAAATAGAGCCTAGTTGAGTTAGAATGATCATTTAGAAGGCTATAGATGATTTTTCATGAGCAAAAAGGTGTCTATAAGGGTCTAGAGAGCATGCAAGAAGGTCATATGGATAGGATGTCACAAACCACACTCAAGCTACCAATTTGGACATTTTATATGACTACATTTGTACCCCTTTTATTCTAGTGATGAAACAAAGCAAAATACTAGGATAAAGGAAAAGTAGAAAACATACCTAAACTTACCTACAAAGGTGAAGCTCATGAAGCTATGTGATGATGAGTGTACATAGAGAGAGCACATTATGAAGTGTGAATCTACAAGAGAAAACAAAGAGTAGGTTAGTTATTAATAGACACACTATGTTTAAAATAAAAACATATAAAATTTGGGTAAGAAAGAGAGAGGAAGAGGAATTAATAAACCTCACTAGATACATAGACCAATACAAAACTTGTTATGTTATTGAGTGATGCTGAGTGATGTTGGATAATGTTGGGTATGTGATGTATCAAAAGTAATATCATAAATGAGGATGAGTGCTCAATTCCTTGAGAGTGGCTTAAGAACACAAAGGCTAGCCCTTTGGCTCCATCATCACCCACTAAGTGAAGCTATGTGATCATGCATGCATTAATTGATATTTGGACTATGTGTCCAATCCCTCTGAGTAGGTGGCTCAAGAATACAAAGGCTAGATAGACCTTTGGCTCCATAATTTCCCACTAAGTGAAGTTATGAATTGATACCAATATGAATGTGTGTCATATGAGATGGATCCTAAATCCCATAAATGCTATATAATCTGATAATGTGGCATGGATAGTCGAATGTGTACTAGAAACTAGACCAATCCTGGCCACTTTGAGATGTGGAGATTAGGATTGTATGAAAGCCACTCCAAAACTAGGAACTAGGCTTATGTGGAAGTCTCTTAGGAATGATGCCAACCACTTGTAGATAGAATAAGGCATGAAACTATTGAGAATGCTTGGGTAATATACTAAAATTAGAAAGAAAAGAAGTCAAATATGCCATGCATATTTTCCCCAATCATTGGTGTCTGTAACATGGATTTTGATATGAAATTTATACCAATTTCCCTATATAAAACTAGAAGTGAGAGCCATAATGCCATGCATGATTCCCCCTATAGTTGGATTCTCTGAGAAAAACTATACTAAAACTAAATTTGATCTAAACTATAAGTGAAAAAACTATAATTAAACTCAATTTTTTATCTGTTTCTAGAAAATTTGGGTTTTTTGCTATTTAGATAGGAGCACCAAAAAAATGACACCTTGGTGTCTAGTGTTATTATCTAGGTTTAACACTCTTATCATTTATTGATTTTGATCATTGTTTTGTAATAGTCACTATTTTTCTAGTCTATTATGCCTAGTTTAAACTATGATTATTGTTTTGAGTGTTTTGAAAACTAATTTTTTGTTGATAGAGGGCTCTATTCTCTATGACAAAACCCCTATTTGTTGCCCCATCTTCTGAGGGTAGGAATGAATACCCTACAATGATTACCCTAAAAAAATACCTTGAAAGTGTGTTATGATATGAAATACATGATATAGAAATGATAATTGAAAATAAGTCTCAAGATATAGTATAGTTTGTTTTGAATATTGTTAGATCAATATTAATATGCTTAGATAGATGTAACAATGTAATAACATGTGTAATATAATGAATTGAAACTATAAATATTAGTTTTTATTTTTCAAGGAGGGATGGAGGATGATGCCCATGATGGCATCTGTTTAAGAAAGATAATGCATGATGTGGATCATGGCATTTAAAATAGTGAGAAGCAAATAAGCAACAAGCACACAAAAAATGAAACAAGAAGCATACAAGAGTGGCCAAGGGACGAAGAAAACAAGGGACATGGGCACATGTCACTCAAACTAGGAAAGCAAACATACAAGATATGTTCAAATGCCAGATTCACATATAATTGAAAACAAGTAAGGTTAACACGAGGGCCACAAGCACATAGAAGAGTAAAAGCAAAGGACATTGGAAAATGTCCTAAGGCACACACAAGAATAGAAGCAAAGGAGATTAGAATTTTTTAAAATCACACACGAGATAAAATAAGAATTAATAAATGAAATCACATCTAGGTATGCAAAGCCATAAAAGAAAGCCTATAAATGCTTAGAAATCTAACTAATCAAAGCAAGAAGTGAAAGTATACAAAACATGGAGTATAAGACTAGGTATATACTAAGAAATACATAAGAGATATATACTAGTGAATGTTAATAGAGTAGTCTATGTTAACTAGTAAGTAATGTACATCAACATTATATCTAGAGTGTGTGGTGTAGGAATGGCATAACCTAGATGGTGTAGTCATGTAGAAGATGCCCCCAGTGGGTAAATATGACAACGTATGTCTTGAATGTATAAGTAGGATGCCCCTTCAATGGGTAAAGTGAAGAAATCAATTATCTAGGTGTCACTATACACAGTTAAATAAGATCAAGTGAAGCATGGTAATGTAGATAAATTGACATACAATAGCATAAAACAACAAAATGTAAGTCTAGCATGTTAGTAGAAATGTAAAACATGGATAATGCATACAATTGATATGTTTTTGGTATTTTTGATTCATTTTAATGTTTTTGGATTTTGAGTTATTTTAATGTTTTTATATTTTGACATATTTTAAATAGACATTATGTATAAGAAGATAGAGAACTTATGTACAAGTAAGCAAAAAGAAATACTATACATGAAATCTACGTAGATGAATAATATTCATTAGATTTTTTAGTTTCTTTCCTTCAAGTGAGGATAAATGATACACTTTAAGGATAAGCTTTTTGGTAATGAGGTATATACCTACCTAATTATGTTTGAATTTTCCTCTGGTTTCTTCTTTGGCATTGACATTCTGAAGATTTTCTTTGAGATTGAGATCACTAACTTCAAATTATATGGTGTGAACTTATTTGTTGTAGGAGAATTGTATATGTTGCTAGTAGATTCTAAGGTGTTCATCTACTTGAATGCATGTATGGTATAATTGATTGAGCTGGTGTAGATGCTTTTCATGATACTAGTCATCAGTGAGGATACCTTTAAGGGATACATAGAGAGATGGCATTTCTAATTCCAATGGTAGAACTACTTTTGTGTCATAGACAAGTGAATAAGGAGTGGCTCTTATGGGTGTATGAATACTTATGTGATAAGCCCAAAATGAAAAAACTAGTTTATTGTGCCAACCATCTCCAAATTTGATCACTATTTTTCTCAAAATGCTATTAATGGTTTTATTAGTAGCCTTTGCTTGACCATTTCCTTGTGGGTAGTATGGAATGGAGAATGTGTATTTAATATTATATTTTGTGAAAAATTTATCGACATTTTTTCTCTTGAATGATGTTCCATTATCAAAAATGATAGTTGTAGGTAAACTGAAGCATGAAATAATGTGAGTCATGAGGAAGCTACAAATGTCCTCCCTCATGGTATATTGGAGTGGAATGGCTTCCACCCACTTGGTAAAATATTATGTAGTTGTGATGATGAACATATGCCCATTTGTGGATTTAGGGTTAATTTTTCTAATAAGATCAAATCCCCAAAACATAAATGACCATTAGGAGATAATAGGTTGTAATTATTATGATTGTGCATGTTATAGGTTACTGTGTCATTGAAATTTATCATAGATATTTGCATATTGTGAACATTCATCTTTTATGGTGGGTTAGTATTACCCTTATCTAATAAATTTGTATGACATGGCCTTTCTACTGAAGTGACCACCATACTCACTATTGTGTATTTGTGTCAGAGTAATTTTGGCTTCTGCTGAAGTCAAACATTGAAGCAATTTTCTATCAAAGGATCAGTTAAAAAACTCTCTTCTAATGAATACATAATGGAGTGCTTATTTGTGTAACTTGCATTTGTTATTTCAAGAAAAAGTGTCTAGTGTAATAGATTTGTTTAAAAAGTTATATATATCAGAGAACCATTCTAGAGTTGTAGAAATATGTGTAGTGGATAAGATGAATAGTGAAATCAAATCTATATTAGATATTGATTGTGATTGTAATAATTTAATTATGAAAATACCTTGATCATTTTTGATGTCGATAGGAATAAAATATATGAAACTTGCCATTGTATATGCATGTCAGTTGTCTTTTCTTGGTATACTTTCTATAGAAAAGTAACTGAACTATGATGATAAACATTATACCATGTTCTAGTATGGATATGATGTTCTTATTTTATTTTATATACATCATTGACTTGATTCACCACAAGTTAGGAATCATAAAAAACTTGAATAGATCTAATTTAGAGGGACTAGGTGGTAAATAGACCTAAGATAAGTGCTTCATATTCTATAGTGTTATTGGTGCAAGAGAAACTTAATCACATGTAATAGGAATTGTGTGACCAAAAGGGTTGACAAAGAAAATGCCTATCTCTACATTAGATGCATATCAAGAACCATAAAAGAACAAGGTCCAAGTGTTAGAATGAGTGGAATAGGTAGTAAAATCATCTCTAAATGTGTCAATAATAGGATTGGTGTCCAAGAGTGGTGTGGATGCCAAATGGTATGCAATGATTTAGCCCTTTATTGATTTTTAGAGAACTATATTTAAGTCAATATTTATTAATTAACATGACCCATTTTGTGTTGAGACTATAGAGATGTGGTTTTTCCATTATAAACTTCAATGGATTTACTTTTGTGATAACCTGAGTCGCATTATTGACCATATAATGTCAAAGTTTTTGTGTGTCAAAACCTAATGCTAGACATAGTTTTTCTATCATGTAATATTTTATTTCATAATCAACTAATGTGTAACTAAATTTATAAAATGCTTGATTAGTCTATTGATCATCATGTTGTGCTAAGAGTGCTCCTAGTGCATGATCTATTGTTGAGATATATAGTAAAAAATGTTAGTCAGGTATAGGTGATACTCGAATAGGTAGATTAAGAAGATATCACTTTATTATATTGAAGCTTTCTTGATAGGCCTAGTCTTAGACAAACTTTGTGTCATTATTTAATAATCAATTGAATGACTGAGTTTTATCAATAAGTTGAGTTAAAAAATGGTGGATTGCTTAAATATTGCCTTATAAGGATCAAAGTTGTTTGAAGTTCATGTGGGGTGGCATATTGAGAATTGCTTTGAATTTCTTAGGGTCAACCTTTATGCCACACTAATAAATAATGAAACCTAAGAATATGCCTAATATAACTCCAAACACACATTTCTTTGGGTCTAATCAGACATTGTATTGCTTAAGTTTTTGAAAGATATTTCATAAATCAATAGTGTGATGTTGTCATTGTTTGGAGTTGGCTAATATATCATCGACATAATCATCGATAGTATGGTGAATCAAGTCATGAAATATGTGCATCATAGTATGTTGATATATGGCTTTGACATTTTTTAATCCAAAAGGCATGATAATGTAACAAAATGTACCTCAAGGTGTTGTAAAAGATATTTTCTCTTAATCTTCTTCAATGATTTTGATTTGGTTATATCCTACAAAGACATCTATAAATGATAACATTTCACCCCTAGCTTTGGAATCTATGATCATGTCAATATTTAGAAAGGGGAAATCATCTTTTAGGCATGCTTTATATGAATTTTTAGAATTAGAAAAGCACTAAATTTATCCACTGGGTTTTACCATGGGGAGTATATTGAAAGTCCATTCTGGATGTGCTACTGGTCTAATGAAGACAACATCTAAGAGGTATTGGATCTCATATTTGACTAAGAAAGCCACCTTAGGATGCATTTTATGATTTTTTTTCTTGACTAGTTTAACATCTAGGTATAAATGAATCTGATGGACTACTATAGATGTATAAATTCTTGGCATATTTAAGTATTACCAAATAAAGAGTTCCAAAAAACATATTAAAGTTTGATGAATATCTATATCCTCTTCATTTCATAGGGGAGTGGCTAATAAGACAATGCAGGGATCTTGATCAGTTCCAAAATTGAAATTAATTATTTCCTCATTAAGAAATGTGGAATGATCTAGTGTGTATGGGGTTGTGGAAATATTATCATTTGAATCAACTAGTATGTCCTAAGGAGAATCTGATTTTCTTCCAAAGTAAGCATGGAAATTTATGTGATGAGTAAATCTATTTTTATGATAGCAAGATGGGAGGTCCTCATATGCACTAATTAATTAAAGGAAGGATTCATCAATGGAGAATTCATCTAATGTTAACATATCTAGTGAAACTGTATCATTGATAAGATCAAGATAAATTTATTATAATGTAGAAGTATGATTAGTTGTATGGTCTACAGTTGCAATGGGTGGACAAAAATTAATAGGCTTTGAAGTGGTAGAAAAAGTTTTATCATGAAGAAAGGTAAGCTAATATCCCATCCCTTGTTTTTGATGTTGTGTGGATGCCTTAATAGTATTGATGATTCCTTGTTTGTGCTTTCTAAGACCTTTACCATGATATCCCATATTATTAATAAATTTAAGTGCAAAAGGGGAGGTAAAATAGTGATTTGGTATTAGTATTATTATATAACTTGGAATCTTTTGATGTGTTACATGGTCTAAGGGTACAATATGAGTAGTGGGTTGTGTAGTTATATTACTAATATTAAAGTGTAGAATATAATTCTATGGAGATTCAACAACTTGGAAGTATTTAAAAGGTTTGTTGTCTACTAGTCATGTGTAGATATAGCCTTTGTGACTAAATTTTGGACAAATATGGAGTGTAGAAGGGACTACACGAATATCATGAGTCCAAGGCTAACTAAGTAATAAATTATAATTGAGGTCATTTGGAATGACTTGGAAAATAGTTGGTAGTGTCTGAGTCCCTAAGGTAAGATTGAGTGCTATTTGACCCATGACTTTTTGTAGAATGTTGTCAAAACCTCTAACATTCATGTCAGAATGGTCTGGATCTTGATGTTGTATATTAATACATTTAAGAAAAGAAATGTTGAAAATGTTGAATCTTGAACCATTATCAACTAACACTCTTTTTACCCCCATATCATTAATTTTTAATTGAATATATAGAGGTATATTTTGTTTAATGATGTGGCACAGGGGTAAATCCTCTTTTTCAAAGGAGATATGCTCTTAAGTCCAATGCATTATGTTGATGATAGAGGAAACATAATATGGTTTGGTGGAAATAGGAATTATAGTATTATGATAGGATACATACAACACATGTTTATAAACATCCATTTGTTAAAGGATCTCAAGAACTAAAACTATATCAAAAGGGGTGATAACCTGAGTAACAAAGTTATAACCATGGGTGTAATCAGCCTGCATATCTTCATAAAGTTGGGTGATAGCATGTACCACATGATCTATTATAGGCATAGAGTTGGTAGTATGGTTGGGATAGGATCTATATGTACCAAGTTTGAAGGGAGGAGGAAGAGATATAACCACTAGTGTCTACTTGTGTATAGTAGTGACAAGGAAATACTCAAAAGTAGCCAATGAGTTATATGCATCTAGGTATAAATCATGTATGTGGAATGAAATTCATGAAATTGGATTTATAATTTGTATAAAAATATGTTTATAAAGAGCATTCCAAATGAGAGATAGAAAGAAAGGGATAGAGAGCATGGAATTGTGCATTAATGCATAAAGAACTTTGACATGTAATATGATATTTCTAATATGTTTAGCAAGATAAACTTGAAAATTTTTCCATATGAGAAATATAAATTAATGGATAGAAAGCATGAAATTATGCATTAATTAATTAAGAATTTTGACATGTGATATGATATTTCTAATATGTTTAACAAGATAAACTTGTATTTTTTTCATATGAGAAATAACAAGCAAGGGATAGAGAGCATGGAATTTTGCACTAATGCATAAATTTTTTTGACATGTGATATGATATTTCTAATATGTTTTTCAAGATAAACTTGAATTTTTTTCCATATGAGAGATAGAAGGTATGTAATGAAACCTTGTATTAAAGAAAAATAAACATTACTTTGAAGGAAAGGGATCTTAATATGTTTAACAATAAATTTCTTAATATCATCCCATATTATGAAAAGTAATCATGAAAGGGAAAGAATGAAGACTTGAATTAACATATGGTAAACTTCATCATTCATACAAATGATAGGACCAAGTATGAATTCATTATTATTTGCAAGAAATGTTTTGAAAGGAGTAAGATCCATTTATACTTTTTATGTAAAAAAACTGTAAGGTGATACCTCAAATACAAAGAGACATAGTAAATTCAACTATGATTTGAAATAAAATGATTTTAAAAATTACTATGATAAATTTTTAAAAATTAATATGAATTTATGATATAAATATGTAGGAAAAATTAGAAAAAAATTAGAAAAAATTAGAACCTAGTATAAGCAACTAGGGTTTGAATAATTTTTAAAAAAAAAGAATTACTATGGTAAATTTTTAAAAATTAATATGAATTTTTGATTTAAATATGCTTTAAAAATTATAAAAATATTGGGAAAATAAGTAAGGAATTTTCTCTAAGGTTACTAGGGTTTTTATGCACAGACGAAGTAAGTCAGGTTCACCAAATGATTTAACATGTTTTTTAGGAATATTGGAGTTTTATTCCTATTTTAGTTAAGGTTATCAAATAATAAATCAATAAACAATATTTCAATAATTATATTATCTATTTGTATAATTCATTGTGTCTTTTAAACCTTTTTAAAAATAGCCAAAAATAAGAAGTATAACTTAACTTAAAACTAGACTGAAATAGTTGAGACAAAGGGTAAAACTAGATATGTAGGATTGCGACAGTGTCACAAATCAAAATCTAGATTTTTTTTTATGAAAGGATAGGAGCACCAAAAATAGGACACTTTAAGGTCTGGCACTACATTCCACTCCTAACATTATTTTCCAAATTAGTCACAAAGATCTAAGTTTTATGGGTTTTGTTTGTTGTCCTTGTATGATTATACTTATGAAATCTTAAGTGTTGAATGTTAATAGAGATCCTTGTAGAGATGATTTAATATTAAAACCTTAGACCTTCATTGTGTTTGAATAAAATTGAGAAATAAGGGGGATTAGTATGTGTAAGATGCATTGAACATGTCATCTACACCCCTTGTGTGGGCATGCTACCTACATACCAATACTTTGAAGAGGGATCAAGCCATATGTAGTTATCTCACCTAATTGTGCTTTGTACAATAGTGTTATGTGGATGCAAAAATTCCAAATTGAGATTGCTTGAGGTGGCTAGAGACTACTATGAGATTTTGAATGTGTTTATAGCTATGTTAGGTGATTGTATGCAAATAATAGGTAAATTTGGCTTAGTATTTTTCTTGTATTATTGTTTGCTTTGTAAGATTTTTCACCTCTCTTATAAATGAACTTTGAATGGGATTATATAGAGAAATATTGGTCATGGGTTAAATGTATACATGTTAGGCCAACATGATGAATGATAGGAATCAAATGAAATTGACTATTTGGGATCAATTGTGATTGGATAGGAATGGGATACCATAGGGTCCAATGCTATAGTATAGGTATGGCACTCCTATCCTATAGGTTTGGGACCTAGGGGGATAGAATTGGCCTAGGAAATAGAGACTAGTTGATCTAGAATGATCTTTTAGAAGGCTATGGATGACTAGTTATGAGCAAAAATGTGTTTATAAGGGTCTAGAGAGAATGAAAGAAGGTCCTATGGATAGGATATCACAAACCACACTAAAGCTAAAAATTTGGACATTTTATATGACTACACCGCCACATAAGGTGATTAGGGCTCAATTTTCTCCAATGAGTCCTTGATTGAATTAATTACTCATTTTATTAAATGAGGGATTTAGTTTGTGGAAATCAATCCCTAATAACATAATCATAACCACATAATGTGAATTGGGGATCAATTTTCCCAATCAAGTTCCTAATTAAACCATTTACTCATTTAACTCAATGAGGGATAAAATTTAGGGAAATTAATCCCCATAAATCTAATTAGGACCAAATAATGTGAATTAGGGTTTAATTTTCCTTAGTTTAGTCCTTTTTTGAAACAATTTTTCATTTGGTTCAATTAAGGACACAATTTATGAAAATTTATCCCCATGAACCTAATTAAAAACACATAATGTGTTTTGGTGCTCAATTTACCCCAATTGAGTCTCATATTGAACCAATTAGTCATTTAGCTTAATTGTAGATAAAATTTTGGATAGTTGAGACATATGAACATAAGTAAAATTAAAAATGTGATTTTAGACTCCATTTACCCTAATTGAGACCTTAATTTAATCAATTATTCATTTATTTTAATGATAGATAAATTTGGGTATTAGAGCCCTATGAACCTAATTACAACCAGTATGTGATTTGGGGCTCATTTAACCCAATTGAGTCTATAATTTAACCAATTACTTTAATTTGTAATGAGGGATGAAATTTGGTCCAATAAATCCCCATAAACCTAATTATGACCACACAATATGATTTGGAACTCAATTTTTCCCATCAGAGTCTTTGATTAAAATAATAATTTGATTGGTTTAAAAAGATACATAATTTTATCCAATTGATTCACTTGAACCTAATTGTGACCATATATTGTGATTTGGGGCTCCATTTTCCCAAATGATTGAGAAAATTTATTATTTATTTCAATGAGGGATGTAGTTTGGGATATCGATCCCACTTATCCTAATTGTAAACTATATAATGTTATTTAGGGATCTATTTTCCCTAATTGAGTCTTTAGTTGAACTAATTACTTATTTGATTCAATGAGGGATTAAATTTAAGGAATTAAAGATAAATGAACATAATTATGACTAGATAATGGGTTTTTGAGATTAATTTTCCCCAATAAAGTCATTGATTCAAATAATCACTTTATTGGTTTAATGAGAGAATTAATTTTGGATAATCAATACCCACCAACATAATTGTGATAACATAATGTACCTTTCCATTATGGTGGTAAATAATGACATCAAATGATTAAATAATGACAAAAGGCTATAAATATATACACAATCTCCATAATTCTTCCTACACTAAATTGATCACACATAATCACAGTCTAATTTTATTAATTCTCAAATTATCTCATATAATGGCATGTTTCCAAAAAATAATTCCAATGGTGCTCAAATAATTAAGAACCATATGTTACAAGAAAATAATAAATTTAACAAAATAAAACGTACATTAGAAAGAGGTTTTTTGTGAATAATGTTTTTTTTTTTTTGTGATTTTGGATGAGTGCACAAAGATGGGGTGCCAAAAATATGATAAGTCACATTATATAATAATGATTTGAATTAACATGTATGCATTAATCATTTTAATTACGATTCATAAATGCATGCATGTTATAACATGTATGGATTATGGAAATTCATTTTCAAACACAAATTCCAATGTCATTTTTATTCTCATAAAAAGAGTTACATATTTTAAATTATCTACCCTATTATCTTAATATTTATTAATAATTTGAGGGTTCCACCATTAATTATCAATCTTTTCATTTAAGTAAAATTAATGGCATATCCTTTAAAATATGGAAAAGAGTAAAAAATGTGTGAGATAATTAGTAAAGAAATACCTATTTCATGTTTCATGATTCAATTCAAGGAGAAATTATGTATGAGTATGAAATACACACACACACACACACACACACACACACACACACACACACACACACAGACACACACACACACACACACACACACACACACACACACACACATAGATTAATGGTTAGATGAGTGATTCAATATATGAAATAATACATTCCATAGTGGTACCATTATCTTAGTTATATACTTTTAAAAAAATTAAACACTGTAGACATCTAAATTTGGTCTTCAAAACTTTATCAAAATCAACTTTGAGAAACTTTGACACACTTCGACAATACAAATATATTTGAATATTGAACACACTTAACCTCTATTAGTTTACCCATTTATTTCCTTAGAAATTATTATCTACCATACATATTTGTTTAGGATAACTTTATTATATATAGGAACAACTTTATAATCCTAGACAGACATTATTTATACTTAAAATCCTTATTTTTCACTTCTAGGATAGTACTAATAAACTTGGACAATGTTTTTCATAGCAAGTGTTTTACTCTGCTAGTAGTGTCCAAGGGCCATAAATAAATATTTTTCAAATTGGGAATTTTCCTTTAGGTTAGAGTAGACATGTTTCATGGGTCTATTGTAGTGATAGATTAGTGAATATTCAACTTTAAATAAATATCACTCCTAAGGGTATTATTCACAAGGAAAGTCTTGAAAACATTTATAAATCACCCAGGAATCTCTTGGAACATTATCTAAAGGCATATAAACATCTCTAAATCTCAAGGAGTATCCCTAAATCAGCCCATAGAGCCAAATATAAATATTAAAATTCAAAATTAGATGATGAAAAGTATCAAAGATCAAAATACATAATTGCATTCTAGATTACGGTGCATGATGTTGCACACATACTTGTAAACACCTAGATTTTGTCATGAATACTTGATTATGTCATTTTTTTTCTTTTTCCACTTCAATTAAATTGTGAACTTAATTTTAACTTATTTAGACACCTTTCCCTATACTAAACATATTTTAAGACCTTTTATTTTCTAATGTATCATTTTTCACCCATACAAATATTTAAATAGCTAAAAATACCACTAAGCATATGTTTGGATGGACCCATACCCAAAAAGTGGAAAATTTACATAAATTTAAAAATAGGCTAGTTTTTAATAAAGGAAAAATGAAAAGCATCTCAAAAAATAAGGAGGTGTAGATATTAAAGGAAATCATAATTAAGGAATGTATAAAGTAATAAAAACTTAGATTAGATCAACACTGTGTAAGGAAGAAGTGTTGATAGGGAAAAGAAAATTTCCAAGCAAGAAAATATTTTAATCATGATATTTTTATTCATTAATATGGATTATTACTAGAAAATGATACAAAGTGGACACATTATGGAATGGAGCAACATTGTTACCTCCCTGACTGATGTGTTCACACCTTTTTAGAAGATTCCATAATATATGGCATGAGAGAAGAGGGAGTTCAAATAGAAATTTTCCAAATAATGATTTTGTAATATTTACAAACTTTTCATGATGTATCCCTCTAAATATCATTCCACCTATATTATATTTTTACATACTTTCTATGATGCTTTTTGGAATTCTATTTGCTAGTTTGGAAGCGTATCAGGTTTAAAATAACCTGTAAAAGTTTATAGATTAATTACTTAAGATGGACATGGAATTTTTATAGGTTATTCATGTCATGTTATTCATAACAATAAATTTTATATATAAACTTAATATGGACACAAATGACATTGAAGGCATGATGCCATAAGAGTTGTAAGAGGATGAAGGCACTTACCCTTCCTAGCCTATCAAAATACACAACAAGCCCAAAAATAAACATAATAGGATATAGGTTAATTATATTCATTAGAAAATTGAGATGGAGGATGCGATGAGAATAATATAATACCCTAGTAGAGGGGTGATAAGGGAGAAAGAATATACAAATCATGCAGGTGAAGAACTAGAAAAACCAAACATAAATGTAGCAAAGGGAATGATAAAAGAGGTGGCCAATAAAGGGAGATGGTTCCATGCCATAGTAAAATAAGGAAAACATGGATAATAAGGAATGAAAATATTTTGAATAACCAACAAAGGTAAAAATAAATATGGGAACCTCAATTTGAAATAGTTCAATGATACTAACAAGAGAAAGGTAGGCACAACATAAGGACCAACAAAAAACATTTCTCCATCAAGATAGAGGAATCATTGAACATAAGGAAATGGGAGAAAGGAGAAAGTTTAAACCCAAAAATGGTAGGAAAAACTAGTGATTTCATAATTTGGATAGTCTTAAGGACTTGAATAATGGCATTCACTATATCAAGGAGGCCATGTTTAGTAGCAGTAAACTTGTTTTTTAGAAAAATCAAGAATATTTGGAGTAGAAGACAGAGATGAAGGCTTAAATAAAAATATTTTGAAATATATTTTTAGTAAAATTTAATTTAACTCAATTATCTAATGATAATCTAATAAACATCTAAAATAACATTGAAAATAGTGGGAAGGAAGTGAGACTTCACACCTAAATCTTGACAATGATCCACATTAACACAAGTGAAATAAAAAGTGTAAAAAACACCTTGAAAATAATATAAGAGGATATCATGAATATGAAAGAATATTTTCACCATTAAAAGAATATTTTCACCATTATCACTGCATGTAGAATGGTAACTCTCAGGGGAAAAATCTAATGGAGGAAACTAGGGATGAATAATAAAACTAGGATCTACTTGGCCAACAGGGGCTCAAGACTTACTAGGCATAAATATAGTATAAATGGGTGTTTTTAATATGGTAAAATTAAACAATATCAAGGTTATTCTCCTTGTTTTCATGTTTTAGATCAATTTAAACCTATGTTATTGTATTGTCCTCTTTTGAAGTAATATATTATTTAAATTATCAAGAAACAAAACCGTCCAATTTGGATTTAGGATTGGTAAATGGTCCTAACCCCTATACATTATTTTTGACCCTTGTCTTATAACAATCATATTTTAAAATGGAACCTTCCCTTACTTCATCTTCCATGTTTTTAGGATTTTAACCGTACAATTTACCCTTTTATATTGCTATAAAATAAAATTTAAGTCACTCATTATTCCACTTAGAAATTTAAATATAGAGGCACTTTTACACTATTACACATTGAGAAAAGCTTCCCTATTATTCCTAATTCTAATTCTAAACATTAAAATAAGTCCTAAACTAAGTTAAAATTCTATTTACTCATCCTAAATTAAATAATAATCAAGTATTCAAGTTATATTTAAATGTATTCATATAGATAAAGGAGAAATATTGCACAAATCATTCTAGGTGGGAGGACTACATGGACGTGAATTCCAATTTTGGAGTATTGGATATGTAGGAAAATATCAAAAATCATGGGGGTGATTCAGGCCATCTCAAATAATTACACTCCACTCTATTATATTTTTAAATTTTTAATCATTGTAAGCACTAATAGGGGTTCAACCGTTAAAAATTTATTTTTAGGTATCCTACACACTCTTGAAGGTAAAATATATTCATATAAAACTAATTATAGTTGTCACCATGATTATGCCATGGTTTTCCTATTTTATGCAAAGGGTAAAACTATCTAATCTAGGTCATAAGTGGTAAATGATCTTGACCCTAGTTGGATAGTCTTGACCTTCCTCATAAATCATATTTAATTTATGTGTTTTACATAATTAGTTCCTATTTTCCAGTTTTAACTCTTTGTTAGTTAACATAATGAAAAATAAGATATAAACAAATAAGTTTGTATTTCATTTGAATAGTTATTCATGTTATCATTCATTTTCATCTTATCAAATTTTGTTTTTTTCTCATTCTAGTTGTTGAAAGTACCTTTTATCATTTTGTTATATTTTAATCATTTTATCATAATTTGGGTTAATTACAACATTAGTTATAATTTTTTTTAAACATATTGGTGAACCCAAGTTAGTCATGGGCTTTAATTATTTCAAAAAAATTGTCCTATAGCTTAGATAAATTCTTGAATATCTAACACTAGAATAATTTCCTATGGACCTTGGATCTAAATATGAAATTATAGAAACTTGATTTTGACCTTCAACATAATGGTTGACATGAAATAATGTTATTTTAACCTTAGATGATATATGGCACTAAAAGTATCTTATTTTTATCTTAGATTTCATAAGAGTTTACTAATCCCTATGCACAAAATAAACTTATTTTGTTTTTAGAATTCTATTTTTTATTTATTGTTTGTAATTTCCTTTCCATGGATGATATAGATATTTTTTTTATGACTATGATCTAAAAAGTGTCAAAGTTTCTACACAAGATTCATTACCACAAAGTATTTTCAAGTCAATCATAACATGGGAATAATAGCAATTATACTGGTTTAACTTTTAAGGGTTATGAAGTTTAAGCCCTAGGTTATTGAAAGGTTTGAGTATAGTAAATCAAGGTATAAAATATGTAGTAAATATAACCATTGATTTGTGAAATAATTCACCTAATCTGATATTTCTAAAAATATCAATGACTAACATAAATAAGTATTTATCTAGAAACTACTTGAGATAAATTATCTAGAAGCTAAAAACCAGTATAGGAATTGGTTTGAGTGTCAAAAATAAGATACAATTGTTAGAAACCCTCTTGGATAATAACATTGTACCTTGGATATTAGTGTTATGGTGCTAGTGTCCACTTTTATCACTAATGCCATCTTTGAAAGAACTAAAATGTACTTCTAAGATTAGTTGTGTCTCAATCTACTAACCCTATTCCTACACAAAAAAAACCCTACTTCACTATCTATGACCTATTTTGACTAATTTTATATTAAAAATACTAAAAATTCATGTGGTTGGGGTGTTCGATTGAAACACGTAGTAAAATCATGATGTTATTTGGGTAGGCTAAACATCCTCAACATCCTACTATGATGAGAGTTTCCTGGATACCAATAATATGAGGGATCAAGCCTGATGTAGTTCTCCCCACCTTAGTATTGGTACAAGTGAAAGTGAAGCTAGTATGAATGTGGGTTTGAGTAAGGCTTAAGACTAGAAATATGTGTATTATGAGCTTAAGATGGGTATAGATGATTTTATGTAAAAGTAGGGTAGAATAGGTATCAATAACCTTAATGTTGCACAACTTATTTTGAGCTTGTTTGTATGTATTTTCATCTAGTTTCCATCTAGTGACTAAAGGGATAAAATTCATATATATATATATATATATATATATATATATATATATATATATATATATATGGTACTTGTGAAGGGTTTGAAATAAGTCTAGGATAACCCTAGGCATCTTTGGAATTTAAAAGATATCCATTGGGGCTAATAAGAGGGAGAAGGAAAATAACACTAAACTAGGACATTAACATGGGCTACTAGTGTCCAAAGTATGGTGTTAATGTCTAGGTGGTAGAACTTGAATCACTAGGGATATAGATATTTAAGGGATCCAAAGTATCAAAACTTTTGGGAGTTCTATGGATGCATAAGGCCCACATGAAAGATGGATAAGTGTCTATATAGGTGCAACAATAAGTCTAGGGCTAAGATAGGGATGGGTGGTCCCAAGTAACACTTATTACACTAAGGTGACATTTTAGATTACTAAATTCTCCCCCCCCCCTTTATTATATAAATGCAGAAAAGTGAAATGACTAAGATAATGTAAAATAAACATACCTAGTCTAACCTAAGAGATGAAGCTCATGAATCTAGATCTGAGTCTGTAAAACATGATATATTATGTACATTATCAATTAAACATGAATAGATTAGTCCTTACTTTAGAGATATCAAAAGTAAAGTAAAAACTAAGTAAAGAGATTAGAGAGAGGAAAGGAATGAATACACTTCATATGATACATGAACCAATGCATAAACCTAGTGACATCCTCTGGGTGTGTAATTAATGATCAATCAGTGAAAATCTTGGATTGAGTTGAATGATTTACTCAATTCCCATGTGTGGGTGGTTCATGAAATAAATATAGCCTTAAATCCATCATTTCTAACCCTTATTTAGTGGATCATGACCATAAAATTTCTTTGATTGGATTGATGGCATGTCTAACCCTCTTATATAGGTGGCTCAAGAAATCAAGTAGACTATGAGTAGTAGATGAATTTGTAACTAAATTTGAGAAATGTAACTGAAGCTATATGACTATGACTAAAACTATATATAACAATTTTATGACCACTTGGGAACTCTAGAATGAATATCGGTTTAGGGGCCTCTTGGGCACTTGGGTACATAGCTTAGGGACTACTCAGTAATGCCAGCTATTATAGATAACGTAAGGCATATAATCTATTATAAAATAGTGAAAATTGTGTCTATTTTAATAATGTATATGATTAAATGGATTTTTCCATTCCATTTTATCAATTGGTGAAAAAGTGAGCATACAAAAATAATGTGTCATGCATATGCCCCCATATCTAATATTTAAGCACATGGATTTTAGACTGATTTATAATAATATGTATCTAATTATCTAAAAATAAAATAAGAGAGACCATACCATTCATTATGCCCCTAATCTAAGTAAATAGGTATGATCTTGTGTAAAATTAAGTAAAAAATGATAATCTATAATTGAATCCATGTAAACTTGGACTATACCTACTAAAGATTTTAGGCAAATCTAGATTTTCCTATTTATAGGGATACTAGATAGTAGTGACTATTTCAGTTAATTTTCAATTATTTATTAATTTTGAAAGTAAAAAATGAAACTAGATAATGGGGTGTGTATAAGAATACCTAATAAAATGCATGTGTGAATCCAAATGATGGGAACTCCTCTTTGGCTAGGAAGGAATAACTTGTAGATAAGAAAGACACTAGAAAAGTAGGGTTGTTAGCAAATAGATGTGTGAAATGCCTAACATGAGCTAGATCTAATAAGTGTATTACTTTCTAAGAGGTTGTCAATCCACTATTTATAATAATTAAGTTGATATAAAGTAAAGATATTCTTACATAAGATTAAAAAAATGCAATATAAAGAAAGTAGAATGCTAGTTAATAGAAAAATGACCAAAAAGTAGCAAAGCCAATCAATACATATGCTAAAATGGTTAGAGTTTGGTCCAAAAAATTAGAAAAGGTACTATAATTAGGCATAAATAGAGAAAGTTGGGTTTTATTGGGGTTACAAGGCTAAAACATAACTTGTTATATTTTTATGCCACAGTGACCATCAGTGGTCAGTTGAACCATCGATAGTTTAGGCTAACTATCGATAGTTTGGTAATCATCAATGGTTAAAGTGACCATCAGTGATTTTGAAAACTATTGGTGGTTACCAATATAATTTTGGAAATTATAAAAAAAGAAGGTGTAGATTGGGCATTTGGGCAAACAAAGGTTTGTTATGTGGTTGAGTGGTGGAAAATATGATACTAATGGGTCTGATAGGATAAGGAGGTTATAAATAAGATAAATCAATGAAAATAAGTGAAAGATACCTAAGACTTAATGGTAGAAGGATGAATTAATTTGTCTAGAGTGAAATTACTTTAGCTTCTGAAAGTGATTCTGACAGATATTTGGGTCTCAAGTGATGTTGATTTCTTATTGAAAGGATATTGAATACCTATATGCAAGATAACTTAGATGCAAGATTATTGATTATGGATTTATTTCACTTCCTCCTCTTCTCCTTTTATAGGATGAATTTGATGATTAGGGTGGAGGAAGTTAATGATTTGATACGGGGATAAAGTTACCAATTCATGACCTTTTAAAGCTAGTTTTAAAAGGAGGTTACCATTTAGGGAGATACTTTTCTCACAAAGTTGTCAATGCTTTAAAACTTTAAAGCAAGATTAGAGACTTGACTATTGATGGTCAATCCAATGGTCAATGGTTAGGCTAATTTTTTGTGTTTGAGGGGCCAAAAAAGATGGATTAAAAAGGGGTGAATTAAATGGTTTAGCTAGATATGTTATTTTAGGGGTTTGATAGGGTCAAGTTAATAAATGAGTTTAATTGACTAGGTGGTCCATTAGACATGAGGTCAGATGAGGGTTAAAAAGAAGTTTGGCATTGAAATATATCATGTGTAGTTTTCAATTGTTTACATTTCCCCCCTTTTTGTTATGTATCTTTGATCTCATAAGATATAGAACAAAAATAGATTACTAGTCAAAGTTTGGTTACCCTGAGTATGTGAGGATGTTCCCCCTCAAACTGGGAGTCAAGGAGTCAAAAGTAAAATAAATTTGGGGGTCAATAAATGGTAATTATCTAGTCATAAAATGGGTGACATAAAAAGGTGTGGCATTTAAGAATCCAACACATTCACAAAAATGTGACTAAGGGTGATAGTCAAGATTGCACAAAGACTAAAGTTACCAATGTTGGTAAAAAAAGTTTGATTCTAGAGGGACATGTGATAGGGGTGATTAGTCCATAACATTGGTTATAGTTGATTGGATCAGGCCTATCAAACCATCTATATATGGTTGGTGTAGGTCACAAGTATCTAGGGTAAGAAGTTCTCTTGCAAAATAACATAATTGGTCAAGTTGTGCATATGGCGGTGTAAATTTCAAATTTTCAACATTGCAAGGTTGGTTGGTATGTTCAAAATGACCATTAAAAGTTGTTAAAAAATAGGAAAATGGTCTAGGTCAAAAATTACCAATGTTGAGGTGGATGTGGGGTAATAGTTGGTTGGTTGGGTATGGGTTGGTAGAGGATGGCTGAGCTGACTCCATATGCACTAGGTAGGTGGACACTACCTATATAGTTCTATAGACATAATATCCAAAAATAACTTCAAGCCAAATGTAGTTCTCCCTAGAAGGCTGGTAGTGAGGTGGGGTTCTTTTGAAAGAGGGGAAAGAAAAGTGAGGAACCTAACCATTGATGATTAGGGATTTCCCCAGGGTCAACCATCAATGGTTACCTTAATCGTTGATAGTTAGGAAAACCCTAAAAATTTTAGAGGTTAAAAGTAAAATGTGAAATCAATTTTACATTTGACTTTTGTCATCTTGTGCTCTTGGTATTTTATGAAAATTATCATTCTTACTTAGGACCTTTGCTAAGTTAAAGGTGTGTGATTAGGTGATCATGTGTTTGAGGCTAATTGATTTTAGATCTGATGGTGGGTGGATGAGGGTACGATCAAGCTATAGGGCAAGGGATTTGACCACATCAGTGATCATGGAATGAGGTAGGGTATGTCTTAAATTTGATAGTGAGAGTTTTTTGATTGATATTGTAAATGGTCATGATGAAGTGGAAAATGATTTGGTTGATTATTTAGGTGTTGTTTTAAAAATGAATGCTCTAATGTAGGTTATGTTAAATTGAGGTAGATTAGTAGATGAAATTGATAGAGGAAGGGTTTAGTGGTTTTTTATGATGTTTTAGGATAGGTTAATGTAGGTGGATGCCCATACCCTGTTCTTTATAAGATGAGATATGTATAAATGAGGATAGATAATATGTGATGTCTTATGTCTATGTTTTGATAGGCATGATGTTTTGATAGGTATAGATTATAGATGATGAGATGAAGGAATTAAAATATATTTTGTGATGTGATGTTTGAATTTGACATGTTGATAGTTTTAGGTAATGTTTTGTGTGTATATGAGGGATGATGTGTTTATTTATGAAGATAGATAGAATGGTTTTGTTCGTTGATTTGGATGATGTCGTTTATGATACATAAGAAGTTTAGGTGAATATATTGGATATGATGTTTAGGTGGGATATGATGTCGATTTGCATAGATGGGATATGGAATAGTGTTGTGATGATAAAGATGTTTATGACATTGATATAATGAAATCACATAAAATAGGTGTAAATAACACATGAAATATAGAGAAGAGAGGAGATTATGAGATATATGTACACATGAACTAATAGAGGGAAAATAAAAGGCATGATTTTTTGGGTTGGAAAAGACCTAATAATAAGAAAACATGGTTGGATTGACTTAGTAAGCATAAGCCTGTTGAATGCTTTGCAAGATCAAGCTTTGTTTGAGAAAGAGGGTGTCCTAATCAGTTTGTATCAAGTAAGCTCATAGTCCCTTGATTTGAGAAAAGGTGTGAAGGGAAAATAGGTGATAAGTAGATGGTTGAATGGGATATAGGTGAAATGGTAACTTAATTCAGGTTAGTGTGCCCCTTATATAAGTGACCAAAGAACCATAATAGACAAGTACATGGCTTAGTATGATATGTAGAATAATCAATGTAGGAAGTTTACCATTTCCATAAATAAGAGATTATCATTGCATACTATGATAATTCATAGACTGATCAATATGACAAGTCTACAAATGGCACTTATAAGAGTTGAGTATGGCTAGCTTACTTTGATTTTGACATAGGGTTATTTTTTTATTTTTGTTATTTTGATAAGTTGTTGAAGCTAATCAATGTTAGAAGCTTCAAATGATTATTTCTTATCCATTCTTCAAAGGAGTGGTATAAAATGGGATTTTTATAGTTTTCCTTCAAGGGAGAAGTCTATTTTTAATCAAATTTTAGGTGTTTGGTAGCTATCCTTCAAGGGAGTAGTCTACAATGCTAGAGATATGGACCCAACTAATATTTTGGTATTCCAAATGATTTTGAATATTGGGTTGGACATGGACTTATCTATTTAGTCTTAAAGGTTCACCTTTATGAAGGAAGAACTTTAACACAATAGTTGAGGTAAAGTGGTTTGAGAGACAAATAATCATGTGATTACATCTGATTAGAGATGAAAAGTCTCCATGAAAACCATGCCATGGGTAGAGCCATGGTACCCATGCTTAGGATTAGGCTATAACTGTGGCAAATAATCACATGATTATATGTTGTAATCAATTATCCTCAAGGGGATCAGAGATAGGTAGGTGAAAGGAGGTGAAAATGTTATAAACCAAGGGATGAGCTTAATTTAGATATAAAGGTGAGTTTTTTTCTTGTTTCAATAATATAAATATGTAAATGCAAACAATTGAGAGACTTAGGTTATGGTTTTCCTTTGAGAGAGGATAAATGATAAGCTCCTGATCCATATTTATGGGTTATGACATAGGGTCCAAGCCAATTGAAATCAAACTTTCCATTTTTGATTTTCTCCATATTAGCTACATGTTTGTTTTCCATAAGGATGAGGTCTTTGATATTGAACTCTCACTCTTTTAAGTGTTTGTTGTATGTGCACTTGATTCATTCTTGATAGACATGAAGATGATTAAGGGTTACAAGGTAATTTTCATCTAGTATTTCAAGATGTGTGAGGCATTCTTGATGATAATTGCTCTTAAAAAGGATTTTATGTAAAGATATGTGGAAAAATGGAATCTGGACTTTGAGAGGCAATATTTCCTCTATGATAAAGATGAGAGAGAAAGGGGTATCACATGTAGAGGTTCAAATGCTAGTGTGATAGGCCCATAAAGTGAAAAAGATGTGCAAGTTTCAATCTTGACCTAAAGTACTTACTACTTTAGTGAGCATATTGATGAGAGTTTTATTAGAGGCTTCTACCTATCTATTGGCTTATGGATGATAGGGAGAGGAAAATCTTAACTTGATGCCAAAATCATTGTAAAGACCTTAGACTTCCAAGTTTTTTAAATATTTGTCATTATCAGTGATGATCTTATGGAGACACCAATGTGGTAGATGATATGGTGATTGATGAAGTCAATAATATTTTTAGCTTTGGTTGAAATAAGAGAGATTTCCTCCACCCATTTGGTGAAATATTTGGTGATGGTAATGATATGTTGGTGTCATTGTGAGGAATGGGGATTGATTTCCACAATGAGGTTAAGACCCCATTATGATAAGTGCCAATAATTTGTAGATATTTAAAGGCCATGGGGAAGTGCATGATTTAAGTTAGCATGTTATTGACATTTAACACACTTATTTACATAGTCACACAATCTTGATTTAGGGTGGGCTAACAGTAGCCAAGGTAAATGATATGTTTAGCGATGGTTAGGACATTTAAATGTCCCCCACATATGTCATCATGTGTTTCCTTCATAACATGGGAAGCCTCATGACTATGAAGGCAATATATAAGGAGACCATAGAAGCCATGTTTGTAAAATATTCCCCCTAGTATGTTGTAATGAGAGGTACCCTTAACAAAATCTCTTTGGGTATTCTTTGAAAGGTTGGGAGGAATAATGACAAGGTTAAGGTAGTCAAAAGTTTGGTAATACCAAATGTCAGAAAGGGATGATTCCACATTAAAAATGGTATGAATATTAGAAATAATATATGAGGGTGTGATAAAATGATGGATGGTAACAAATAGTTTAGATTCAGCAGGTTGAGATGGGATTTGGGAAGTAAGGGAAGCCATTGTGTCTACAAATTTGTTGGTACATCGAGGAAATGATTGAATAAGGTGATGTTTAAATGATGCTGAGAGTAAATCCATGAGTTATTTTTATTTAGGAGGACATCATTTTTACATTGATAAGATCTATTGACTTGATTGATGACTAGTTGGGAGTTTCCAAACACACCGATTGTTTTGACTCCCAAGGCTAGGGTGGTTTGGAGACCTATGACTAGGGATTAATATTTGACTATATTGTTGGTGCATTCAAATTCAAGTTTAAAAAAAGGGGAAGAGGTTCATCATTAAGGGGAATGATAATAATTATAGAACCCCCACCATGTTGGCATTTGGAGCCATCAAAATACATGGTTATTTGGTAGGTGGGTTCTTCTTTAGAGAGAGAGAGAGAGAGAGAGAGAGAGAGAGAGAGAGAGAGAGAGAGAGAGAGAGAGAGAGAAGAGAGAGAGAGAGAGAGAGAGAGAGAGAGAGAGAGAGAGAGAGAGAGAGAGAGAGAGAGAGAGAGAGAGAGAGAGAGAGAGAGAGAGAGAGAGAGAGAGAGAGAGAGAGAGAGATGAGATTTAACTAATTGATAAGTATTGACTTTTATTTTAATGGAATTTTATAGAAGGAACTCAAGATCAAACTAAGCTAGGAGCATGAGCCACTTAGTCATATGATTGTTTTGGTATGGATTAGAGTGAATATACTTGAGGGGGTTAGTGTTGGTGATGACATATTATTTATGATTAAGAAGGTAGTGATGGATTTTAGAGGCCATGAATACTAAGGTGAGACAAAGTTTCTCATGATGGGCATATCTAGTCTCATATTCTATAATTATGTAGATAATGTAGTAGATGCATTGCTCTTTGTTTCATTCATCATGATGAGTGAGTATTGCCCATAGGGAATGGTCTATGGTAGACATATGAAGGTATAAGGGCTGATATTCCTTAAAAGGGATAATGATAGGTGGATAGAGAAGATACTCCTTGATTGAAATGAAGGCTTGTTGACATTCCTTGGTCCAATTAAAAGAGGTGTCTCTCTTTAGGAGATGGTGAAAGGGTTGACATCTATCTGATAACTGGGAGATGAAGTGATGGATGGATTGAAGTTTTACCTATAGGCTATGGAGTTACTTAAGATTGTTAGGAAGAGGCATCTTCAACATTTCTATGACTTTACTAGGATCTATTTTGATTCTATGGAGAAAGATGATGAAACAAAGAAGCTTTCTAAGTAAGAATCCAAAAATACATTTCTTAGGGTTGAGCCTAAAATGATAATGGATTAGTTAGTTGAAGATGATGGTGAGAACAAATAGGTGGTACTTATGGTGTTTGGATTTCCAAAGGATATCATTCACATAGTCCTCTATGATTTTATGGATGAGATCATGAAATATATAGGTCATGGCCCACTAATAGGTTGCTCCAACATTATATAGTCCAAAGGGTATTACCCTATAGTAGAAGGTTCCCCATGGGGTAATAAACCAAGTTTTATGTTGATATTTAGGGGCAATCAAGATTTGATTGTATCCTAAGAAATCATCCATGAGAGATAACATTTTATGGCCAGCTATAAGATCAACAAGTTGGTCAATGTTTGGTAAAGGAAAGTCATCCTTTGGGAAAGTAAGGTTGAGGTCACAAAAGTTGATGTAAATGCAAAGGCCCCCTATGGGTTTGGTAATGGGAAAGATATTAGAAACCCATTATGGATAGTAGATGGGTTGAATGAAGTTGACAGATAAGAGATATTGAAGCTCTTGTTTGACAAGGAGGGCTAAGGAAAGATGCATTCTATGAAGCTTTTGTCAAACTAGTTTAGCCTCAGGATGTGTAACAATGTTATGGAGGGTAATAGAGGGGTTAATTCCTAGCATATATTGATAGAATCAAGAAAATTCTATGTTTTGGTTTTGAAGGAAAGAAGGGTAATCTTGTTACTCTATGGAATTTAAAGATTGGTCGATTTTGATGATATGAGGGTTATATCAAGTACACAAGTTGACATGAATGGTATATTCTTTAAGCATAGTTTGATTCTCAAGAGGGAGAAATTTATGAATTGAAGAATCACCTACATTGAGGTAGGTGAGAATATAATAATCATCCTGATGTTGGATATTATTGATGGTATGGAAATCTTCCTCTACCATTTCAAGATAAATGAGAGGAAGGGTTTTAGTTCAGCCACTCTTTTGATAGGTTAGGGGTCATAAAATAATAATATTGATAAAATAAAAATGTTAGATGGGATAATATCATAGTCCTCAAATTTGGAGGGAGATGGGGTTGGTGAAGATAGAATTTCTTCATCAATGACGATAATGGATTTTGGTGATGTGGGTTCTTTTGGTAGTATAAACCCAAGGCCAAAGAACTCACAATGTTTTTGATTTTTTATTATGGGTAAATAATGAGGTCTCTATTTATAGAGGCCAATACCAAACCCATTTCAAGTGCACTAGTAAAGGTAAGCTTTGGCAAAGGCTGGTTTGTCTAGTTAGCAAAAATTGATGGTGAATGGTCAGATGAATAGGGTAGTGGCAAGAGTGAGAAGTGGATGATCAAGTCCCCCATAGATGAAATTTGTTTGATTGTTTGGGATCTGAAAAGGGATGATGGTTTTGATCTTGAGATCATAGGAAGGATCATATTTGAGGTGCCCATATTCTTGTGGAGTGAGGAAAGTATCAAGAGCTAAAATATGATATTCCCCAAGAGAGATTTGTTAGAACATGGATTACAAGGGGTCCTTGATTAGAATTTGGGATGAAGGTATAAATGAGCTAGTTGAAGCTTCATCACTATTGTAGGTGGGAGTGTTGACACTTTTGGTTGGTGGGGTGGTTTTTTTAGAAGTTGGTTACAAGGTAGATGAAGGAGGTAGGAGGATGTTGTTAGGCTGATATGTCATATTACAAGTGGAAAAAGGACTAGGGTTAGCTTTGATGGTAATAACTTGTCCCTCATGCTCAAATTTGACACATCAGTGTAAGGTGGAAGGGATGCAACTCATAACATGGATCCAAGGGCATATAAGTAATACATTGTATTAAAACTTACCCTGTATAATGTAAAATAGTTTAGGAATGGTATGAGGCCTAAATCAAATATGGAGGAAAATGGTTCCTAAAGTAGTGGCTATGGTATCATCAAAGGAGTGAAGGACCACTATACTTTCTGACATGATATTTTTGGGTCACTGAAGTTGGTCATATGCATGGGAGGAGATAATGTTAATGATAGATCCTCCATCAATCATCACCCTTTTGATGTGAGTTTGATTGATGTATGTGGTAATAAAAAGGGGAGGATTAGAATCCTCAAGATGAGTAGGAGGTATTTCAAAATCCTAAAAGGTGATGAGGGTGGAAAGTTGGAGGGCTCCAAAAAAGAGTGCAAGATCTTGAGGATCATTTATTTGAACCTCTATATATTGTATATCCTTAATCAATCCTTGACGATGGTGGGGTGAGGTGTTAACTAGTTCATAAAGGCTTATTTTCACTAGTGTTTGGTGATGTTATTTGAACATGATACGCTAGATGGATTTCGATGGGTTATAGGGAATGGGTCCCAAAATTGATACTTTGGGTTTTGGTGGTGGCATAGGTAAAGGTGTAGGTGTTTGGTTTTGGTTGGAAGGTTAAGGGTTTGAAGGGTAAGTCCATGGAATAGATGATTTGGATTTTCCCCTTATTTTTTTATTGGCCTTGGGATTGAGTAACCACATGAATAGTGTGAATAAGGGGGTTTGGTGGGGTTTGATTCTTGCGTTAATTCCTCCTCCTCATTCTTGGGTGGGAGCAAGAGAGTAGGTAAATGTTGGGTAGGTTAAATTGATGGTAGGATTGGTAACAGAGGTAAAAGAGGTTTGTTAAATAATAGATCATCCTCATCATATAGACTATGAACAAGTGCTTGGAGATATTTTTAGTTCTTTATGTTATATCCTAGTGCCCTATGATATATATAGATCAAATTATCATTGAACTAGGAGGGATTGGTACTAGAAGGGTAGAATGGTTTGATAGGGGGGTAAGCTAATGGAATAATTTTTTAAAGAACCTTTGTAGGATGGCTAAGTAGGATTCATTCAAAGGTGTTGGAGGTGATGGGTTTATAGATTTAGGGATGGGAGATTGCTTAGAAGCATTTTTTGCCTTAGAAATTATAGGTGGTAGAATGGTTTTAGTAGGTATTTGGGATTTCTTAGTTATGGTTGTCTTTAGGGTAGATGATTTGAGGGTTCATAATATGGATGATGAGGGTTTAGCTATAGGTGGGAAAGTAGAGTTAGATAGGTTAGTAAAAAATGATGGAGTACTAGAGGGTTTGATGGGTTTAGGTGGAGAAAAGGGGGACGGTTTCTTATAGGAAGAAGAGGTAATTATGATGGTAGAAGGATGGGGGTCCTAAGATGGAAGGTAAGTAGGAAGGAGGTGATATGGGTCTAGTTCACGGTGGAGGTTTGGGTAACTCTACCTTCTTAGTTGGTTTAGTTGGATTTTTATTTTTTAGACTAGATGGGGTTAACTCCAACTTCAAAGGAGGGTGAGTGTGACTAGGTGTGAGAAGAATTCCTAGTTTCTTGATCAGTTTGGTGAGAAAAGCGTAAAGTGATTTGGAAATTTTAGGTGGAGGTGGTTGGGATGGTTCACTTATGGTTTTAGAAGAGGCATTCGGTGAAGAGGTAATAATGGGTTTAATGGTGGATTTGAGTGAAGTTGAGGATTTAGATTTGTTTTGGTAAGGGAATCCAAGATGATACCAAAAGGTGGATCTATCAAAGTTGGGTTGGGAAGTAAACTCTAAAATTTGGAATAGCCTAAAAAAGGGCTTGTAGATGGGTCTAGTTCCTTGGTCATTAGTTTCAAAGCTTAAACCCTTAGGTGGAGAAGAGTGAATGGTTTCTCTATCCTTGTTTTTGATGGATGGTTCCAAAATTGGTGGTTGGGTGGATGATGTAACCTTCTCTTGGTTGGGGATAGTTTCCAAAGAGGGTGTGGATGGTTTTATGATGGGGGAGGTAGGTGTGTTTTACCCATGTGAAAGAGAGGATAGGGGTTCTTATTTTGTTTGAGTGTCTAAAGGAATGGATGGTAGTTCTACCACTTTAATGAGTGGAGTGGAATAAGAAGAAATAGATAATACAAAGGTTGTCTCTATTGGTGTTTCCATCAAATGAGAGGTAGATAGAGTTAAGATGTCATCAAGTGAAAAGAGAGGGGTAGTTGATTCCTTTGTTTGGGTATCAAAAGGAATAATAGGTGAGTCCACTAATTCTATGGGTGAAATGGTGAGTGAGGTAGTTATGATAGTGGTTTCCTTAACCATGGGATTACTAATAATAATGTTGATTGTATGTGCCTTGTGAGAGTATGATGATTCGAGTTGGTTATCATGATGATGGGTAGAAGGAACATGATTGGGAAAAGTTTTGTGAAAGATGTCAAGGGATTTATTAGGAGGTGTATTGGGATTATAAAATCCAAGTTCTCCATTATCAATCAAGTTTTGGATAAGACTTTTAAGGTGTTTCATTTATTAATGGCATGTCCTATGACTTGGTGAAAGGCACAATGGCCATTCTAATTATACCAACTAGGCATAGGGTGAGAAGCATCAAATTATTTGGGTGGTTTAATTGGTGTATGTTTTATGAGGTTGGATTTGAGCAATTTATCCAAGACTGATGCATAAGATTCTCCAATGGGAGTATATTGTTTTGTAGGAGCTCAATTTTGGTTTTGGTTTTGTTGATAGAGAGGGTTAGAAAAATTGGTTTGATGGGGTTGATTAATAGTTAGAGGTAGAGTGGTTTTTAGGACAACAAAGTTTTTAGATGCTTTTATCTTAGGATGGTTGGATTGGTTAGTGGTTTTGATGGAGGGAGGGTTATTGGATTTAAAGCTATAATTTTTTTCCATAATTTTTATTTCCCTTCATCAATGGCCTAGTTTTTATGTTTACGTCCCATGGTGAATGCCCCATCAAATGTTATTAAAGTTTGAACTTGAAGGGTGAGGGAAATATGTTTGGAACATCCCCAAGAAAAGATTTTAATCAACTCAGGTTGAGGTAGGGAGAAATAAAGTTGGTTGATGAGACCTCTCCATCTAGCCACAAAATCAACAATTGACTCATCATCAAATTGCTTAATGAAATAGAGGTCAGTAATAGAAATATTTTTACATATATTTACTAAAAAAATGCTCTAGAAAGATTTGGGTCAGTTGGGGAGAAAGAAAAGATGGAGTGCATGGGAAGATCACTATACCAATCAAGGGATGGTCTTGATAATAATATGGGGAAGGTTTGAAGAAGGAGAGAGTCATCATATGCAATCAAATAATAAGAATGAAAAAAAACTATCACATGTTGTTATGGGTCCTCTTTGCCTTGAAATTTGGAAAAATTAGGAAGCTCCCATTGAGGAGGATAAGGATGTATAGGAATAGATGTATGGATGGGTTTATTAAAAATTTTATCATAGGATAAAAGGTTATGAGACCTAGAGATAGATGAATCAAGGTTGGTCATTTTATACATTAACATCTTTATCAAATCTAGTTGGGGCTAGAAAACTACATAATTAAGGGGCACATTTTATTGAGGTTGGTTAGAAGTTATGTAGGTATAGGTGATAGATGGTGTGAAATAAACCACATATTAGTATGTGGTCATGAGAAGTTGAGAGGTTACCACACAAGGGTTGATTGGCATAAATGGTTGGGTGGACGGTTTTATGTATCCTTTTGGGTTAGAGACATATTGATAGGTTTTCATGGGTACTTTTTGAGGGATGGATGTGGGTTGACTTAAAGGTATGGTTGAGGTAGTGGGTTGAGGTTGAGTAGTTTGAGGTTGAGTGGTGACTCTAGTGTTAATGGGTAGAAGTTTTTGAGGTACAGAAAGCACCAAGTTCTAAAATGGGGTAAAAGTTGGTGGATTAATTATAATAAATGGAAACATGGAAATGGGGGTAGAATATATCCCCATGGTAGGTGGATTATATGTAACTAAATTTAAATTTTAACCTATATGGGAAGTGTGTGGTGTGGTAGGAGGTGTTTGGTTAGAGGTTGGAATGTTGGATTAAGTTTGGTTAGTGGTAGTAGATGAGATGTTGGAAGAAGAAGAGGCTTAGGTCAAAAATGGTTGGGTTGAGGTAACACCCACCATAAGATGGGAAGGCATACCATAAGAAGGATCTATAGGAAGAACTGAAGTAATAAATGTATGGTGAGTTAAGTTATTAAGATAATGTTAAAGGGCCATAGGGTTATTGTCAAGAAAGATAGTGAAGTCTGCATCACCCTCATTAACAATCATAATTATGGTAGGAAGGGGAAAAAAGAGGTGAACCCCCATCATTAGAATTATATTCCATGGAGAAAGAAGAATAAGATGGTAGTTGATTGGTTTTATTTATTAGTTGATGTCTAATAAAAACTATGTGAGAAAATAGGAAATATATTGATGAAACTCACACCTCAAACAAAAAGCAATCAAAAGAAAAGAATTCAAGGAAAATACTGCATACACTAAAAGTGTGTTAAATCTTAGGATTATTTTTAGATCACTTTTGGATTAATCCTTATAAAGTGTGAAGAGGGAATTTGTCTTGTAGATTAGGTACTAAGAGGAAATTTAAGATTGGTTTTAGGTTGAGTTTAGGTGCTCAAGAGAGAAATATATGTTAAACTTTAATACATGGCTTGGTATTGGGGCCTACCCCCTCACTTAATAGACCATAGTGATAGGGGTGTTAGGTTCTTAGCCAAAATATACTAAGTTCAGATTTTATACTCAACTAGAGAGTTGAGTAGTTTCTCCCCTTGGTAGTGAAATCCAAGTAGGATAACTAGGAAGGGGTAAGGTTATTGCTAGGTGATTAAATCCTAGTCATGCCTTGTCTTAGGTATGTTTTGATGTGCTAATTATTTTGTGGTTTGGATTAAGTGTGTGATAAAAAGTGTCAAATCTAAGATTAATTACTTTGCCTCCTAATTTACTATATGAACTAAGACAAGTAGGCAACCAATGTATGCAAGACATTTATTATAAGCCCAAAAAGAAATTGTTAGATTTTATTCAATGAGAAAACAATAAATGAAGAGAAAGGGAATTGGGTCCCACTAAGTGTGCCAAAATGTTTCAGTTAATTTTCACTCATTTCTTAATTTTGAAAATAAATAATGAAACTAGATAATAGGGTGTGTAGAATAATACCTCATAAAATGTGCACGTGAATCTAGACAATGATGGGAAATCCTCTTTGGCTAGAAAGGTATAACCTATAGATAAAAAAGACACTAGAAAGGGGTTATTACCAATTAGATGAGTGGAATACCTAGCATAATCTAGATTTAGGAAGTGTATTACTTGTTAGGAGGTCATAATCCACTATTTACATTAATTAAGATGATATAAAGTAAAGATCTTCTTGTATAAGATAAATGAAATACAATACTAAGAAAGTAGAATGTTAGTTAATAGAAAAATGACCAAAAAGTAGCAAAGCCAATCAATACTTATGTTAAAATGGTCAAGGTTTGGTCTAGAAAATTAGAAAAGGTATTGTCAGTAGGTAGAAATAGAGAAATTTGGGTTTGATTGGGGTTACAGGGCTAAAAACAACTTGCATTTTTATGCCATAGTGACTGTCAGTATTTAGGTGAATCATCAATAGTTTAGGTTAACCATCATTAGTTGGGTAACCATCAATGGTTTAAGTGACTATTAATAGTTATGATAACCATACGTGGTTACTTGTATACTTCTATAAATTATCAAAAAAGAAGGTGAAGATTGGGTATATGGGTAAACAAAGGTCTGTTATGAGGCTAAGGGGTGGAAAATATGATACTAATGGGTCTGATAGGGTAGGGAGGTTATAAATAAGATAAAAAAACAAAAACAAATGAAAGATACCTAAGACTTGATGGTGGAAGGCTGAAGTAATTTGGCTAGAGTGACAGTACTTTGGCTTTAAAAAGTGATTTTGATAGAGCTTTAGGTCTTTGGTGATGTTGCTTCCTTGATGAAAGGATGTTGAATACATGTATACAAGAGAGCTTGGATGCAATATAGTGGATTTTGGATTCATTTAACTTCTTGCTCTTCTCCTTTTATAGGATGAAGTTGCTAATTATGGTGGAAGAAGTTACTAATTTGATAGGGAGATAAAGTTTCCAATTCATGACCTTTTAAAGTTAGTTTTAAAATCAATTTATCATTTAGGGAGATACTTATCTTACACAAAGTTATCAATGCTTTAAAACTTTAAATCAGTCTTGGAGACTTGATTGTTGATGGTTAGGCCAACCATCAATGGTTAGGCTGGCCATTGGTAGTTGAGGGGCCAAAAAAAAGGGTTAAAAATGGGTGAATTAAATGGTTTAGATAGATGTGTTAGGTTAGGGGGTTGATAGGGTCAATTTAGTAAATGAGTCTAATTAACTAGGTGGTCCACTAGATGTGAGGTTGGATGAGGGTCAAAAGGTAGTTTGACATCGAAAGCTATTGTGTGTAGTTTTTGAGCATCTATAGTGGCATACCTTAAATATTAACATTATAGTGCTAATGTCCAATTTTAGTGCTAGTGTCCAACTATGCTATTTTTATACCAAACTAGCTTTGATCTTTGTATTTTGTGCTTACATGATGGAAACTATACTCTGAGTGCATTCAAATGGTCTAATCTTTGTGACAAACCTCTATGAATTATCCCTCTTTTGAGGGGAGTTGTTGAACCTATTCAAGAACTATCCTCAAAATAAAAATATCTGCATGATATGTGTTAGTTTTAGTATATATGATATCTACATAATAACCCAATATAATGAGTATACATGACATCATAATGTAAGATAATCTGGGCATAAATTGGTAATATATGATGTATTTTAGATCTAGCTCTCATAAGGATATCAAGATAAATATAACAATGTAATCATGTATATAAAGAAAAAATATGAGTAATAAACTAAGTAACTACCTAGGGGTATGGGGCATGATGTCCATCAAGTCACCCAAGGAGGAAGGGGAGATGTATGAAATCCTTCATGGCATTTAAAACTATAGTGTGTAACAAGAAAGAGACAAGGGTCATGGACATGATACATATATGAAATCATATGTAAAATACACATGAGGCATGTAAAGTAGGACAAGGGGCCAAAATACAAGCGACATGGGCACATGTCACTAAATATGAGAAATAAAGACATGAAATTACATGTTCAAATGCCCAAATATGTAAAACAAATCAAGTTGGCACAATCAAGAAGGCACACATAAGGACATGGGCACATGTCCAATGCATACATACAATGAAAAGAAGTGGTGTAGAATCATAGAATAATGGCATATTCAAAATCTTTGGAATAGTTGTATAAGCATAGAGAAATAATAAATTCTAAACTAGTAAAGATAGAAATAGAAGTATGTATGAACATGTGGTGCATAAGAGTAAATATGTACATAAATTGAGTCTATAGTAGTATTAGTCGATAAAAAATTTGTGTAGTACAAGATGATCAATATAAAGATATAAAAAATGATAAATTTGTGATATAGAGTATAGAAATATGTAACTTGGCAATCAAAATTATGTATAGGATACCCCCAAATGGGTTAATGTATTAAATAAGGATCCTGTATATGTTCCCCTAATGGGTAAATAATATCAAATCTAGATTTTTGTGGTGGACCTAGGTATTATAAGCATTTGCAAACACTTGAAAATAACAAATGAATCATGTGTGTATTATATAATTGACTACACTAACATGGATAACATATGTAATACCTATAAATTATAGGAAATGTAAACATGGAAATGCATACAATCTATAATTTGTATTTTTTGATTGATATTTAAATGTTTTTTGTGTTTTTGAGATACTATATTGTATTTTTATTTTCTAGATATAATATATGTATAATAAACATGAAAATAAAACTATATACAAGGATCCAAAATAAAGGAAACTATGTACAAGTAGGGAAGGGGATACTAACTGATGAGTCTCATAAGATACTCATTATCAAGGTGTCCTAGATCAATAAAAGGAATAATGATTGTGCTTATATGAAAAATGGTATATGAGGTCTAGGAACCAATTATACTAAGTGATCTATAGTAGACATTTCATATGGAGTGGGGATAGGAATCTATGAAGTTGACTCAGTTATCCTATGAACTATAGGGATTATAAGGACCCATCTAGTAGATGTTGTAGCTGATGTGGATGTTTTGTGCTTAGAACTCTAGAAACTCAATAACACTAACATCAAAATGAAAGGGGAGGAAAAAGGATCTCTAGAATCTATAACATATCTATGATGTAGGGGTATCTCTAATAAGGGTCTCTATGGGAGAGTATTCATATGTGGCAACACTATAGAAGTATAACTCACCTACACTAGTGGATAAACTAAAATTTATGGTGTACTAATGGAAACTATACCTAGTGGATGTTATGTAACTACCTATGAGATAGGTAAAGGATACTCAAATGAAATACCCTCAACTATAACCACATGATTAACATGTATATACTTGAGGCATCTATGTATGATGGATGGAATGTATCAAAGTTACTGTATCCATGGTTACCCAATAAGATGTCAAATATGCATACACTAGGTATGACTAATAACTTAATGGCCACATGTGCTTTCCAAAATTTTAATGGAAGTAAAATATCCTTAATGGATCTATAAATATGGACACTAAAACAATGAATAATTATATTAGTTAGAGAAATGTCCCACTCTAAATAGCCCAAATTATTTATGAGGGTAATGGTACACATGTTAATACTTGACCCATTGTCAACCACGACACTCTAAATAGGATTATGATCAATATAGGCTCATACAAAGAGTATATATAAATATAAATCATCATAAATAATATCCTACTTTGAGAAAGTGATGATAGGTCTAGCTGGCTCTATAATATGATATATACCAATGATATTATGTAAGGGTGTGTGTTCTATGTAATAATATGATAAGATGTTAGTGGTGGATGTTCTGTATAGTGAACAACTAAAGATCCTCCTACATCATTAGCTATATGTTTTAGAAATGGATCCAAAAATATTTCATTGCCTTAGATTACATTTTTTAAACTTTAGGTGCATCTATAGGTGTGCCCACACTAATGATATTGGACTCTATCACATCATGTATCTTATGTCTTAAATTGATGCATCTATTTGTAGTATGGCTTAGTGCCCTATGATAGTCATATAATTCATTAAAATCATACATATTTGGAAGAGGCCTAATTGTATCAAGCTATTTGATGGGAGGGAGAGATATGACATTGTATTCCAAGAGTTTTCGTAAAACATGTGTCAGTGATTATGTAATATTTGTGAAAACTCTCCATGGAGGAGCTAATAAAACCATGTGATGAGGTGTATATAAAGATATGTTAACTATGTAATTTTTATCATTATTGTTTTTAGTGGGTATTAATATATAAGGGGGATTATTATAACTCTTATTAGTTGAATCTGATCTAGTTGTGTACTTTCATTTTCCCATAGAGAGAATCTTGACTTCCCTTTCTTTCATTGTATGGCATAAATATTTTAATGTTGGAAATGTATTTAATAATATATCTTCATGAAATATTGGTAGTAAAATTTTATTTCATATGTCTTGGAGTTCTCTATATGCCATTGGTATAGTCATCTTTGCCAATATAGTTTTATATTACAAGACATTCTGTTATAGGCTCATTATATTTTTGCTTAAGTTGAGCCACTTAAGCATATGAAATATTATCACTAATTTTGATTGAAAAGAGTGATAAAAACATATATTCCAATGGATTTAATGTTTTGATGGAATATTTTAAAATATCATATAACTATTATAAGTCACAGTCCTTTAGATTATATGGGAAAAACATGGTTAAGAGCTAATACTTGGACACATAGTCTAGACATGTTGCATGGAAATATCATAGATGATGCTCTGGGTCACCCTCACCATCATATAAAGTAATCTTAGGTTCCAAAATATAGATGGAAAAGGAGTTGATTCTATGTTTTGTACCAATGGTGTATGTAAAATAACATGAGAATCCAAGGCATGCGATGGCCTAGTATCACCCTGTTTAAGATGTAACACCTTAGCCTATAGAGAATGGATCCCATGTATAAATGATTGCACATCAGGAGAGGAAGAGGGTATGCTATCCAAAGGAGGTGTTGTTACTATTTAATTTTATTGTGTTAGAATAGGTTTTGGTATTATCTGAATTACCCCCATAGTAGGTATAACAATATTTGCATCTAGGGGATTAAAAGATTGATTAGTAATGATTTTTTATTTATTTTAATTACAAATTATAAAATATGTGCATGATTATGGGGATACTCTTGAAGTATATATCTAAAACTCTATAAGACTGCATAATTATTGGTTATAATATCATTTATATCAAGGGGAGGGAGTGTGTCTTGAGTCCCATCTTGCATATCATTATTATCTTGATTATATTTCTCATGTTTAAAATAATTATCATTGAAATCCACATAATCAAGGTGTGAAGGATCAACTAAAGGAGATAAAACTATTCCTTTGTCCATGGTATAAGATTGAGTAGAAGGAATCTTGGTATGTTCAATATTATTTCCACTAAGCCTATCATTTCTTCTCAAATGAAGAGAGACACCTTTTTTAGATGGCATATAACAAACCAAGTGAAAAAGGGATACTAAAATAGAATATATGAAATCTAAAAATCCTAACACAACCAATGGAAATCAGAAAAATAAGGATATAAATCCTAGTAGAATTTAGGTTTTAGGTTTGAATAATATTCAAATTAAGTTGGGTTCACCAAATGATTTAACTTTTAAGGGTTATGGAGTTTAAGCCATAAGTTATTAAAGGGTTTGAGTATAGTAAATCATGGTATAAAATATGTAATAAATATATCTACTATTTTGTGCAATAATTGATATAATATGATATTTATAAAAATATCAATGAATGACATAAATAAGTAATTATCTAGAAACTACCTGAGATAAAGGATCTAGAAGCTAAAAACTAGTACAAGAGCTAGTTTGAGTGTCATAAATAGGATCTAGATGTTAAAACCACTCCTAAACAGTAGCACCATACTTTGGATAGTAGCATTGTGGTGATAGTGTCCTTTTTATATGCTAATGTCCTCTATGAGATAACTAATATGTACTTTTAGGAGTAGATATGTCTGAGTCTACTAATCTTGTTCCTATGTAGACAAACCCTGATTCACTATTTGTTACCTATTTTGACTAATTTTGTATGTAAAACCCTATATTTCCATGTGGTTAGGGTATTCAATTGGCACAAATAGAAAAGGTTTGATATTATTTGGGTAGGTTAGACATCCTCAACACCCTACTATAATGATGTTTCCTACATACCAATACTCTGAGGAGGTATCAAGCCTAATATAATTCTCCCAACCTAAGTGCTAGTGCAAGTGTAAGTGAAACTAGTATGAATGCTATTTGGAGAACTTTGACTGAGGATTAAGACTAAAATATGTGTATTTTAAGCTTATGATGGTGGTAAATGAATTTATGTAGAATTATGGTAGAATAGGGATGAATAACCTTGATTGTGCATAACTTGTTTAGAGATAATTTGTATGTATTTGCATATGATTTCCATCTAGTGAATAAAAGTCTAAAATTCATATATATATATATATATATATATATATATTGATATAATGATTATGTAGTGTTTTAAATAATTTTAGGCTGACCCTAGGTGTCTTTGAAATTGAAAAATATATCAATTAAAGCTAAAAATAGCAAGAAAGACCACTAACACTGAATTGGGACTGAATCGTGGGGTGCTAGTGTCAAAAGTATGATACTAATGTCTAGGTGGTAGAACCTAACCCAATAAGGGCCTATATCTAAGGGAGGGCTTGAGACTATTTTTTATAATTATAGTGATGTGTAAGGTCCACTTGAAATTTGTATACGTGTCTATATAGGTCCTAAGGTAGGTCTAGGCCTAAGTTAGGGATTGGTGGTCTCAGGTAACATTTATTGCACTCAAGTGACATTTTAGATGATTACACAATTATTCAAGATGATAAAAGGCTTATTTTCTAATATCAAATATTAAATTTCCTTCATCAACCCCATTCACCTCCCACATCTCATCTTGATGGTGTTTTTATGTATATTAAATTATAACTACCTCAATTTTGTGCTTGTGAAGACCTTAAATATCAAATTATCAAAATGAGCAAGCCAATATAAGAATTAAAAAATCAAAATCAATAATTCTATTCAAATATCACATCATGGGATAATAATAACACATACATAAATAATTCAAAGTGTACTAGAATTAATCATGTATATTCATCTTCATCTAGTAGTTTTATGCCTAACAATACCTCATACAAAGATTGAAAGATAACACAAAATACATATAAAACTAATGATTTAAAAAGTATGAAGAAGGATAATAAAATTCCAAGTGAGATCTTCAAAATAAGCTGTTTACATTACCTTCTATGACTCCTCAAAGAAGATCAAAATATTATTGTGTATATCATCAAATTCATAGATATCATATAATATTATTTTTATATTGAAAGGATACAATACAAAATATAATTGATAGTGGTGATCTTATAATAGATAAATCAATAAAGACACCCACTCACTTTATGAATACATATAGTAGGGAAAAAGTACAAGTAGAAAAAAGGTAAATTCAAAATAAGAAATCTTACAAAAGTAAAATCAAAAGAAGTTATGAAAATATCAATTAACAAAAGAGAATTTGCAAGAACAAACTCAATATAAGAAAGAAAGTAGTTTTGCAAAAAAGTTTCTCATAAAATAAGATCCAAAGCAAAATGTGCCTAAAAAGTCTAATGATACAAATTTGGGTTCTAAATATTCAATCATAAAATAATAATTTAAAAAATAAAGGTTACTACAAGAAAAAGATGAAAAATATAAATTACAAAAGGAACAAGAAAGGTTACAAAATCTACAAGAAACGTTACAAAAAGAGAAATTATTAAAAGAGAAGATTAAAAAGCAGTATCAATTCAAGTAAGAAAAAATCTTAAAGAAAGGAATATTGAAAAAATAGGTTCAAAATAAAGATATACATTACAAAATATAATGTTACAAGTGAAATTTATAAGGACTTAACCAAAAAACATTCATCATATATAAATATGTTACTTTTTAACCTCCTCATAGATGTAAATAAATGTAATAATGATGAGATTTCATCCTATTGTGAAGCCAATATATGTAGCATGAAATTTCTCAAATATCTTGGTTATGATAGTCAACACTTTGGTAATATACAAGGCCTCAATTATTCATTGGATCTATTAATCTAATGGTCACACTTGAATCAAAGAGATGTTCACTTATATTTCACATTGACCTTACCTTGGCTGAATTTAATGAAAAACTAGGGAGATTATGTATGAGAGAAATGGGGGAAACATTGGGTAAAAATCATAACTATGTAAAATTTTAGTATGAAAGTCCAATGATTATAATTATATAGAATATGAAATCATAACAGAAGGGAAGAAAAAGGAAAACATTTGTTAAACAAAGATATATTATTCACAAAAATTCATCCATTTACCACTTATCATAGATTGTCATGATTCTCACCATGATTGGATCATTGGTTATCTTTTTGGATTTTAAAATATTCTAAATAATTCAAAAAAAATAAAGAAATAAAAAATGCTTGTATATAACTTATTGATTATTGCATCACATTCTAATTTTAGTTAAAAATTCAATAATTTGATTAGTTATTTTAAGCCCTTGGATATTTTTTTAAAATTTTTGGACTCTTGGATATTCTTTTTCATTTTCCATATTTGAACAATCTAAAACAATTATCATTTTTACTGTTGTATGCCATGTATTTCTCCATTTTAATATTTTGTACTAATAAACATTCAATTCCTACCAAAGTTAGAATCATCAAGTATAGGTCATGAAAATATTCCATTCTTGATCATATTTGGATGTTCTTATCCTCACATTTTCACTCAAAAACTAAAAATAAAGCACATAAATTGTTAATTATCCTAAAATTTTAGTATTTTTCCAATTAGTGTCAGTATGAAAATTAGTGCTTATTCAGGAAAAATATTTATCCTTCCATAAGACATTAATTATACATAATGCAAACTTTGACAAGTGTATATTTGATGAAAATATATGTACAATCAATGAACTGGGTGCATTTTTTTACTCTCCTATAGATTTCTTAGAGTCATCACTCACATATAGTAAGGAAATTTTTCTCATGCATGGCCATGCTATAATTTTTAGTACATCCTTACATTGACTTTGTCACATATTCTTCATATGCCTTCTACTTTACTCTAATTTTGAACCATTGATTGGTATTATTTTCTGCTATTTCTAGTTTCTAAATTTAGAAAAGTAAAAATAATAATAATAATAAAGTAAAAAAATTAAAAAAAAATTCCAAACAATCTAAAAAACCAAAATTAGGATTTGATCATGATTAGACATATAGATTACATCATTTTCATATGTCATTTATCTCATGAGTAGTAGATAGAATATTTAATTTATATCATATATGAACTTCAAAGTTATTAATGATTTTTATGCATGACTTACAAAATTTACAAGGATCAAGATGTTGTACTTGACTCTTTTTAGTAGCCTTGCTAAAATGGGAGCATATTATCCACATGTGAGGATATGTGCAGGTGTTATAATTCCATGGCTCCTATATTATTAAGCTATACAATATTTAATAATATCTTTATTAACATTTATATTTATAATTGTGTACATGGATATGTTATTTTAGAGGATATTAACACATTGCATATGCATGTTTTAGAAGACATTCCTATTTATATGTTCTATTGATGCTATTTACTTGTACATAGGAAATTATATATTTCTTATCTACTGTGTTTTTCCCCTATCTGTTATGTGTAATTTGTTTGAACATATCCATGAGATCTAGTTTGTATATGTAAAACATTTGAACATTTTCATTCACTTTTAGACCTTGGCCCTATGTTGTGTGTGACATTTGAACACGTCCCTTGTTTTTGAAATCCTTCATGTATGTATGTGTGTAATTATTTTATCTTGAAATATTTAAACACATCCCTTGTGTGCAACCCTTGGATTATTCATATGAAATTTATTTGTTATGTTTGTTGAATATTGAGCTTGTTAAAGTTTGATGACTTCCATGATCCATATCATGCACATAGCTTCTATATTATATTTTATGAGATTCATTGATATAAATTTCTATGGACCTTTCCTTTTGTGTTACATATATGATTCAAATAACACACATTTGACTTTGCTAAATTATCCAATTAAATATTAATACATATGTTGTAGTTGAATTTTATTTTGAGATGAGTGACTTTCAAGTTCAATTCCCTCACATCAAAAGGGAGTCATTTAGTGGGATTTTAATACATGAGATAAGACTTTTTGAGAGATAAAATCAATTTTAGTAAAGAATACAAATTCAAAAGTGGTAAAATGATTCAAAATTTAGTCACAGACACAAATTATTGGCATTTATTCCATGCATATTCACTCATATTTTAGATTAGGTAAAGAAATCACATAGTATTAAGTGCATGATATAAGTTTATGCACAAGTTATTTTTAAAAAAAATTGGCATCTACATACAATTTCATATTCTACATTTATAAATGGGGGAATTGTTGACCATTTTTTGTCCCCCAAGTCAAAAGGGGTCAACCCCTATAGTTTGTCGATAGTTATTGTGGTCTTAGAATGGTCATTTAAATCCTTGATTAGAATTGTTTAAAGTTTGGTTCCTTATGTACTTGTATAGTCTTCAAAGGTTATTCATGAGTTAATTTTATTTGTCATGTGTGGTGAAGGTTATACCATTGTGATGAGTCATTATATGAGGTTTAGTTATGTCTTAAAAGTCATCTGGTCATGTATTAATCTTATACCATATTTGTCATAAACCCAAAGGCCTTTAAGACACTTTCTAATCCAAATATGAGGAATTGTATGTACTCTTCTCAAGTAAAAACACTTAAAGAAAGGTTATAATGTGAATGGTGTCATAAGGTGGTCAAAGTAAAAAAAAATTATGATCCAACATCCAAAGATAGAGAATCATTTAAAAGAGGTAGTTTTAAGTCATTTGTATGGCCAAGAGGATCCACCTTCAGATAAAGATGTGTATAAAAATGTATTTTCAACTTGTACAAATTATAAATGAATTTACATAGGTGCTGAGAGATAAAAAAATGTAGGAAATTAGTCAGAAGCCCAATCGAGCTCTTCACAAACATAATAAGGCTAGAGGTTTTATGCTTGTTTCATGAACATACAAAGGAGTTTTCCAAAATTATCCTAGGCATAATAAGTACCCCTCATGGTCTTAATATTCATGAAAATATTTTAGGGTTTAAGGGGCTAAGTTGTATGGACTATTTCTAACAAGATAGGTAGTCAAAATCCCCTAGTAAACCTTACAAGCTCAAGGTTTACACCAATTTCATGTAGCTAGGATAATATTGGAGAAATATTATTAATGTAAAATTTATATATGGATATTCATAATAATTTCGCATTTTTTTCCAATAGGTTGGCACGTGTGAACATCAAGTACTACAAAAGTAGCCTCTTTGAGAGATATGTCACAAGTATGCACTTGAATTTTTGAAAGATTATATAGGTTTTAAAGGAATATAAGTGATTTTTAAATGTTTTAAATCATCCTTCCATCTCATTAAATATCCTTAAACATAAATGGTCACTTTTTACATAGTCCTCCAAATAACATTTAGGTCCCCAGCCACTTGTATTATGTATAGGCTAGTTGCATAAAAGTGGTTTAAAAGGTTTAATATTACATTATTAGAGTTATATGAGAGTATTTACCTCATAATATAGGCTATGAGGAAATGGGCAAATGATCTTAGGATCAAAGATATCAATCCAACCACTATTCAAGGCCTAAAACATGAAAAATGTAGACCTATAAGTCTGCAGACTTATAGGCCTCTTTTTTATGAGAGATGCATGAACTTTGCATCAATATTTTAGTTTTAGAAACTAAATGTCAAGGGATATTTTGTATAACTATATTTGGATAGGTCCAAGACCAATGTAAAAGTCTATTTTAAAAATCCAATACCCAAGACACCTCAATGAAACCTACAGGTAGAATAGTAAAGTTTGAATAGTTTGGGACCTTACATCGACATAGAAAAAATCTAAAAATTCACATGTGAAATTAAAATATTTAAATTCTTAATGAATTTTATATGAAGAGGCGTGGTTTGAAACAACTAAAAACACGTCAAATTTTGATCACCTATAACAATGCCTTGAATAAACATAAGAAATAAGATGTATGCAAATGAGGATGTAAGTGCCAATAAGTTTGCAGAGGGTCAAAGAAGACAAATAAGTTTTCAAAACTATGACAAGGACCATTTAAGTGACCAGTTATTTGTATTGAAATTATAAACTCCAAAATGTAGTTAAAACCCCAAATGACTAGCTATAAGTTTGCTTGGATAGCTACAATTAGTTTACAAACCTAAAAAGGAGATGTAATGCATGATAACATGGTTGTATTTTAGGTGACTAATGAAATTAATTGGATCAATTAAAATTAAAGAGAAACCTAAAATAATGATTAGAAAAACCATCAAAGTAGATTCACTTTAAAACCCTAAAGTCACACAGTCAATTTGGCTCCCATAGGCCTATCTAGTCAAAAGAGAGGTGCCTACTTAGTTTAAGGCTCAATAAGTCTGTGTAAAGAATCAAATCACTCAAGAATTATTATTTGATGTTACTATGACTCTATATGATCTTTAGAAAAAAAAATATTAGTATTAATGTTTATAGTTTTATTTAGGCCTAATAAGCATAAGACAAAAAACATAAGCTTGTGTGTACAATCATGATAAGTGTGATTTATTTAGGGTGAAGTGGGAACATAATGTCATTATTAAGTATATTATTATGGAACACACCCTAGAGGGGAGTCCATAGGTAGAAGAAGACAAGAAAAGTGAAAATTCAGCCTATGAGACCTTCTTGAGCTCTTTTAAGTGCATGTTGCAATCCAAGACCAAGGTTCTCTTGTTTAGTGTGACCCTGACATTATACATGGGGTCCAAAGGTTTTTATGGATGGTTAATGGGTCACCATAATTTAATATTATATAATTATATGTTGGTTTAGGTTTTCAACCTTTATGAATAGTGGTTAAGATTGTAGACTACTCTCTAATGGCATAATAGAGACCCAAAGAGCACTTTCTCAAGCTTAGATTTGTATATAAAAGTTAGATGGTAACCTAAGAACCTATGGATAGTTGAGGAAACTTATGCACTTGAATTATGTGCCATTGGTTTATGAGTTAAGGCCATAGGTTTTATGAATAATTATTAAGAACTTAAGCTACTCTAAACCCTCCTAAAACCCTAATAATAACCCAATGAGAGAGATTGGCCTCTAAAGTTACTAAAATGATTTTTATTTATCTTTAACACTCTTGGACATAATTATTCACTACAAGAAGAGTATCTCCATGAAACTTGCTTGTACCTACACTTGCATGGATGCAATAAATGCTATGTTTTTATACAGATTTGATCTCAAAATCATTTATTTGACCTCATGAATAGATTAAAAACATTAGGGAGGATGTATTTAGGTTTTTTATACCTCATGAGGTCCAAAAATATGTACATGTGACCTTGAAAATGCTCCTATAGGTCTGATTATTGGAGGAAGTGTGAAAAAGTCTTGTGAATGGCTAGGTGTTTTGGCCATTTCATGATTCACCTATTTACACAAGGTCTTAGAATACTAATTTTGTCATGGAGAATGGTCATAGGGTATGAAAATTTAATCAAACACTTACTATAATTTTCACACATGTGGGAGAAGTCTAGATCAAAATCTCAGTTTCTAGGTCTAAAGACCTAACTGAGGCATAATTAGAAAGAAAGAATAGGTGATTAAACACACTTACACTTAGATTTGGGTCATGAAATTTGGGATGGAGATGTAAATTAATATTGGGTACTCAAAACTATGCCTATTTTCCTAATATCATTTATACATCTTTCCACATAAGGAGTTTTGTGTGTTTTCAGGGGTATAAGGAATTGGGAGAAAATGTAAGCTTTTGGTGCAAAATGAGATCTTAGGGAGTTTTTTATGGATAAAAATAAGTTTAATTAGGTCTAATAATAAATGGATATGAAATACATGAATATATGACTCACTCATAAATTTGAAATCAAGATTTGAGTCATTTGGGCAAGATAGGCATAGTAAGAAAAATTAGGCTTCAAGACACCTAATAAGTATAATTATCATTACACTATCAGTTTGAGGAGATTATGAATTGATACAATGTGTTAAAGAGGTCATAATGAGTTTATTAAGTTTTAAAAAGTGTATCAATTTTTTAATCAATGTTAATGAGATGATAGAGGTAGTTTTAAGAATGATTGTATAGTAAGGAAAGTGAATGGTCTCTTGTGTCACTTTGAAGAAATAATCACAAGAAGAGATCAACAGATGACAAGAAGAATTTTATGACTACCTATAACTCCTTTTAAATATTTTAACTATATTTCTAATATTGACATTCAACCTTAGGTCTCTCTCTCTCTCTCTCTCTCTCTCTCTCTCTCTCTCTCTCTCTCTCTCTCTCTCTCTTCATTCTCTATATATGTTATCTCTTTTGGCAGTGTAAAGGATCCACATATTGTTATGGTTAATCCACAATGATTTAAACATTGATTTGACTTTGGAATAAAGATTCAAGCTATTTTTGGTTTTCTCGAGTCTTACATTAAGTTTATGAATTAGTCTTCTTATTGCATGACAAGTGATAGTTTCTTTCCTTAAATTCATTTATCTCTTCCATGCTTTGTATGAGAAATATACTTTATATTAGGTCATATGATGTCAAACTAGATAATTTGTTTGATTTTAAGTGTAACGAGGATTATTATTAACCATTATTAGGCTTATTAGTCATCCAAATTAAATAATACATTACATTCTACCTTCATACTGAAACACTATTGTTGGAATAACCTTGTATTTTGAGATCAACTTTGTAGTTACTTTACATAGTGAAAGTTAAATTAAGTTTTAGAGTTTATATTGGTGTGTAACATCAATTATAGTAGTGTCTAATATCATTCCATACCTTTTCCTTCAAATCAAGTAGGTTAGTAACTAGTTTTAGGTGTTGTACATGGGAGCTAGCCCATAATCTAGATATTCATCTCTTAGAATTATTACCCATAACATATGAGGTGTTTTAATGTTATTAAAAAATTTAGGAGGCTTGATTATCTCTCATTAGTGTGATAATATGAATGATACAAGTTCATACACATTATTCTATTTTTCAAATTTACAATACTATTTGTTAAGGTATAGACATTGTATGAGCATGGGTGTACTCCATTATTTTTTGATCATGCATTAAAGAACAAAGTTGTAATTGAATCTACAAGACATCTGCATTGGTTTATTTAGTTTAAGGGCTTAATACATAACTTATAGGTTTAATTCCATTTATAATTATATCTATAATTTCATTTTGGATTTCAACCCATTTAACATCTTTAGGATAAAAATTTTGACTTAAATTGAGGTTTCTACATTCCTCAATGAGTTCTATTTTTTACACAAGTGAAAATTCAAGTTTTGTGTCTGATCATGCTCAAATTTTTCCATTTATTTAGCTAAAGAATCAATATCACCAATTCTTCAATAAAAATCACCTCCAATTAAAGTAAAAAATAATAATTTTGGTTTTACACATATAAGTGTATTCCTCTCATGCATTCAAATTTTAAGAAGTCAATGTTCAAACAATATTCAAATTTTAAAAATTCCAAAGTTCAAGAAAATTTCAAAGTTAAAAATTTCAATAAATTTCCACATTTAAAATTCAAAACTCTTCAAATTTTAGTTTTTAAATGAATAATGTAACTACTTCATGTGTTTTTTTAGGTTTTCAAAACTATGGTTCCTTACATGATTGGAGTCATAACTCAATTAAAAATCATGTTTTACCCACTAAGGTATATTTATCCTTTAATATAAAAATTCTTTTTTGTACTAAGAGGGGGGGATAATGTATACACTTAAATTTGATCACAAATACTTGACTATGTCAATTTTTGTCCCTTTTCCACTTTAATTAACTTGTGCACTTAATTCTGACTTATTTTGATGCCTTGCTCTATCCTAAGCATATGTGAAGACTATTTATTTTCTATATTTTTATCTTTCACCTATATAAATGTTCAAATATATAAATATATCCTTAAGAATCAATTTGTATGGACCCAAACTCTAAAAGTGCCATGTTTACTTAAGGGTCAAAACCATTTAGTTTGGGTCAAGAGTGGAAAATGGTCTTGACCCCTTTATAAATTTTTTGGCCCTTGTCTTCTAATGATAATATTTTAAAATGGAACCCTCTCTTAATATTCTATGTTTTCAGTCTTCCATGCATATTATTTCCAATTTTGTATTGTTATAAAATAACATTAAAGTCACTCATTATTGTACATGGAAGTTTTCATATAGAAGCAATTTTACACTACTCCACATTAAACAAAGCTTCCCTATTATTACAAATTATTATTTTAAGCATTACAAGTAATCCTTGAACAATTTATAAATCTATTTTAATCATCCCAAATAAAATAATAATAAATTATTAGATCCATCTTTATATGTCTTGATATAGTCAAAGGATTAATACTGCACAAAAATCTCTATTGGGAGAACTACATGGGGTTGAATTCCTCCTTAAGGGTATTGGATATGTAGGAAAAATTCAATAATCATGGGGTTTAGTGGGACTATCTTAGCCCAATGACACTCCATCTTTTATATTTGTAGGTTTTCAATCATTGGAAGCCCTACTAGAGTTTATACCTTCTAAAATCTATGTATAGGTCTTATGCATACTCTAGAAGGTAAACTATGCACATATAAGCCTAATATATGTTGCACATGGTTATTGCCTAATTTTACTATTTTATACAAAGGGTCAAATATTCTATAGGTTAGAAGTGGCAATTAGTCTTGATGGCATTTAGATAGTGTTGACCTTCCTCGTCAGTTAACTTGAGTTTATAGTTTTTGCAGAATTAGTTCCTATTTTCTAGATTTTGTTCTTTATTAGTCAACATAGTCAAGAATTAGACATAATCATTTGCATATTTATCCTTGTTTTAAGTAATTCTCATCTTGTTGAATTCAATTATAATCCTTCATTCTATTTTTTAAAAGTACATTTTTAGCATTATGTTATATTCTAATAATTTTATCATAATTATCGTTAATTACCACATTAATTCCAATTTGGGTAAAATAAACATGTATAAGTGTGGTTTGAGCCCTCTTTAGAGTATTAGAATTTAAAAAACACTTAGTGATTCAACAAGAGTGGTTAGGGATGTCAAAACTAAAATACTAAATCATTTAAAAGGGAATATTATAGTCAATCAAGAATATTTAGGGGTCAGATGAAAGATAAAAACAATTATAAAAAAGGATCAGATAAGTACACACAAAATCAATTATAAGTGTAGGTGTAGGTTTTTTATCAATTTTAGATCCCCACTATGTGTAGGGACACTACCAATAACCTTGACAATGTAGGTTTCCACATGCATATAAATTTATTGATAGCATTTAATTAGAGTTTTAACTATTTTTTATGATCTAAGAAGTTGAAAAAACACCTAAATTTTATTTATATATTTTGTACCATCTTTTATGAGCAACAATTTGGTAGAATTAACTAAGTACACCATCCCTATCTTGTATTGTCATTTATAAATCAACTAATTACAATATAAACTAGTCTTTTCACTTTTAATTATCATGTTTATTGTTGTATTTTTTATAATATGAATCATTGCATAGTTTTCATTATTTTATATCACTTAGGTATATAATAGGTAAAAAAATACACTATATATACAAAATGAGGTTCATTCAGAATATTGCATCTTAGTATAAATTTCCATTTTTGTGCATATAATGTTCATGTATGAACCTAAAGACATTAATAAAAATAGAAAGGGAATATAATTCATACATTATCAATGATTGATCACATTGTATAGTGTTTTTCCAAGGGTGTTTAATATGTTCTATGCTAATTTTAGTGAAATAAAAACCATTTTCAATCAACATTATATATGGTTAGATAATTTTATATCATAGTTTAAGATATCAAAGATGTTATATAAGTTGAGAAAAATGCATGTGAATAATGGTGTACAATATATTTGGAGTTTCACTAAATTTGAGCATGAAGGGTGGATCATGATGGTGTGGAGCATGTGTTAAATGATATATATAAAGAAATGAATTGAGGTTTAAATATGATTTTAAAATATATAGGTTCATAAACCATTGTTTCATTATGTAATGAAGCAATGTGTCAGTGTGATTTAAAACATGTAATGTTCATAGATTCATATGGTTGATGTAGGAATCCCATTTGGAAAGGTGCAAATATTATTGCATGGTAACATGAACTAGTGAGTTAAAATAATATTGAAGCTCAAATGTATATTTTTAAATAATTTATATGAGGCACATGATATGTTTTTATTCTCCATGTGTGATTTTTTTTGGAATGAGTGGGAATCAAAATATTAGGGTTAGGAATGATGTTTTGTACCTCTAATTCTTATTGATATGTATAAACATCTAGTAAAATTATAACTTGTTAAAATCACATCATTAATAGAATTTGACCATGTATCATATCTAGTGCAACCAGATACCTAAGTATCATATAATATTTTAGTATTTCTATATCCATGTATATTTAATAACAATTTTTTATACAATAATGCATGAAACATGTATGTAGTTATTATAGATGAGAATAATGATTAAGGTGATAAATTAGTATTATGTTCTAGTTTTTATAATTTTGTATACAAAAAAAATTAGCACAAAAAAAACATGAATTTAGATATCTAAAATGAATAGACATATTTTTATTATCTTATATATACATAGATATAGGGCATCAATATTTTTACAAATAATTTAAATATTATTAATTTTTTTTAGTAATTTTTTAAAATACTTTTGGCTACCTTGTATGACAAAACAATATGGTTTGAACCATGAAGGAAAAAAACTACTACTTATGTTGTTGTGTAGATGAAAACATAAATTGAATTTCCAAGTGAGATATGGGGAAATCATTGACTATCCCACTAGGTATGTGGTTTTTTATTAAACTTGTATTCAAAGATACCTTATGAAAACTACAATTTTTAGTTATTATAAGAATTCAAAATAGATAGGAATATTATATGTTATTCAAATCTTATTGTAATTTTTTACATCCCATTTTCCCCCTAATTAAAAAATAATGACATTTATGATTACTTATACTAATAGCGATAATAGATTACTGAGTTCAACACTATTATAATTGATTTATCTAATATTTTGGTATCTTTCATTTTGATATATATTTAAAATATTTTTTATTATGTAAAGTGTATGCTTATTCTTATTTTTTATATGTTCTAATTATGATGATTTTGTATTTGTTAGGTGCATTCTTTTTGAGTTAGTTTCTTTTAGCTATTTATATGTATATGGAATAACTATCCCCTTTTCCTATTTGAGGTGGATGCATGATAAATATTACCTTTTACTTCACATAAGAAACCTGAGGGAGAGCATAATAGGGGATAAGGTGGAAGATTGTGATAGTTGGGGGTGGGTAGAATAACCTAAGAACAATTACACACACGTTAAGTTATTTGATAGAGAATTTTATTGAAGTTTTATGTGATTTTAATAATTATTACATATTTGTCTCTGTGTACTATATGGAATTTTTGTTTATTGATTAATTTTTAGTATTTTTACTCATTGCTTTGAATTTGATTGTCTTGTGATTGGAAATTGTGTGAAACAAGTGACATTGGTCATGACCATGTTTATTATTATTATTATTATTATTATTATTATTATTATTATTATTATTATTATTATTATTATTATCATCATCATCATCATAAGTTACCTAAGTGAAACCATTTGGTTCATAATGGTATTCAATTAAAATGGTTACACATTTAGAGTTCTACGTGAAAAAATAGGTATTAATTGTATTTTTGTTGTTTGTTTTAAGCTTTATTTATAACCAATTAATAGATATTTATGGGTATGTTGTTTGCTACTAGTCAAAGGAGGTGTGAATAAATCCCATTGAGTTAGTCACTTAGAATTTTTTATGGCTTATTATAAACACTATGGGTGGTTTTCATAGCATGGTCATTTTTGGCTATATGGAAGCCATTTGTGCATATTGTATTCATATTTATAATATGGAAGTACTTGGGGAGGAGGTAGGCTGAAAAACCTAAATAATTATTTTTTTAACATTGAGTGAGGAATGATTCTAATCCTCATTCAAATTAAATGAAAAAAAATGGATTTAATTTATTGGTTTTATCTCATTATCACTCATAGTGGAAACCCTAAATAATAGTTTGCATGACTCATTAAATTAAGAACTTGACTAATAGATATATGTGAGGATGATGATAGGACAGTGAATAAAAATAGGATTTATGTTGAGTTTGAAACAGTAATTAAACAATTAATTAAGGAAAATAATAAGGAGATAGGGCATAACAATAAGGCATGAGAGAGTAAATTTCAATTAGAAATAAGATTGAAAAAAACTTGGCTATTTTTTGCCAATGGCATTATCATTCAAAGAAGTAATAAATAGGTAATGAATCCAAAAACCTTGGGTGATGAATCATATATTTATATTTTATTTTATGAGTTAGTATCTTTCATTAAAAATATGAAAGTAAGAGAATGGCTGGGATAAAAATCTAGTTGTAGAAAATTTGGGTAAATAAATGAATAAATGAAAAGCTATATATTAAAACCATATTTTTAGGTCTCTATACTTAGACTCATAACATCGCTATTTTTCTTATCTTCTCATTTATTAAATTCATATGAGCTCAAGATGAGTGTCTCACACTTTTAGAGACCTTGGGGTGAGATCTCACTCTCACACATAGACCTATAAAAATGACTGACATACATGCATGTCTTACACCTTTGTATTTTGAAGAGTCAGTTTCTACATATTAAACTTTGTGATAATGAATTAAACAATGGATTTGAATTAGGTGGGAAACATGATGTTTTCATGTTTGATTATACCTATTTTACCCAACCAAGTTACCATGATGTTTTCATGTTTGAATATATATAACCTTTTTTATTTACTAAAATTAAAGTTATTAAATCCATTACTATGATAATTAGCTCATAGTGTGCCTTGTACGTAAATGTTAGGTTATAATGGAAATACATTTGATTAAGTCTTCATGATTTGGTGAGCTTGATAGAATGGTTTATTGATTGAATGATCATAGAACTAAAGGGAGTGGGTACCACCACCTATATGCCTATAGCTAAAATTGGAAATGTCTTAATACTTAAATGACTAAAGTGATAATGAGAGTCAATATATTTTCTCACTATTATTATTAAATGTTGAACTATATTTTCAATTGGTTTATAGTTTATTGAACCTATAGGATGAGTTGGGATGATAAAAATATAGTTCCAAATAGGAAAATAATGTAAATTATTACTGATTAGTGGTGTGAGTTTATGATTCATACTCAAATATGATAATAAAAATATAAAATGTTTATATTTCAAATTTATTATGAAGGAAAACAAAGCACATTATATATTGTTTAAATTATGAAATGATCAAACATTATTATGAATGAGATAATTATGCATAAGGATTGTTTGGGTGGTAGTTGTAATGATAATACTAAAAATTACTTATTTTCATTGGTTTCACATTGTAAATGTACATATTCTAGTTATGTTGAACAATTGCACATTGTCTAGTATTTATTATGATGGACAAAGAAACAATAGTATATATTTTTAATTGCACTATTCTTTTTGAGTTGATTAATTTATGATTATAAATAATATTACCACCTAAGGGATGATGATAGATGAATTATATGGGCCTAAATATAAATCCATCATCCTTATTTAGGAAGGAAGTGTTATTGAGATCTTGATAATAGAGAATATGGCATATGTGCACTATAGACAAATAAAATTCATTGCTCTATCACTTGATACTAATTACATACAATCTTATTATTAATATTTTTATATAATTATCCATAATTTATTATAATACACTACTTTAATACTCCCTTTTACATTTTATACACCACATACTAACCTTATAACACCATCTCTCCTAATTAGTTATATTATTAATACTTCATTCATCCTTAATATATTCCCACACAATATTTTAAGAATATTAAATTCATTCCTAACTACCTCCACCTACCTCCACTACAAATCCTCCAAATAATCATCTTAACAACACTCTAAGCATCATTTATTAACTCTAATGGGATTTATAAATATTTAGGCTTCCTTTATCCCCTTACCAAGATTCATCTATAATTCTCTAGGAATTTTTAATTTCAAGAAAATTCCTCCACCCTAGATCTTCATTCTTCAAGGATGAAATATAAGACTCCATTCCGCAAAAGTGGATCTATATACTGAGAGATACACTCCCATGAATATCTATGAATATATGAATATTTAGAATTCTTGAATAAATATTACCACCATATTGTCTATACTATAAAAACTAAATCCATTATCAAGCATCCATTACTACAAATTATTGAGAATTCAAAGAAAAATCCAACATCCATAGTTAAGAATCAATAAACTCCAAGTCACTTTGAGAGCATCTTCCTCATCAAGGGAGAAAGATTCATTTTATATTAGCGTATAATCTTGTTTATATTTCATTTCTATTTGCATGTGAATATATTTATTCATTTGATAATTATTGAGGTGTTTTGTAGATTAGATTATAATAAGAAATGGGGTTTTATTCATTATTACTAGTATAGAATATCTATATCCCATTTTATATACACATTTTTTGTGAACACAATGGGATGAATCCTTTAAATTTTGCTTGTAAAGTTTTTAATTTGATCTAATAAGATTACAAGTTATTTCAAGTTTAAGTGGTTTAAAACTTTAAATTTACGTGAATAATCACTTCCATATTGGTGGTAACTTCAGACTATGTCAAAGTAGTTTTTATCAAAGTAGACGTGATTTTGAAATAACCATTAATGAATTTAAACTTAACATTTAGATTAACCATTATATTTTCCTTGACGGTTTCAATTTTCTACATAGTTTTTTTAAAGCTGCATCTTTAGTCATAGTGATTTTGTTTAATTACCAATAGTGTCATGGTATATTTTAATAGTTTTACATTTTTGTGACTATTTATATGCAAGATAAAAATCCACTACTTCAAAAATGTGGTTTTGTGTAAAACATACTAAACTTTATTAGTTTTAAAATTTGATTTGAGGTATAACTATTTATCTCCTCTTTTAATTATCTCTATCTATAATAAAATTGCTTCTATGTTTCAGTGACTTTGTGTTTGCATTGAGTGTCTTTGATATTTATTTAGCATATTCATAATTATATGAAATGGATTTGGTTTCCTTATCATTATGGTATATTTTTTATATTTATGACTTCATGGTTGAAAAAATTGCATATGATCTTAACTATTTTTTTAAATTTTTTTTGAGTAACCTATTTTGCATAGTGGCTTCATTTTGTGTAGAGTGGATTCACTTTGATTAAAACCATATTTGCTTTCTAACAAGGTTTTTTTAGGTTACCCATCAAGATTTTATTTCAATCTAATAACCCTTATTTTTAGGTCAACCCATCAAATATAAAAAATAAATGTTTCCATAATACATTTTATCATACTTAATTAAGTCAATTAACTCCTTGTGTACATGTGTTAAACTCAATCATCTTAGCATAATAATTTTGTGTTTTATTATTTTTTATACCTAAGGCTAAGGTTGTGTATGCTCTCCTTTCATATCCATAGGGATATATTGGGGATAAAAATAAGTTGATAAACCTCCATACCTTTTTTAGTTTTCTAGGAGCAATGTGACATGGAATTTATCCTCATGCACTTGTCATTAGTCACTAGGAGGTTTATGACAAGGATTTCATCACCACACTCTAATTCACACTCTGTGTTATCATATAACATTAATTTAAATAATAGTTGTAAATATAATGTTATTTCCCCCTAAAAAAAATTGTGATGTAAGGTGGTTACACTTTAATACTCAAGCAATGAATAATATCTTTATATGGACTCAAGCCCCATGTACCAAAGGTATTTAGGGGAATCCTTAATGATCCTTTTGAAACCTAGATTAAGACCCTTCATCTAAAAAAATATATATCAATGTAGGGGAAAAAACATCCTCAAATATCACTCACCATGTATAAATGTAGAGTAAGGGTTTGGAGACCAGCCTAGTCACCACTTTACATGAGTAGAATGGTGAAATTATAGTCATGATTTGTGTGTTTTTGATACCATTACTATTTTTATAATTATACCCTTAACCAAACATGTTAATCCATCAAATTTAACACAAGGTTCACACATATTTCAATCTTATTATCCAATCCTTGCATCAATAAATGATCACCTCATCACCATATAAACATGCCTTTGCCTCATAAATACTTAACAACTTTGGTATTGAATGGGTTTACAATTCTGACCTTAAAGAAGTAATTCTTAGCTAGAACTCAACCTTCACACCTCCTTGGATTAAGGAACTATGGAAGCAAGCTCTACCATGCTTGAGTTAGACTTTATGGAAAGAGTGAAATCATAGAATTTTCAGGGACACTGCTAGAAATGCCACTCAGGTGTTTAACTCCATTGCTAGGACCATCTTGGAAAGTGTTACAACAGTTCATATTAGTGTTGTAGAGAAACCCCTATCTAAATGTGAAAGTCAAATTGCTACCAAATGGAAGGTTTTAAACCTTATCCTTGGGCATGATAATTCCAAAATTCTTTAGAGACTTCATACTAAATGGCTACCACCTAAACCCAATTGGATGAAACTCAATTTTGATGGGGCATCCAAGTTGAGTGGTAAAGTAAGTGGAGGAGGAATAATAAGAAATGAAAAAGGAAGGATGTCTGTTATCTATGCTGGTGGCATGGGTTGCCAGAGTAATAACTATGCTAAAGCTATGGCCTTACTTTGGGGATTAAAGTTAGCTATATCCATAGGAATTAGAAATTTGAATATTCAGGGAGATTCTAAGTTGATCATAGATGCCATTAATAAGGCATCTAACATTGGTATCCATCTAAAAGACATCATTATGAACATCCAATTTCTTTTACAAAAGTTTTCCAAAGTTGAGATTACCCACACCTATAGAGAAGGTAACAGGGTCACTGATGCTTGTGCCAACCTTGGTCAACAATTCTTAGGATGGAGGGTATGGTGACAAGGGGCTCATATACCCCCAAACATTAGAGAGATCATTTAGAAGGAGATGACAGAGTAGGAATAATGCACATTGATGACGAAGATAGCTTTCAAAAGTGGTCCACATAGAGAAGGCCATTGCAGATCATGGAAGTGGTGGGTAATCCTGGGAATGCTGACAATGAGAATCTTAAGGATCTTGTTAATTCTATAGTTATGTAGTTTCATCCTTTCTGACTCTGGTCTTTCTAGTGGTTTGTTTTGATTTTGACTTTGTTTCTCGATTGTGCCATTTTTTTGGTGCTGACATCTTTTGTTTGCCAGCCTTCCTATCTTTTTTGACTATATAGGGTTTGGCCCCTAGTTTTCCACCCTAATTAATCAAAAACATGCCTTTGCCTCATAAATATAGTCATGTCCAAAATCACTTTTCATTACTCATCACAATCACTTAATATTTTATAAACTCCAATATATATTCAAGTCACCTAAATAATCAAAATTCATCAATAATCCAATCACAAACCTATCAAACTTGAGAAAATATTGTCAAATCACTTAATTGATCTAGTATCAGCATGACTATATTGATTAAGGTCAACCATGACCTAGTCAACCTATTTCATCAACATATTTTTTTCGTTAGTCTAAACCTTGCACCTATCAAACTAAATATCAAGTCAATCTAAGTCAAATTATAATCTTGTCTTAGATTATCATCTTTGTTAAAAACTAGTCAAACCTAGGGTTACAAATACCTTACCCCATCTCAAATATCAAGTAGTTCATGTTCAAAGTCAAATTTTATCAAGAATAAATTATCCACAATCATAGTCTCATATCAGAATAAAAGTTTAAACTTGATCAAAACTAAGATTATTAATTATCATCCACCATATCATACAATACAAACCTATTAAATCACATCCATATAATACCCTTATGGTATCTATCACTCATCAATAACTCAAGATTAGACAATCAATGCATAATAATGACCTTAAAAGTCTTTTATAGGGTGTGAAAAATAATGATAATGATGAATAAAATATTATTTATATGGATGATATTTGTAATATAAATTACTTAACACTAACCAAATAGAGGCTAATTAGAATGATATGTCTATAATAGTAAGGATGAACTAATACTCAAACTTATTAAGGTAGGAATTAGACTTCCTCCTAAATTTGACCATGACAGCCTAAGAAATATTATCCAAATAATTAAATGAGAAAGGTCTACACCTAGCCACAATTCTTTTGAATAAAAATAATAAGATCCTCAAGCTAAATCTGTCAATATTAACCACATCAAACTTGGCAAATGGAAGTCTACCTAAGAGGACCAAGTTAAACATGACCATAAACAAGCCTTGATTGATAATATAAATCAAATAAATAAACAAGTGTCATACCTATCATCTCAAATATATCTTTATGCTAATAAACCTCAAATTACCAAGAGGCCACCCAAAACTAATCTTCCTCATAGAAGTCAAGATCAAGACAAACCTCATCATCATATGTCACCAAAGTTCCCATTTTATGATGCCACATTTTCCAAACAATGGAAAATGATTAAAGATGATTTGTAAATAATATAATATAATTTTCATAACAATAAATACAAATTTGAAGATCCAATCACCTATCTTCTTGACAAGGACATAGAACACATTCCCTTCCCTTCTCATTTTGAAAAACCTAAATTTGACAAATACAAGGGGAAGGATGATCCAAGGGAGAATGTAAATTAATTTTCATTTCTTACCAATAAGTCACATACAATGATGCTTATATTCTTAGATTATTCCCTCATAATCTTAGAGGATCAACTTTAGAATGGTTCATTTACTTACCAAAGGGATCAATTACATCATTTAAAGAATTGTGAGAAAAATTCATTAAATATTTCTCCTACACTATAGAGAATGAGATAACATTAATATACTTATATAACACAAAAAAATGGGGAGTATTCCATCCTTCTATTAGAGTTAGATAATCCTTTTTAGTATATTTACATGTACAATCCATGAAAAAAAACTTGGTAGTATCTTCACAACCAACTTAAAACAAGAAATAAAATTTCAATTAAAACTTCACTATGCAAATAATTTTGATGAGAAAATTGAAAAATTTATACAATTTGAAAAATATCTCATTGATAAAGGATTAATCAAGTTATTTTCCAAAGTCAAAATCAAACTAATATCTTGACAGAAAAGCCAAAGTGCTTTAATAAGAACAAAAATGTGGTTGGTGATATATTTTTAGATGCCAAATATGTCCAAACCATCCAAGCATCTAATCCTTGTAAATCTGAAATTTAATCTAACACCATTACAATCCAAAGATAGAATCCACAAAGCAAAGATACACTAATGTTAGAGAACATGTGGAGTGTGTCCTGAAAAAGCTTATAGTCTCTAACATGATTATTATTCATGAAATAAAAACCTTTAATGAGAATCAACCAAAAATAGCATGGTATAAGGAAAATGAATATTATGGCTATCACTTATTCAAGGTTCATAACCCTCAAAGGTGCATGCAACTCTAAAACTATACCCAAGACTTGATTCACCATGTAGAAATAGAGATTGAAGGAGAGGAGTATTCTTTTAAGAATTAATAACTTTGAATATACCAGGATCCTTTTTCCAAACATGACCAAAAATATAAAAATACACATCAATACCAAGGTCAAACCTCTCATTCTAATCATGTGGACTACATGAGGACCCATCACCATTATCACTTAGTTGTTAGCCACATTGACCATTATAAATGAAGAGTCACTAATCTCAAGATAAGGGCCAAGACTCTTAAACACACACTTATCGAAAACTAACATGTTATTAAGATAAAAGGACCATCATCTAATTTTTCTAGTACCACATTCCATGGTAAAGTCACTATAATGGGGGAACCTTATAAATATCCCCCTTAAAGGGTACCCAAGAATGTCAATGTCCAACAACCTCCTTTGATTACTCCTATAGGTGATTATCACATTGTCTAAAAACTTGAGAAGACTCTAATAAAAATTTATATTATGGATCTTCTCAAATATCTTTTGTCCATAATGAAATTCTCAACAAAACTCTCAAGGAGTTAAGATTTCTAATATATATTGACCCTAGTCAGTTCTAAACCTCATGGATCATCTCTTGTCTACTAGACAACTTACCTTTGATCTTTAGGGCATGCCTCCTATTATTCATAATAATAATAATCCCCTATATATCAAGGTCTCTATTTCTAATCACTAAATTAAAAGAGTGGTTTTATATGGTGGGTATAGATTCAACTAATGAAACATGAATTTAATCAAGAGTTTCGGATATTTAAAGTCCATATTTGGGATATCTATAATCAAGTTCAAAGTCTATGATGATAATGAATGATAGTCAACAAGCACTATATACCTTCCTATCTTATTTGGGCCCATTACACATTAAACATTAATCCATGTGGTAGAATTTGAATTAACCTACAATATATTTTTAGGTTATCCTTACATACATGAAATGTAGGTTATGCCATCAACCTTTCATTAGTGTATTAAATTCCCTCATTATGGGATGGAATTCATGATACTCAATGATACACAACCCTTCTAATTCTATAAATCATTGAAGGGGCACTATTAGGATGCCATTTTTTATCCTAGTACCAATAATTATCCTCATTTAAATAACAAGTCCAAGTCTTACATCCATCCAAATGATTTATTGTCCACTTCCTATAATCCACCTACATCTTCCCACATCAAATGTATCCCAAAAAAATGTGGTGAATATGAATACTGAACCTTCAATATTGGGGAACTCCTTATGTCAATACAAAGTTATGGGGATACCTCTATGAAATAGGCTATGTTGATATCTCTTTAGATTATAAAGATGACATTTGATAAATCTTGCCTCATGTCGTAAGAACAAATTAAATGATGATATGACCCTTAGCTATCTGAGGAAGGCCTCAAATCTTGTTTCCAAAATACATAGTATATGAAGGTTATTAAAATATTCAAGGTGTGAAATATAAATGAAAAGGACTTGGAATCCATGCACAAAACATTATAGATCCCATCTTTGTTAAATATCATTGGTTGTATCATGGTCTAGGATAAAAACCACTAGGTGGTGATCCCTACAATGTCATATCTAACACTTCATTAGTTTCTAATGAATCCTCATTTTAAAAATATGTTAAAACATGGTTTGAATATATTACTACCATGAGTCTATTTAATATCACATCCATCTATAACATTAATCTTGATATTTGATACCCTAATCTAGTTGACTAAGATTAGTAAGAAGAACCATATTTTGATATATTTTAGAATGATGTATCCATCACAAAGTTTATGGATAAAAAATACCATTTAGTATCAAGAGACCATATAGTCCCCTAGTGAAAACCTCTCTGAGGTAATAGTATAAAAACAAAATTAAATAAAACATTAAAATAAATATGTATCTAAGGTACCAAAAAATGGGGAATTATATTTGTCCTCTGAGTATGACATTGCAACATTAGACCAATCCCTAATTGTACCATCAATAAATTTTCCTATTTCATAAGAATAAAAGGCATTTGATGATCTATTCACAAAATTTATAGATATAATAAAAACACTTGAAGGATATCAACTTCGTCATCCTTAAGAATATATAAAATAAAAATCACTATCACTGGTTAAATAAATACTTTATGTCAACATTGGAATAGAATGCATCTCCATGATGATTAAGCTTGAGGCCACCTTCACTTTTAAATAATGGGATATCCTGATCATTCTTATTAAAGAATGTATCAACATATTGTCTTGGTCTTATGTAGACATTCAAGGATTAGATCCATATTTTGTTGTACATCACATAGTTATCCATCTTGATTCTAAGCCTATTAATAAAAAGTTTCACAAAATCCACTCTAAGGTAGTGATCCTAGTCAAAGAAGAGATAAAAAAACTCGTAGATGTAGGATTTATTCACTCAATTTATTATTTTGATTGAATTTTGAACATTATACCTATTAAAAAACCATAGGGTGGTATTCACATTTGCACAAATTTTTGGGACATCAGGAAGGCCTTTATATAAGATGAATTTACCCTACCAAACATTGATATGATAGTCTAATCAGAAACTAGATATGAAATATTATCACTCATTAGTGTATATTCAAGATATAATAAAATTTGTATTACACTAGAGGACCAACACAAGATAGATTTTACCACTATATGGGGAATGTTTTGCTACCAATTTATGCCTTCAAAATAAATAACACCAGTGAAACATATCAACAAAAAATAATTGTAATCTGCCATGATATGATGCACAAATCATTGAATATTATGTCGATGAGATTTTGGGTAGGTCAAAGACATAGGCTAAACATTGTACAATTATCAAGAGGATTTTTGAGAGACTAATATAATATAAAGTCTAGTTGAATCCCAATCATTGCATCTTTGGTGTCACATTTGACCAAATTTTGGGATTAATTATTTATTGATGTTGATCCAACCAAACTAAAATCCATTATTGAGTTTCCTACACCAAAAAATCTAAAATAAATTTGAAATATCTAAGGAAATATTCATGCCATCTATCGCTTCACATCATAACTAGAAGATAAATGTTAGTAATTCAGGCATCTTCTAAAGAAAGGGGATAAATATCACTAGAGTTTAGAATGTCAAAATTATTTATATGATTTGAAGTAATATATTTTTCATCCTATAGATATATCACAACCGATGCTAAGAAAATGATTGATTATTTATATATTAACAACTTAACGTTCCCTAAGATCCCTCTTGGCTTAGCATGATGAGCATAAAAAATAATGAGCCATATATTACCTCAACAAAACATTAGTGTCAAAATTATATTAACTATTTCCTAATTAAAATCTCATGTTTAGCAGTTGTATTCATAACCTAGAGACTCCATCATTACATTATAAACAACCAAACCAATTCCATTGACAAAATTAATCCTCTAAATTATCTACTATCATGGCCAAATAGATCATGCTTCTTAGTGTGTTTTACATTGAGTATATAAATTAGAAAGTAATTAAAAGATTTTTTTGGAAAATTAGTTGTGGAAGCTCCTTTATTTGATATGAAACCATTATCTATAGGATTTACTGATGAATCCATTGTAGCAATTGATGAGTCAGACATATGGAAGCACTATTTTGATAACTCTTTCATTACTCATAGTTCAAGAAATAACATACTTATTATCAAACCTCAATGTTATCTCATTATAAAGATCTTGAAAATCACCTTTCCTTTCACTGAAAACATCATAGATTATGAGGTTCTTATTGTGGAGATTCAACTTTCTCACAAATGGAATATCTAACATATCCATGTCTATGTTGACTCTTAACATATAATCAATAGGTAAATAAATATTTCCAAACAAAGGATGATAAGTTTCACCCTTAAAATCAAATTGTTGTTAGTCTTACAACATAATTTCAACATATAAAATTTGATTAGATTCTACAAACCAACAACAATCCCCTAGATCTAATGGATACCATTGGTTCTTTGCTTGAGATGTCTATAGAAACAAATCAAAATTAATTCTTGGTTACATAAATTTTAGTTATATCCCATCAATATCATGTTTTACAACATGTATATGACATTTTTGGTCTTATTCCCACATGGTATCAATACAACTATAATTAACTTCATGATAATATCCTTCCCCCAAACCTTAATTGACAACATTCAAAATCCTTAATTAAAAACCCTCTCATTTCACCATTCTCAGTATAAAAATCTATAAATAAGGATATAATATAACCCTATTGATATTTTAAAACTTGAATGATACCCACCTATAATTCAAATAGGTTCATGATATCATCTATGGAACAAACAACATTGAGATTTTCTTAGCTAAAAATTTCTATTAAATTGGTTGTTATTAGCCAAATATGGATCATGACACCTACCTATACATTAGGAAGTTCATGGCATGCTAGAAACATGGATACCTAATTCATGATCCATCATAGTAAGTATAATCCATAACCACTCCAATGCCTTTTTTCACCTAAGGATTTGATATCATTGGTAAGATTAACCCCTCCTCATAAAACAACCATAAGCAAATTATCATAGCCACAGAGTATATTAATAAGTGGGTGGAAGCTATACCAATATTTATATCACTAGTAAGTATATTTATAAATTCATTCTTAATCATATCATTTACCACTATGGCAATCCCTTTGTCATTATTTATGATAATAAAAATTAATTAAATGATAAATATGTTAAAGCCCTATACAAACAATTACACATCAAACACAAGTGTTCCACACTTTATTATCCCTAGGCTAATGTAAAATAAGAGGTGAACAACAAAACTATCAATAAAATAATCAATTATGTTCATCATGATTAACATCTTCAATTATATCTTACTTTATATGACTACTGAAATATTCATTGGTATTTAGTGTTAAATCAATATTTTTAGTCAAGAGAGAATTAAAATCCTTACGCACTACATTACAAGGTATCATTGATGAAAAAAATAGGGCCTCCTAACTTTAGGTATTATATCTCTTGGATGAAAATGGATTAATTCCCTTAATCCCCTGAAGTCCTATCAAAATTGGCTATGTAGTTAATACGACAAGAAAGTCCAACCAAGAGAGTTTGAAATTGGTGATTTAATCCTAAAATATAATTAAATAAATAAAAATTTTATCATGAAAATAAGGGTAAGTTTGAGCCTAATGGACTTGAACCACATGTCATTATCACTAAATTTAGTTCAAAAGCATATAAACTAAATACAAAATATGATTAGGAATTGGATGATTCAATGAAAATAATGCAAATATAGTGGTTCCATACTTGAATCAAGTCCCTACTCTCCCATCACTCTACATATTATTATTATAAAAAAACTTCTTCCACTGGTTAAAATCAGTTCCTTAATACCTTATATAAGAACATTGATGAAAATTAGTCTCTAACATCACTTGTGTTATACCTTTGTCTAAAAAATTATCATATATAGACCTGATAACTTGGTGATAGTCTATACATTCTATCTCCTCTCATCCCATCATCCTCTTTTTCTATTTCATTTCACTTTTTTGATCATATCCATCATCCTACTCATCTCATTTGATATTGGTCACTAATTATGTACACAATAGTGCTTTCGAGAAAAAATTGGTATGAAAATGAATCTTTGACTTGAGGACTTAAATATAATATAAGAGCATGAAATAAGACCCTTGGAGACATATCTAGAGCTTTATTTTCATTTTTTCCTTATCTATTATCCTTCATCATTATATCACTTCATTTCTCATCAGTCTTACCCTCTTGGATACTAAGTATAGATTCCCTTTTTCCAAAGTTTTCTATGTGTATATTCTCCCTAAACACTACTTGTAAAATCCCACATCCTCAAAATTTTTAACCTATACCATTTCAACCTACATCCCTTAGCATCACCATCCTTTCTCACTATTTAGTAAGTCACTACATCTATCTAACATATCTCACCCTATGATTTCTATCATGACCTATGGGAAAGGATTGAATCATGATTTTATCATTCCATATCTTTGGAATTTTTGATGTAATAAAGGATGATCATATAAATCATCATCACAATGTATATTGATGTGTGAATTTTACGATTTGTGTTTGTGTATATTCATTGTGTGTTTTTATTTACATGTTAGCCTATTTATTTCTAAGTAGTTACAGTTAGCTTTTTTCATTTTTTTCCTTCTCCATCTGATATTGTTTTTTTATTACAGTGGCGTGAAGCATGGGTGTCATCTTGGTCCATGAAATACTAATGGTGTACCACACTCAATTCTACTTTCATAGATTTTTGTATTTCTATCTTTGCATTATGGCCAGAACACATCACAATTATACATATATCATGGTGAATTATTCCTAGTGATACCATAAAAAGGATTGATCAAAAATTACATCAATCAAGATATCTCCACATAAAAAATCTACAACATCATATAACACTTCCTAATTGGTCATCACATCAGTCTATCATAAATATCCATCTAACATAACTCCTTTTATCATCAAGATGTACATTATATATCATGAAATCACATATATCATAAGCTTATCAATGTCTAACATCACATATATCCAACATGCTAGTCTAACATCGTAAACATCACAATCTAAGTTAACATCATCACTAATGATTTTTCATGTCCCCTTTTTAGTTGACATGTTCTGAGTTCATGGTTAGCCTATTATGTGACCCTCATAGGCCGATAGGATGGTTTGAGTGTCTTGATGGAAATTGGCTTGGCTTTGTTTAGTAGAATTTTTCCAGTTGGTTTTCGTTCGGGCTCTTTCGGACATGAATTAAGGGAGATATTAATATTTGATTGATTTAATCAAATATTAATTATTTGGTCTAATTTTAATTAATTATTAATTATTTGGTCTAATTTTAAGACCCTAATTCTAATTTAAGAATTGGTCTAATTTTAAGACCCTAGTTCTAATTTAAGAAGCCCTAAGTCTAATTTAAGGAAATCTAATTTTAGCAAGCACACCTTTGGAGGGTATAAGGTTTTCTCATGGGAGAAATTTTGGATTATGCATTGATTATTGATTTTGATATTGAAGAATTATTCTATGAATATTGAGCCAAGGGTTCCAGGATTCTATCTGCATTGGAGAACATCCACTCTTCAGTGTGTGCGATTCAGAGGCTATGAAATATCAGCTGATCTATTGCCAAATTGAGAGATAGCTTCATATAGAAGTTATCATAGAGGTTTACAAATTTGAGAGGTAAATTCATACAAAAGTTGTCACAGAGCTTTCCAGGTATTTATTTTATTAGGTTTTTGATTCAATAAATTATACAGATAGAGATCTTTTGTATTAGAGCCATATATCTTCAGATCAGGGGTTGAAAATAGACACGTTGTGCTTTATTGGCAGCCATACAAAGTTCGTACAGGTCCATACATATCCACATAGATACCGACCTCGATAGACAGAGATTCCCAGTGACCGACATTGGCCAACTGAAGATCAATGTTGGTAGAGAAGGACGGACAGAGACAGACGTTGGCAGTATATCGATCGACGCTGGAGACTGTGTGTTTGACACAACAGGTTGAGACATACTAGATCCAAATTTATTTCCTAGATTTGCAGAATACTTAGGCTATTAAGGCTATATTTTCAATATTCATTATATACCTGACAGAGGTCCTCTATTGTAAGCATATGAGCAAATAAATAAGAGATTATATTGTGATTTATTTATCTATTTGAAGATATTTTGTAGAAATATAGATAAGCAATTCAAAGCTTTTGTTTTGGTATCCGAAGGGATATTATAATGGTATCAGAGCTAAATCTTGCCATCCTGAGGGTTTGATAATCTTCTACAGCCACAAGAGTTGGGACCACACAAGTATAACACATGTAGCAGAGCCTTGCTTGAAGGTACCTAGGAGTTAGATCAGCTACCGATCTTCATGGGTGACAGACATGAGGGTAGCCCACCCAGGGGCCACAAGTATGATGTTGATCAGGACACTAGAGAATTCCATCATGCTATGATGATAGGCCAACAGTAGATGAATCAGACACTACAGGCACTTACTACTATGATAAGGGGGATGAATGCACCTGATAGATAGAATGGGGAATAAGGAGATAACAGGAGTGTTACGGTTAATCAGAGACCCCAATAGGCCCACTCCAAAATAGTGGATAGACCTACACGTCTTACGTTTGTTCAAGAGGAACCAGAAGTTTTAGCAGAGGAGGAGGCAGGAGATTCCTCATTTGTAGTGTTTACATGGCTACAAATGATGAGTGGGACTTATTACCTCCTCATGTTCAAGAGAGGATGTCCTTTGATCATTTTTTTAATCTAAGGAGAGAGCACTACAGATTGGTTAGATAAGATAGGAGACCTAGACACTAGAACAATGATCTTAAGCATGCTACGAGTAGGCTCACACTCATGATGTTTGACAGTATTGGTAAGGTCATAGTGCAGGCCTGGATTAGTAAGTTAGACACCTTTCTCAAATTGCATCTAATGGCTGAGGAAGATGCTATCAGATATGCGACACTACATCTTGAGGGAGTAGCTCACGATTGGTGGCACCACGAGATGGTGACACTCCATCATGATCAGATCACATCTTATTAGGAGTTTGTGGATAGGCTGGTAGAGCATTTTGATAGGAGGGATCTAGAGTCCTATTTTTGAGAGTTGGCATAGTTGTGCCAAAGTGGTAGTCTAGAGTCTTACATTGGTGACTTCCAGAAGTTATCAGTTATGGTTCTTGACATTTTAGAGAGATGACTTGTAGTACTGTTAATGGAGGGATTGACAAAACCATTGAGAGGTTGGATCAAAGGCTTTGATCCTCCTTCATTATAGGTAGCTATGAAGAAGGCACGCAGCATGGAGATGGCAGCCCCATCTAGTAAATTTAACTTCAGAGGTACTTCTTCATCCAGGGACCATAACTGCTCCAACGGAGATAGAGAGGGATTAGATTTTAACATAGATAAATCAGGTGTTAAAAATGATTTAAAGGCCAACCCAATAGCACCACCATTGGATAGAGAGGCTCTTAATGATCTACGTAGGAAGAAGCTTTGCTTCTACTGCAAAGGTCTGTATGATATCCATCACGATTGCCCTTTGAGGCCTAAGGGCAAAGCAAATCATGTGATGTGGGCGTATTATGAGGATGTGAAATTAGAAGATTCTGAATAGTAGGATAGTTTAGAGGAGGCAGAGGCTTTAGAGCCTAAGGTAGAGGTAGATTTAGAGCTTCATATATAGGAGGCACACCTATCCAGCATTCAGTTGGATGAGTCATTTAGACTCTGGGGAGTTTTGGTAGGATAGAAGGTCATCACCCTTCTTGATATAGGAGCCACACATAATTTTATAGATGCTAGATTTGTGGATAAGTGTGGACTCACTACTAAAGATTTTGAGGGCATTAGAGTTAAGGTAGTTGATGGTCACACTCTTAGGTGTGAGCATATGATTAGAGACCTCCCATTGCACTTGAACAACTATGAGTTCAAGGCTGATTATTATGTAGTGAACATGGGGGATATAGACTTAGTCTTGGGTATGAAGAGGATTCATTCATTTGAGGAAGTTACTCTTCATCTCAAAGACATGGAGGTTCACTTTGATGTTGATGGGAAGACACATATTCTTAAGGCAATACGGGGCAGCAGCTTCAAACATATGTTTTTTCATCGGATGGAGATGCCTATACAACATGACATGATAGAGTGCTCTGCCGAAACATTAGCACCAACACAAGTGAGATATGAGGACAAGCTTTGTCTTGAGGTGAGTTCAGTTATAGAGTTATCACATGTGGTAGGGACTCAGCTTTCTGTTATAGTAGGGTCACAGGTAGATGATGATATGACTATTTCTAGCCTTCACGATCCAGATCTAGATATTATTCAGGTAAGGAGTTTACTTGAGTTGCCTACTGATTTTCATTTATGGATTGGATGTTGGGGTGCTTATATTAGTACTAGGGATGATGTGATGCCATTAGATGAGAGTTGGGATGGACATGGCATGGAGTTTGTATTGATTGACAGCAGGGGAGATCATGACTACATTTGGGATCCAGGTGGATTGATTGGTTTATCATTTAGTAATTGCTTGAGGGCAAGCAATTTTAGGAGGGGTGGATTATCATGTCCCATTTTTATTTGACATGTTCTGAGTTCATGGTTAGCCTATTATGTGACCCTCATAGGCCGATAGGATGGTTAGAGTGTCTTGATGGAAATTGGCTTGGCTTTGTTTAGTAGAATTTTTCCAGTTGGTTTTCGTTCGGGCTCTTTTAGACATGAATTAAGGGAGATATTAATATTTGATTGATTTAATCAAATATTAATTATTTGGTCTAATTTTAATTAATTATTAATTATTTGGTCTAATTTTAAGACCCTAATTCTAATTTAAGAATTGGTCTAATTTTAAGACCCTAGTTCTAATTTAAGAAGCCCTAAGTCTAATTTAAGGAAATCTAATTTTAGCAAGCACACCCTTGGAGGGTATAAGGGTTTCTCATGGGAGAGAGTTTGGATTATGCATTGAATTATTGATTTTGATATTGAATAATTCTTCTATGAAGACTGAGCCAAAGGTTCTGAGATTCCATCTGCATTGGAGAACGTCCACTCTTCAGTGTGTATGATTCAGAGGCTGTGAAATATCAGCTGATCTATTGCCAAATTGAGAGATAGCTTCATACAAAATTTATCATAGAGGTTTACAGATTTGAGAGGTAATGTCATACAGAAGTTGTCACAGAGCTTTCTAGGTATTTATTTTATTAGGTTTTTGATTCAATAAATTATATAGATAGAGATCTTCTGTATTAAAGCCATATATATTCAGATCAGGGGTTGAAAACAAATAAGTTGTGCTTTATTGGCAGCCATACAAAGTCTGTACAGGTCCATACAGATCCATGCAGATACCAACCTCGGCAGACAGAGATTCCCAGTGACCGCCATTGGCCGATTGAAGACTGACGTCGGTAGAGAAGGACTGACAGAGACCGATGTCGGCAGTATATCGATCGATGCCGGCGATTGTGTGTTTGACACAATAGGCTGAGACGTACTAGATCTAGATTTATTTCCCAAATTTGTGGAATACTCAGGCTATTAAGGCTGTATTTTCAATATTCATTATATATCTAACAAAGGTCCTCTATTGTAAGCATATGAGCAAATAAATAAGAGATTATAGTGTGATTTATTTATCTATTTGAAGATATTTTGTAGAAATACAGATAAGCAATTCAAAGCTTTTGTTTTGGTATTCAAAGGGATATTACATGATTGTGGTTTGGTCTACTTGAGGTTTAAGAAGCTTGTAATAGTTATCAAATGCTATAGTTTTTTAAATTTAATGTAAAAGTATCATATTTACAAATAATGATGATCAAACTTTCACATTAAGGAAATTTTGCACAAATATGTATAAATAATGATGAAGGACATCAATTTCTAACTAAATTAGCTCAAATATATGTCCATATACATGAATATGAATGATTTTTACTTGTTTAAGTTCAAATAAACTTAAATTTACAAAATATCTATCAATATTTGGATAAAATATCTATTACTAACCTCAAACTCATTGGATTCACAAGTTTGAAGCTATCTTTACTAAAATTACTTTTAGATCTTCAAAAAACAACTATCTTTGTCTAAATAAGCACAAAGATGTGTCTATAACCACTAAGATGAATGATATTTACACAAATATGATAAAATAAATAAAAACATACAAATAATACATCAACCTTTGAATATAATTCATCAAAATTATCAAAGATATTGCAAATTTATAAAGATCTAACTAGGCCGTCCTTCTAGTTCTAACTAAACATGTATCCCTATTGATGCCTAAAAGTGTATCACAAGTGGTTCTTAGTGTTTAAGAAATACTACTCATTTTTAAATTTGGAGAATCCAATGTATGTGTTTCAAGTTGTGATAATATTTTTATCTTTGGTGGAATAGAGGTAAAATAAGTAGACTATTTCATAAATTTATATTAGTTTGTGGTTGGGAGTCACCATGGCTTGATATCTGATATTTTATCTTGAAGATGGTCTATGCCATTTAAAGTGAACTATGCTCAAAATCTAAGTCTAAAGCTAAACTAATATGAGTATTCATAATGAAGCTAATCTAAGCTAAATTGATAAAAAAGGAGCAAAATGAAGGGTAGGGTAGAAAAGAGATGTTTTTTTATCTTTATTTCAAACATTATGACAAAGTTCCAATTTCATTTGAACAAGAATTTAACCAATGTGCAACATGAAGTAGCATCGGCTCAAATCCTATCACACATCAAGCAAACATTTAAAGAAGGTATGAAAAGATGCAAATAAGAACTTGGTTCACTTTAAGAATTTCACCCTTATAAATAAATAGCATTAGATCAGATGTAAGAAGAGTAAAAAAAGTGAAGTGAACCTAAGAACCTTCAACTAATATAGAATTAGCACAAATTAGTAGCTCTACATTTAAAGATGCACATACAAAATTCATAAGAAACATTAAAATCTGAAATTAAGACCAAAACAATGAGAGAGAAACCATGATAGCAATTCACATAAGAAAATATGGAAAAACTTTACACAACTCCTTGTTTAGATTAGTTGTCTCAAAAGTTACAAATAGTTTTTGGCTCCAAAATCTCTTTCCCTTTTACAATGGGAAATACCTCTTTATATACACCCTTCATGAGGTATGATGGTTATTAATGCCAAAAATTAAGGACAACTATCTTTTACAATCTTTTAAAAACATTTTAGACATTAGAAAATGGCCAACCTATAGGTAATGTGCTTTAGAAGTTACACATGCCTTTACAAAATAATATTCTCTTTTCAAAAAATTATACAAGATTAATTACAAAAAGAATAGTCCTAACTTAACTAACTTGGATACCCTCTTGTTGATTCAATATTCTACCTTCCCTACAAGATATTCATTCTATAATGTTGTCCATTGATCAACTGGAGATCAATGATATGTCTCATGAACAATTCATTTTATTGATCTTTTAGGCCCTTGAGATACCTCTCAATCCTTTACAAAACTTGTTTGATGCTCCTAAAATCTCCTATCTTTTCCTTTGATGATAAAACCAGGCCCATAATCTTCTTATTATCATCCCCTATTTTTCCTTGTCCTTGATTCCTCACTTCCTGCATGAATTGAGTAGTTTTATGTTTGAAATCCTCATCAGTGATAAGGCCTAGTGGACTAAGGGTGATGGGATCTTTGATTAAGATATATAAAATGTGTAATATCATACACACTTATTATTTGAGGTCTTTAGAAATTTCCTCCATATACTTAGACTAAATTCTTAGGGCCTTGATCTTATCAATTAATATAGCCATAACCATACTAAGGTGGGCTAGGGTAACTATCTTAAACTTAAGGATTTGATTTTTAGTCAAGACCTTTATCAAATATTGCACTTGGTAGCTTGAGGATCACCACTGGCCAACTTGGAATGTAGCCATTATGCTTTGTTTATTCACTACCTTTTTCTTGGTCTTGACTGACTTTAAAGAATTGAACAAATTAGTCATGGTGTCCTCAAACTGCCTAAATTTGTTTCTTTGGATTGACAAGATGGTTTTTTCTACTACAAGATGCCCTTGATCATTATCTACAATTGGTTTGATTGAGCCTGAGCCATTTCAAGAACATTTTATTAAAATATTGGGTCTTTGATAGGCTTTTGTCTTATAATAGGAGTCAATGCCACAAAAGGTTCCACTTTTGGGAAAGTGAACTCCTCTCTACCAACCATAGACTTATTCTTAGTTACTCTCTATAAACTATCAATTATTGGGTCAAATTTGACACCAACTAAAATATTCTATCACCATTGGATCTAAGGTCTTCATTTTTGATCCACTTGATTTCTTGGAGTAGCCATCCCTTTCTTTTCTTCCTTTTGAAAGGCAATTATCTATGGCTTAACCTCTTCATGAACTAGGATATTAATTACTTTCATCATTTCCCAAGGATGTTGTGTAGTAGGTATATTTTGAAATTTGTCATTGATAAACCTTTCATGAATGGTTGGACCATGAATCAAGTTTTCTTCACTGAAGAGATTGATTTCACTCAAAGGATGAGTAAAGGTCACCTTGGGCTTCTTGGTTTTAACAAAGATAATGGAAAAATCTACCTTTATTTTGGTGGTGTCTATAATAACTATATCCAACACTTTCCTCCCCTTTTCTTCCTTTACTTATTCAATTTCTTCATCATTTGACTCATAGTCTAATGATATAACTTTGAGGGCATCTTCAATTATCTCACCTGGGTCTAATGCTACCATGTGAACCTCTTCAATTGGTGATCCTTTTTATTTTTCCTAGGTTGAATATGATGATATTTCATAAGGCCTTTTCTCCTCTAGCCTTTGCTCATGTTTTGGACTCTATCTGTAGCTAGGTTAGTGGAGGTCTAGAAGGTGTACCACTCAAAAAATAGTACTACCTTGGTCCCAATTATCATTTATCATCACTCCATTTTTTCTCCCTTTACATTATAGCCTCTAGATTGATGTTTTGCCTTTTCAATCTAGTGGTGAGCTCATAGAATGAAGAGGCCTTGGTATATATGGGGTCAAAAGGACTAGGCTGGTGATCACAAGGGATATTGATTCCTTTATCTTTCAAATGATCCTTGATTATTCCATGTGGATCCCGCTACCTTAGTTGATCAATTTAGAGATTGAAGGAGGTCCTATGTTTGGAAGCAACCTCAACGTTGTCTCATAATGAAAACATAGTCCTACTAATGGTTATTGGGAGGTTATGGAGTAACATGATCCTTTTGGTTTTGCACAAACCATCTATTCCATTACATAGTTGATAAGCCACCTCCTACTCTGCTAGTTTTATGAGCACATAGATAGGCAGTCTAAGTGGGGTTCATAATGTTCCTTTAATCTTGATAGTTCTACAATCAGGGTATAACCAGATGTATCTCATAGATTTAATTAACTTTTTGATCAAGGGGTTAACTCTTATCATTGGATTCCTAGTTGTGGCCTTTGTTAGGGTTGGACAATCATAGTCATAAATAAAGTGGATATGGTACCTATACTTGAATATGTGTAATTTTGAGTAATATTAGGAAACTATTTATGTCCCATTAGGTGACCATTCCTTAAGGTTGGTAATCTTGGTTATGGCAAGGAGGGCATCTAAGAGGTATGACATTATATAAAATTGGATCCTAGTCTTCTTTTTAATTATAAAAATTATCTACTTAAATAGGTGTTAATAACTTCACCAAGAGGAGGGGTGAGCTATTTATTAATCATAAAGTAGACTAAGGGCACCCAAATTTTGTTTACATATGTGGTGGCTAAATTTCCACATATCCTATTCATCAATCATGATCATTCTTATTTCAGGTCTAAATTCACCAATGGGTATGTTTCCATTGAAATCAAAAAATACCTAATTCCTAGAGTACAACCATAGGGAAATGATGCTCTTCAAATAATTATCTTTAGCCTAATTATTGATTGTGGTTTTGTCTACTTGAGGTTTAGGTAGCTTGTAATAGTTTTCAAATGATATAGGAGAGATGTAAGAAATTTTCCAAAAACTACTCTCATGAATAATCATGCCCTTATCTTTTTTGCCATCTTTAAAACTAGGAGAGAGAATGTATATACAGTGTAGTACCTCTGTTTTTTCTATATCATATTAGAGACCTATCATTTGAATGGCAAATTTGTTGTAGTGGAGCCTCCTTTTAGACATGTTATTCTCTTATTCTCTCGTGATGGGTTGTTAGTTCTAAATGGTCCAAAACAACCTTGAATAATTACTTTCTAATGTATTTATAGTTGTGTCATCAATCTATGTGTCTTTGAAAGACTCTTCCTTCTACATCTAAGGTCAAATAGAGTTCCACATCTTTTCTAGAAACATTTTTCTAGGATGCCATAGCTGTGAGCTTCTTTAAATTCTTTGCTAGTAGTTTACAGTTTAATTATGGATCAAATTATCCTTGTACAAGTGATAATCCAATCTCCTTCATCTTGGTTTAAATGAGCATAGGGTTAAATCAATGTTTCCATATTTGCTAGGGATTTCCTAAAGGTTTTTATAGAATTTTAATAGTGGCAATTGTTTGAACCTATGTGAGCTTTGTGACTTAGATTTTTTTTAGATCTTTGTATTTATACCTTTAAGTTTATTAGGTCTACAAAATATTCAAATTGGCACATTTTACATATGTGTCATCATCATGGCACCTCACTCATTAATATTTAAAATATGACTATTTATCATTTTTGGACACGTGTATATATTTTATTAGTTTTGGGGCCTTTTAAAAAAATTCCTCACCTCACACCATTGGATTTATTTGCTTAGATCAATGTAATTCATTGATCTTGATTGATGAAATCAAATACCATTGGATACTTGTTATATTCTTCACAGTTGTGACACTTATCACTTTTGCACTCATCTAAATCTTTGTTAAAATGTCAATGTTGATCTCATAGCATTGCATCATCTCTACCTAGATGAACATGCTCTGTTGATCTTGATCTACTTACCTACGTCTCCTACTCCATGGATTATTGATCAAAATGTATACACTCATCTATGTACCATCAATATTTGAAAGATTATCAATATTTAATTTATGGTTTGTGGCTATGCCACATGTCATCTCTATATTCATCCTCAAATATTTTGACTTTTCAACCTTCATCATTCACCATTAGATCTTTATTTTTCTAGATCATTGCACTCCATCAGATCTTGATCTAAGGGGTGGAAAACCATTGGATGCTCAATTTTTTTCACTAAGATTGTGACACTTGTTACTTTCTCACTCATCCTAGGGTTTTGAATCATCAATGTGTATCTCATACCATTGGATCTACTTTGGTGGATCAATCATGCTCTACTATATCATCTTTTATTGTGTACCATTGGATCTTTGGAAAGTTTCCCACCATGGAAACATTTATCACCCTCTTAATTGTTTTAGGTTTCTATTGAAGTCTTGAATTTAACACACATTATTAGATAATTCTTATTTAATAAAATGCGTACCCTTGATCCATTATCAAAAAATATATTAAGTGAGGTTCAAGAAATATAAATAACATAGGTTTAATATTTTAAACTAAGGTTTTATTTATGTTGATAAACACGGTTAAACCTTAGGTTAAAATTTCAAGATAAAATCTAAAACATAATGAAAGGGATCCCATGAATGATAAGAGATAAGTCATAAAGTATTATCCTAGGGTTTTTATTATATTCATAAATATAATACAAAATTTGGGATAAGATTTATGAGTTATCTAGGATATAACAAAAGGGATCCTACATTAGTTAAACCACACCAATAATAAAATAGACCAATGGATCATGGGATATAAAGGAACCACACATAAGATTTTTAGACTAAGGTTTGGTCATGTTGAAAAACACAACTAAGCCTTAGGATTAAAATAAACTAAGTCCATGTCATAAATAACTGGTCCCATGCAAAATTTTCCCATGTAATTTTGAATTTAATTCAAAAGAGGATCTAGGTTACAAATTTAGACTAGGTTTTTAACATGAATTAAAATAGATTTAATTAATTTTTGATAGATGAAAGGCTAGTAAAATATCAATTTAACATTAAAGCATAGAACCCTAAGCATGTTAATTCCCAAATGAGATTCCATGAACCTAAAATATAGAAACATAGTCAACAATCATTAACAACATTAAAAGGGGGAAAACCATGATCACTTGAAAATGTGTCAATTAATCCAAATGAGAACCAAGTGTGGATGATATTCAAATAAATACAATGTGAAAACATGCTAGTGGTACTTTGATCAAGTGAATTCTAAATTTTAAGGTATAAATTTTCATAATTAAACACAAGGGTCCCTAACAAGTGTCGTTTAACTCCTCATTTAATCAATGTTCAATTGATGTCTTATCAACTAGTGCTGGTGTCCAAATCTATCTACAATAAGGTGTAGGATGGTAGATATAGAAGTCTACTTGTGAGGGTGTTTGATTGTCCTATTCTAACTTTGACTAATGAAATAAATGTGTCTTAAACTACTTGATTCACTCTTATACTGAAAGAGAATAGATGTAACTATTTAATCAAATCAATCCACTTTTTTTCTTGAAAGTAAAATCACACTCCTATTTACGCTTACGTGTAAATGGATATTTTTAACTTAAAAGGGAAATTTTCTTCACACATTTACTATAAAATAAAATTCACTTTTCTTAGAAAAGAAATGACATTAGAATAAGGAAATGTTGTTTGAACTATGAATTTGTTTTGATGTTTTATGAATGAATGCAAACATTAGAAAGATTCTGATTAGTTACAACAAAGAGTTAATATAACATAACATAAGTACCAGACATAATTCCTAGTTCCAAGGAGAGTGGGCCCTTACTCCTCTAGGACTCAGGAACAAAGATTAATCAATGCTAAAAACTAAAGTGATAATTCGTAAAACTAAAATGATTACAATCTATCTAAAACCTGTACTATGCTTGTATGTATCTTTCATCTATTATCTTTTTAATAACAAAATTCTTACATTTTATACTAATATAATCAACTCAAAATAGGATGAAAAGAGATAAGATTCCTTGGTTGATCCACTCATCCAAAAATAGGAGATTGTATTTCCAAGAGATCCAATTATTTTGATGAAATAGATATACTATCCTATAATATTCCTAAGATCCAAATATATACAACTTTATCAAAAGCAAATCTTACAAAATAATAGGTGAGTATTTTCCTCATTTGACTCCAGCTAGAATGATTCTCTTATTTTATCTGGTCACTAGATTTCCCATTTTTAGCTTTGTCTTTATAGAATATATGGAATTGACCCTACATAGTTGGTAGGAATGAGCCCGTGGAGTTCATAGAAACAAGCCTATAGAGTCTGTATAGACAAGCTTCTAGAGTCCATAGAAACAAGACTATAAAGTCCATAGAAACAAGCCTGCACCATCCTTCAAACTAATGCCATTCATGATGATGTATTACTATTTCATGCTGGTCCTCCCATGTACTCATATGAACACATGTGTCTCAAAAGCATTAAAAAATGAACCTCCAAAGTCCATAGATTTGTTCTATATGAGTTCATAGTTCTACTAGATGGAGATCAAAATTGAAATTTCACTATACATCACCTATGTCTTCTTCTTGAGCATTCTTCACAACAAAAATCACTAAAACATACTATGTATTAGACATTATTGACAAAGTAAAGGTTTAGTCTTTGGTTCAATATAAACAAGACAAATATCTACTTTCCATGTAATAGTTATCTAACAATTTATGATTTGCATAAGATAATATCCTTAGAGATATGAATTAAGGGAAATAACATATTAATAAGGATCCATATTCTAATCTCATCATCTCCCCTAGGATTTACCTTTTCCAAGTCCCATTGCAAACATTCATTTGCATTCGTAGCTCTTGCATATGCTTTCCAAACTCTGACTCAAATCATAGTCATCAAATTCATCTGTTATATGCTTGTCTAAATTTCTTGTAAACCCATAATGTTCTTGAATCATTTGTTTCCATATATTTAATTTGTCCTTTGATTTTGGAGCCCAACTTTTCCATCCTCGAATAGGTATGATCAACAAAGGGGGTCTATATCTCATGCCAATCCATTTCTTTTCTCCCCTAGAGTTTATTACCTCTATTAAGATTTCTAAAATTAAGTTAGCCCTCCTCATACTCCATCTTATGTTATTTGGAGACATGAACTCTCATCTTCTAAGAGGCACTAAAAGTTTTTCCCACCTTTTCACACTTGTAGTCACCATTGAATCAAAACTTTTTCTTGAAAAAAAGTCAAAAGAAACAACACAATCATATAAATCTTATAAATAATGAGTTTTAACTTCATCACTTAAATAATCATAGTTAAAATTCTTTTTTATCAATCTGGGCATAGGAAAGGATGGTCTGATACACAATCCTATAGTCTTAACATGATTTGTATACTCCTCAAATCTAGTTTTCCATGCTAGTTGATTTTTGAATGTAGAATGCAATGCCCTTAGTTGAACTTATCCTATATGAAGGTTTATCAATAACTTATTGTGATCATGGTATCCTATGATCAAATCATGCAAATAAAATTCAAAAAGAAATGTTGTTGGCTATAAAATCTTGTAAGGAAGATGACAAGAGATCCTCAGAAGCTACCATTTGTAAAATTTCTCAAATAAAAACAAACTATATTTAGGAGAAGGATTCCTACATGCCAAAAGAGATTCCCTTAATTTTCATGCATCCTACAAATTTTCTTCTAAATCTTGGACCTTAGCTTCTAATTCTTTCTTTTCATTTTCCAATATTTTGTTTAAAGAAGTTACAAGTTTTTTTTTTGAGTATGGAATATTCTTCATCAATTTGATTTAGCATTTGTAAGGTATGAATACCTAGATAACTTGTTTGACAACTTCGATCAACAAATACCTTAAGAGGAGAAGGTGCAACATTATAAGGTGCTTTGGATGAGTTTACCAAACATTGCAATCTCCTATTCTCCTTCTTTATATTTTATACATATATCCATAGGTCTATTTGTTCACTTTCATTTTTATTTATTGTTTCTTCTAATCTATGAACTTTTGATACATGATTGGTAGATGTTGTGTCCAATTTTTGCAAATGAGTTGAGATGATCCTTATTCTTTAATTGATTGATCAAGTCAGCAATGTTAGTTGTTTATTATTACTCTAGAGCTTGAGCTTGAGAAAGCTTCAAGGTTAACTACATAACAAGATCATTTAGATCAGATGACTCTCCTTTCTCATTTGTGTATATAGTTTTTCCTTTATTAAATATAGTTTCAACTAAAACATGTGGTTGTTATGCCATACTTGATTCCTCTATTGTGATTGGTTCTTCTCCTAGAATTGGCTCCTTTATTATGATTAGAGAGTTCCTTTTGAAAGGAGTTTCTTCAATATCTATAGTTTTAGGAATACTTTCATGTATGGGAGAATTAGATACCTTTTTAAGACTATTTAGAATGTCTACAAACTCTTATTCATCTTCATCTATCAGAATTAACCTTCTCCTTCTTTTGGTCACTCTCTGAGCTACATTCAATTGTCTTTCCTTTTCAACCATCAAACCCTCTATCTTCTCAAGTTATGTAGTAACCTTTCATTTCAATTTTCTTCTTCCTGACAAGGGAATTAGTTGTACTATAGATTCTTGAGGTTCTTGTGGGGACCTTAAAACTATAGGGATTTGAGACCTTGTGATTCTTCTTGAAGAAGAAGAAGGGATTTATTTTGAGACTATAGTCTATGATTTCTTCTTTGGAGTTATTTCCTCAACTGATATAGGAAGTGGAGATGAATGTTTCTATGGTAAATTTGAGGTTTCTTGTGTAGGTAGATTTGGACTTTAGTTTGTTATACTGTTCTTAAATTCCTCCCAAACCTCTTGTCCTTGCTGAAGGAAGTGATGTTGGATAATTAGGTGAATAAGGCCATGGTGCCTAAGAGAAGAATTAGGAGTTGTAGTCATAATTTAAAGGGCACCATATAAGAATGATGGGAGGTTAATATTTTAATGAGGGTTTTGCCTCCCATACGTAAGGTGTATTAATATTTTCATGGCATCTCCTCCTAAAAAACTATTTTTCCCCGCACAAATGATATCCTTGAGTACTCACTTGGCTATAGATTTCTAAGGTTCAAGAAATGAATTTCTATGAATCCCTTTTGATTTTACCTTGGAATATATTAAACACGAAGTCCTAGTCTACTCATTACCATTAAACTAAATAATTAAATCATTAAATGGAATTCTACCTATCACTCTCATTCCCTTTTCTGGAACTTGTATGATTTGACTTATAATTTGAGTTGAAATAGGAATAACAATGCCTTTAACAACTAAAAACTCAAGGGTAAGATTAGTGATGAATTCTCTTAGCATTATTTCATGGAATCCCTAGAAATTTTTAATGAAAGGTAGCCAACCATTTACTCTAAACACTGCCATAGAAGCTTTGTCTTTGTGAAGCTTTGTTGTATTATTTAGCTCTAATCTCATTTTTTTATCCCATTTCTACTTTAATTTATAGACAACTCTATTTATTTAACTCAAATTAGGGTTTAGACCAGATTTTATTGAAATATTTAGGCAAAAATCACTGAGGATCTATAGAAATGAAATGTTTTGTGTGAAACTCCATAGCTTCATGAGTTCATAGTTTGATATGATTACTTTATATAGTTCAGTGCCTCACATTTATATAGAGTCTACTAGCCATTTTGTCAAATTATTATAAATTGGATGAAATGATGATGTGGCACTTTGATGGTGACAACTATTTATCATTTCATTTAGAACCCCTTTATGATGTCCCATCATTATAATTATTGATGATGAAATTGATTGTACCAAATCTGCATAAGTCATCATGATGTAGACATACACCTTTGCCATCTTGTTTGCATGCTTATCCATTATGGTATGTGTCATGTCATTCCATTTTGGAAGGTTCAAGTTTGGGTCATCTCCATAGAATATATATTAATTAAATCAAAGATAATTAGTTAAATAAACATAAATAAATATAATTTATGTCTCACTTACTTTTGACCTTATATTTATCCTTTTCTCACCATTTGTCCTACCCAAATAAGTTTGCATGGATTAGTCAACAGGGGTTGAAAGAAAAAATTTTATTACATGGAGAAGACCAATCATAGTGACATGATGTGGTTCTATTTTTTTCTTATATATTTTGTTTTTGCCCTTTGGCTAGCCATTATTGGTTTTCTAGCCAAAGCCCTTTTTGCAATGCATAGCTAGCCAATAAGCTAGTTTTCTAGGCATGCATTGTCAATAGTGTCCCTAGAAGGATTTTCATTATTAATTTTTTTTTGTTTATTTGTTTTCAAGATCATTAAGGAGTAGGTTATTTGGAAGAAGTAGAGTCCTCCAGAATAGCTACTTGATTTGAAGAAGTTTCCCTAGAAAAAGTAGAGTCCTCTAGAAAGACTACTTGATATTTTACCTTTTGAACAAATTCTTATTTATTAAGAGGTTTTTGATAAATCTTCAATCTATTTCCATTGACTAATAGAGCTCTTCTACTATCATCAACAGGTATTTGCTTGACAGAACCATTTTCAAAGACCTCCTCAATCTGATAAGGTCTCAACCACCGCATTTTTAGTTTTCCTTTAAACTATTGAAATTTGAAATCAAACAATAGTGCCCAATATCCTTTTTGAAACTTCCCTTGTTTGATTTATGAATCATGCTAAAATTTTCTTTGATTTTGTACCAATTCATTTCTTTGTAGTGCTTCCATCCTCTTCTCATCAAGTTGATAAGCTGTAAGAGTCTCTCTTTCTATATTTCTTCTAATTCAATCCCTACTTATATAACTATTTTCAAAGTTTGTAATTCAAATTCAATAGAGAATAAGGGCTTCTTACCATAAACCAATTCATAAGGTGAAAATCTAATTATTTTTTTCCAAGTATTATTATAGGCCCAAATAGCTTTTGGTACCTTATCTGCCCAATCCTTTCTACTGGAATTAACAACCTTGGTTAAAATGGTTTCCAATTCTTTGTTGGTAACTTCAACTTACCCATTAGCCTGTGGATGTTATTGAGATGTTTTTATATGTTGAGTTTTATATACTTGCATGAAGTGTTTTATCATGTTTGACATGAACTATGGTCCTTGATCTAAGACTATCTCCCTTGGATCACCAAATATTTGCATGATTTTGAAATATAAGAAATCAACTACCATCTCTTCTCTTACATGAGTTAATACTTCCACTTCCACCCACTTGGTCACATAGTTTATACATACTAAGAGATATTATTTTCCTCTAAAAGGAGGATCCACATGACCTATAAAATCAATTCCCCATTTCTCAAATGGTTCTAAAACCAATTGAGGATGAGGGTGCAGAGGCATCTCTATTGAAAGAGTAGGTTATTCAATTCTCTGATAAGCATCACAGTGTCTAACATATCTTTTTACTTGTTGATGAAGGTGAGGCCAATTATATGGTTCTTTGAGGTGAGTAATGAACTCCTCCTAGTTTATCATGACAATCTCTGATGATATCATAAGATTTAACATTTGTCACACACCTATGAAACACATGGTCAGGTCCAAGTTTAAATATTATTCTGTTAATCTATTTAAAAGAACTTTCTTTGATTAAATGTTTCTTTTCTTCTTGTGAAAATTATAGAGGAAACTTCCCTATGGATAGGTAATTATCTATATCATCAAACCAAATAGATTTTGATGAAAAATAAAATAGTTATTCATCTAGAAAGTCATCTTCCACCAGTTCTTCCTCACCTGTAGTGTTAATTATTAATAAGAAATCAACAACCACATTAGACTTACCTAGTTTATCTATAATAGTAACATCAAATTTTTGTAAGAAAAATAACAATCTAATAATCCTACCTCCCATAATTGGTTTATTGGTAAGATATCTAATAGCTAAATGGTATGTATAGACAAATACCTTATAGCCTGTTATGTAGTGTCTAAATTTTTTAATTGTATAGACTACAGCTAGGAATTCCCTCTTAGTTATGGTGTAGTTTATTTTAGTAGGTGTCATGTTTTTGCTAATATGATATATAGCATACATATTATCCTCTTCATACTTTTATCAAAGGACTACTCCTATTACTATGTTGGAAGCATCTATGTATATATGGAATGGTTGAGTCCAATTTGGTCCTCTCAATATTGGAGCAGTAATGAGTTTAGCTTTGATGGTCTCAAAGGCTTGCCAACAAATATCACTCCATTCAAATATCCTATCTTTTGTAAGCAAGGCAAACATATGGGTAGCTATTTGCCTAAAATTATCTATGAAGCATTTATAGTAACCAGCATGTCCCAAAAAACTCTTAATTTCAATTTGTGTTTGCGGGATGGGTATGTTGGAGATTATTTAACCTTATTTGGATCTTCTTGAATGCCTTTTGTAGAAATATGGTGTTCCATCACTATTCCTTCATCCATCATCAACAAACATTTCTCGTGGCTCAAAGATAATTGATGTTCTTCACATCTGATCAATACTCTTTCCAAGTTGGTAAGATCCTCTTCATAAGTTCTACCATGAATGGTGAAATTATCCATATATACTTTAACATAATCATTTTTAAGGTTAGAGAATATTGTCAGAACTACTCTTTGGAAGGTTGTTAGAGCATTACATAGTCCAAATGGGAGTACTCGATAACTAAAAGTTCCTCAAGGGTAGGTAAATGTGGTTTTATATTAATATTTAGCTACCACCGTTATCTAGCTACACCCACTAAACCCATCTAAGAAAGAAAAATATCTTTTTCCCACCAAGTTATCAAGAACTTGATCAATGAAAGGTAGAGGAAAATAATATCATAGTGTTGCTTTGTTTAGTTCTATATAATCTACACATACCCTTAATTTTCCATTTTTTTGGGCATAATTACTAGGGGTAAAACCCACTGACTATCTGAGATTGGGTAAATAAACCCAACTTCCAATAATTTTTGGATCTCTATTTTGACTATCTCTTTTAATGTTGGGTTTATTCTTCTTTATGGTTGTCTGACTAGTTTGACAAGTTCTGTGTAAATGTGATGAGTGCATATGTTGGGGTGAATTCCCTTTATGTTAGTATAATCCTAAGAAAAATCATTTGTATATCTTTCTATTACTTTAAAGACTTGATCTTCCTCTTCATTTGTTAACCAACTATTGATGTTCAAAATCTTTCTAGGTAATACCATGATTGGTTTTGTGCCTAGGTAGTTGGATTCTATTTTCTTAAATTCACTAATAAATGATTTTAGAGGAAATGGATGAGGAATTAGCTTATGAAACATGGTTACATTATCAACAAACTCTTCTCCAAGAGGAATCAATCTTGCTAAAGAATAATGGAATACATCTAAGAAATGAGTTTGTTGTTATTCTGCCAATTTCCACACACTTTCTTGAATCAATCCAATATCATATGGTGAGTAAACAATAGAATAAGTATAAATGGAGGTTACATAATATTCTATCTGACCCAAGAATCTAAAACTAAGGAAGTCCATAGTTTCTGGACTGACAGAGTCTGTAGATTCTAGACTGGCAGAGTTCATAGCTTTCTGACTAGCAGAGTCCATAGCTTTCAAACTGATAGAGTCCATAGATTCTAGGTATATATCTCCATTAAATTCTTCCAAGTGTTTTTTAACTGTGATTATAGCTAAGGATGAAATTTTGTTTGATGTGTTGTCTAATTCATCCACCCAAAGTTATTGTATGTGATTTGTTGATGGTTTTGAATGAGGATACAAAGAGATGCATTTGGATTTTAACCCATTAGAAATGGTAATGTCTCCTAATCTAAAATCAATTAATGCTTCTACATTAGCCAACCATGGTCTACTTAGGATTATGGGATATCCTAGATTCTTTATTTTAGGTTGTAAGACCATGAAATCTACTGGATATTCCCAAGACTCTATTCATACTTCAACATTTTCTATAGTCCCTTATAGTTTAGTTACAGATTGGTCTACCATTTGAAGAATGGTAGTTATGGGTTGCATTCTCATAAGATATAATGTATGGAGAGTATTAGTTTTCATAAAATTAATTGTTGCTCCCAAATCTACCAAGATATTAGGAATTTCTTTACCTTCGATTGTGACTGTGATCATTAGGCTTCTTGGATCTACATATTTTGGAACTAATAGTTTTCCTACTAATAAATCAAAAAAATTTCCATCAACAGGAATGGTTCTTGGATATTTTTCTTTCCTCCTAGGTGTCTTGATACAAAGGTTTATGATGATCTTGTTTAATTCAGGTATATCCCTAATAGCTTGTAGTAGGGGTACCTCAATATTGATCTTTTGCAACTCATGGACCAAATTTGATTCTAGTTTAATACCAATTTATTTTAATATTTTAGGAAAAGGAACTACTAGTGTAGCATTGTTTTATTTGTTTACTTCAGGGCTCATTTTGATTTTGACTTCTCTAGTGTTTAATTGAGATGATTCTATTTTTTCTTTTTCATCAGGTATCTTAGAAATGAGAATTGAAGGTTTTTGTATAATTTTCCCTAATCTTAAATGTATGCTTAAACAATCAATAGCTCCAAAATTTATTTTCTCTTCCTATTCCTTAACATAAATATGTGTTGGTTGTTTATTTTTTGGATTTTCTATTGGTTGTGCAGGCATTGAGGGTTGATTGATTTGTCCTTGTTGCTGAATAACTGGGGGTGGCATTATAGTTTGCTATTGAAGTGGTCTTCTTGGTTGGGTGAATTGTTGTGGGTTCCACTATGGATTCCATTGTTGATATTGTTGTGGAATCCATTACTACTATGGTACCCATTATTTTTGTGGCTATGGCACCATCCATGGGGGTGTTGGCATCCAATTTTGTCCTACCCATGGATTTTAGATTGATGGAATTTGGGGTTAATTCCAAAAAGGTGAAGGAACTAAAACATTCCATGGTGCCATCCATGAATTTACTAGGTTTCTTTCATTAAACTATCCTTGAGCCTAGTTTTGTGGGGCAAAGTTTTATCTTTAGATATAATTTACTTCTTCAGTGGACTAGACTTGTGTTTTCATTTGATTTTTTAAAATAGGTATAAGGGTGCAATGTTTGGTATCATGATCTATTATATCATAGATCCCACATGATGAAACATTAGTTTTATCTAGGGGGCAATCTCTAAGGGCATGTTTCTATCTACACTTAGTACAGTAGATTGCTAAGGGTTCTATTACATTCACCTTAGCTTGAAGGCCATCCAAAGTAGTATTTAGTGTAACCAAAATATCCATCTTTAGATTGGCAAATTATTCCATTAGCTTACCCACTTTATTAGATTTCCCAAACCTTCCTCTCTTAATTCTTGATTTTATTCAAGAGTATTTGGTATAAAACTCAAAAATATGATTGAAAGACAACTTATTTATATCTCCATCTTCCATTAGATTTAAGGCATCTCTAGTATCTTCATATATCCCTTTTAAGAAAACCAATTTCTAAACTTCTTCAGTGAGTGGACAATTGCTTCTTTTATGAGTGAAACTTAATCTATCCAAACAATCCTCTAAATATTCATCCTCATTCTATTTGATTTTGAATAAATCCTCTTTTTTTTCTCGCACTTAGCAGTAATCTTGATACTTGTTTAAGAATTATATCTCCATGTCATCCCATATTCTAATAAAATCACCAGGTAAACCCATGAACCATCTCATAGCTACATCTTTAAGTGTAGAGGGAAATAATTTTTATTTATAGCTATCTATTGTGTAATCATAGGTTTGACATAGCACCTTAAACTCAAACAAGAATTGATCAGGATCTTCTATAGTTCTTCCCCAAAAATTTGGTAAATTAGCCGGTGAAATATTTTTCATGGGGTTTTGATCATTAGGATCTATAATAATAGGAAAGGAAAAAGTCCTTCTTAGTTGTGAAAGTTGTTTATTTTGTTGGAAATCCATATTTTCTTCTTCTGATGACGTTTCAAAGCTGGGATGATCTTCCCACCAAATATTTGTGGTATTAGTTATGGGTTGCTCAAAGTTCTCAAAATTTTCTTTAGCTATGGATTTTTGAAATGCTTCTTCTAAGTCCTTGGAAATTTCTAAATAATGTCTTCCTATAAGAGATTGATCCTAAGGAATTTATCCTATAGGGCTCACTTATGGCAATGGCCTAGTTTCTATCCATGTTTTTGAAGATTCTTGCAGATAGGTTTCAATCATAACTTCTGGTTCACTACTCATATATGTTTAAGCAGTTTCAACTTGTGTTCTTGGTGGAAATTTTGGGATGAATCATCCTTTAGAGTCTCTAGGACGATACATAAATTTATTGAATGTTTTTGATATTTTATGGTTTTTACAAATTTTTCTATTTTTCACTCTAGACCAATATTTTTTACCTTACTAACACCTTATTCCATGGAAACAACACCAAAAATGATGAGTGTCATTTAAATCCTCATATAATCAATGTTCAATTGATGTCTTATCAACCAGGGCTGGTGTCCAATGCTATCTGTAGTAAGGTGTAGGATGGCAGATCTAGAAGTCTTCTTGTGGGGGTGTTTGATGTTCCTATTCCAACTTTGAATAATGAAAGAAATGTGTCTTAAACTACTTGATTCACTCTTTTGCTAAAAAATAAAATATGTAACTATTTAATCAAATGAATCCAATCTTTTTCTTGAAAGTAAAATCACACTCCTATTTATGCTTGTGTGGAAATGGAGATGTTTAACTTAAAAAGGAAATTTGCTTCACACATTTACTATAAAATAAAACACACTTTTCTTAAAAAGGAAATGACTTTGGAATAAGGAAATGCCTTTTGAACTATTAATTTGTTTTGATGTTTTATGAATGAATGCAAACATTAGCAAGGTTATGATTAGTTATAACAAAGAGTTAATATAACATAACATAAGTATCGTACATAATTCCTAGTTCCAAGGAGAGTGGGCCCTTGCTCCTCTCAGACTCAGGAACAAAGATTAATCAATGTTGGAAACTAAAGTGATAATTCATAAAACTAAAATGATTATAATATGTCTAAAACCTATAATATGGTTGTATGTATCTTTCATCTATTATCTTTTTAATAATAAAAGTCTTACATTTTATACTAATATAATCAACTCAAAATAGGATGCAAAGAGATAGGATTCCTTGGTTGATCCACTCATCCAAAAATAGGAGATTGGATTTCCAAGAGATATAATTATTCTAATGAAATAGATATACTATCCTATAATAGTCCTAAGATCCAAATATATACAACTTTATCAAAAACAAATCCTACAAAACAATAGGCAAGTATTTTCATCATTTGAATCCAATTGGAATGATTCTATCTTATCTTATCTAGTCACCAGCTTCCCCATTTGTAGATTTGTCTTTATAGAATCCATGGAATTGACCCTACAGAGTTGGTAGGAATGAGCCTACGGAGTGCATAGAAACAAGCCTACAGAGTCTATATAAACAATCCTACACCATCCTTCGAATTGATTCCATTCATGATTATTTATTACTATTTTTTGTTAGTCTTCCCATATACTCATATGAACACACGTGTCTCAAAAGTGCAAAAAAATAGACTTGCAGAGTCCATAGATTCATTCTGTGTGAGTTCATAGTTCTGCTAGATGGAGATCAAAATTGAACTTTCACTATACATCACTTGTGTCTTCTTCTTGATCATTCTTCACAATAAAAATCACTAAAACATGCTATGTATTAGACATTATTGATAAAGTAAAGGTTTAGTCTTTGGTTCAATATAAACAAGTCAAGTATCTACTTTCCATGTAATAGCTATATAACAATCTATCATTTGCTTAATATAATACCCATAGAGAGATGAATTAAGTGAAATAACATGTTAATAATGAGCCATATTCTAAGCTCATCAGTCCTCATTTTTCATAAATAGTGGTATGTTGACCTCAACAATCACATCAGTATACATTGAAAAAACTAACATGGAAATTAAAATATAGGAACATCATCATTATTAACATCCATAGTATAATAATTATTAACATATCATCCTAAACATAATATCATAATTTGTACACATCATCATAATCATTAATAAATACATCATATACATCAATGTAACATATAAAAAATAATACAAATTCTTAATCCAAGACCATAACATGTGTCACATAAATTAAATCATCATCATATATATCATAACAATGTCCATGAGTACATAAAAAATGGATAAATATCCAATATAATCATGGACATACATATGTCAAAATATAGATATACACCATATCTGATATCTAGCTATGTCAACATAGAGGTGATGGTCTTGGTGAAAGATGCACTAATCTTGTCTAAATATAGGATAAGGACAAACCTTTTGAGGATATACTCTATATAAATGATCATTCTTTCCAATCTATTGGGATGACATGATTCTATAGGATCCTATAATAATATAACTCTTGGCTAGCTCTCATCAACTATCTCCTCATCTACTCTAATTTGAGTGTGACCAAACCACCCTATATAGCATTTTGTGTTACCTATAGAATATGAGCTTTTGCATCCCTTAAAACCAACTATGCCTATACACCTATCAATTAGGCATGTATGGTTGTCATCTATGTAGTATGGACCCTCAAAATGGTTATCTCTATATCTTGAGCTATCACCTGAGCCTCTAGAGTGGTCACATATCCTTTTTATCCTAGCTAGTTAAGCTTGTAATTCTACCACCTCTATTTATAAGCTAAACACATTGAGGCCATGTAAATAATATCTATATGAAAACTATCTATAAGATTTTAGTCCTCTAATGACCTAGTCAACCCTAATGGTAAAAAACATTAGTATCCATTTTGACATCTATTGTGTCTATTGATCATTCCACCTCATAATCTACCATTGACTTCAGAGTCATAAAATTCGTCCTCTCTCAATAAATATATCTCTTTGTGTTTAACCCTAAAAACATAGAATGTGATTATCTAGGGTTAAAGGGGATAAGGATAGACTAAGATACACGGGTGATAAACTATCCCTATAGTAATCGAATTAAATGGTAAACTTAAAATATAACATATTTTAAATTCATTAAACTAAGATAGGATAAAAATAGTAAGTAAAAATATAATATATATGGAAGAGATAAAGAAATAATGTACTTAATTCTAATGCTGACACAGTTCTAGATATAGACAAGTGAGAAGTAGATTGGAAAAGGGTTATGGATAGTTGCCTAATTATAGATTTAGTGCTTATGGATCTATAGACACTAACGCTATCCCTTGATGGTTACTTCAATGTTATTGTATGAAATTAATGTAGGTGTCTTATACATAATACATAATGGAAAAGGATGTAGCCACTTGGATGCTCTAGTGTATTCAAATCTAGGTCAAGGATTATTGCTCCTCATTAAATTAAAAAAACCCTAGTTATTCATTATTATAGTGATCTTGGGGGAGAATGGATTAGTGGGAATATAGTTTCAAGATGACCCCAAATGCCCCTTAATCAATGAAAACTACCCAACACTTTAAAGAGGGCCTCAAAATGATGTATTTCTATACTATGTATTGGCTTGTGTGTGAATCAAACAATGTGTGGAAAGGAAGTACAATAATTACCTAGATTATAAATTGAAAAATATATATGTTGGGTTAGTCCTTCAGTACTTCAAACATGCATATGTACTATCCTAATTATTGATATGGAAATATGATAAACTAGGGAAGCTTTGCTCACTTGAGTGCTTGATTGAATGCCTTTTATAAGTTATTTGGTGAGTAGGTAAGAAGTTTCTAGGTGTATGTTAGATGAGGAATGAATGAGGATTGATCTTGTATATATATCAATCCCTTTGGATAAATAACTCACATCAAAGCACTTATGTTGACCATTAGGATACATTTCATTTGTAAATTAGATGAGTTTAGGGAACTAGACACTTGCATCAGAGTAGGACACATACATTGATGTAGGTGTCTATCCTAGATGTTAGTGTTTAGGGAACATGACAATAGGTACATGATCAAAAATTTCAAGGGCATAAGATAAGTATATTTTAAGTATTTTGGGAAATTTATAATTTTTGGGTTATAAACACAAGAGTGGTCTAACTAAGAGATAGGCCAAGGGTATACGATATAGAAAGTGCAAGACTTCCAAAAGTGGAAAAGGTCTCAAACTGAGAGGAACAACCAAGGTCCAATTTTTCCAAGTATACAAGATTGAGGTGATATATAATCCATAAATATTATATACATTCCCTCCCCCTTTAATATAGTAACGAAAATATGTGTTTAAAGGAGAAAAAATGTGTACCAAGGTGTGTATAACACACCTTGTATTTGTTTGAGTCCAACTTGAATTATTTGATGGTGACTGACATATAACTAAGAACATGTTACATTACATAATAAATGCATATAATCTAAAACTAAAAACATTCAAAATGATTGAAATTGAAAGAGTAAGGTTTAAGAGTAAACTTGTGCATTCATGTAACTACCTTGGCTATTAGCAAGTTAATTTTGAAAAGATGTATCATTGTAAATATTTGAAACTGATATTAGGAAACATATATAAATCTTGAGAGTGTATATATCTAAGTTGACATAGATAAAGAGAGATTGGAAGGCACATGTCCCCAACCTTGGAGAAAAGGTGAGTTGCCACCATATAGTTGAGATCAGCTCAACTATGTAACCCAATCATACTTATAACCTAGTGAGCATGAGTGAACAAAGTCAACTCATATTATCAAACTAGTGAGGCTAGATGATAAAATTATTTCTAACCTAAAAAAAATGGCAACATTGAGTGAATTAATAATCTCAACCATACCAAAGTAAACCAACTAATGTAATAGATTGACTCAATATAGTACATAAAATTCCATCCTGGTGGGTGATAATAGTCTTTAAGAGTGTGTTGAGATATAAAACTAATTTATATTTTATAATTTTAGGCATACATTACATAGAATATTCATCTTAGATATGCCTCATGCTTAAACTATGTATAATAATGGTATCAATGTATAGAACTATGTCGTAACTATGAATCTAAATAATATAACTATGTGTTTTGGTCAATCTAGAAATTGTGTAACTATGGATAAAATTATTATAAAGGATTCCCCCATAATATATGGATAAATTTGAAAACCTAATAATTTATAATGTGGAGGAAATGTTTCCAAAATATGCCCCCACTAAATTTGGGTATTCTAAATACTAAATAAATGTGGAGAACATGCTTCCAAACATGCCCCCACTAAATCTAAAATTGTACCAAATGTGAATAAGTGTGGGGAACATGTTTCCAAATCATGCCCCCAATGAATCTAAAAAATTTGAATGTGTGGAAGCCATACCTATATGACATTCCCCCACTAAATCTATTTTTTTTCCAAATGTGGAGAACATGCCTCTATGACATGGCCCCACTAATATTCCCCCATTTTGAGGTGAGGGAATAATAGAAACATGTAGTTTCCTCACCTTAAAAGGATAATACAGCTATAAAATCTATGAATGTAACCATATAGTATATATAAAAACATGTATATGTAAATGTAGTGCTGAAGTACATAAAACAATGTGTTCACATGAAGGCCTAAGATACGAGATAAATATCATGGAAACATCTAGATAGTAACACTACAAGATTAACAAAAAAATGAGAGCACACATAAGATCACTCAAAATCAAGTCAACATACAATGGTCTTAGGAGGCTATAAATAAGTGGAGTGTACAAATGTTTCACATTCAAAGTGACATGACTTAGTAAAATTTCCACAAAAGTAAATATGACATATTCAAATAACCATACAAAAAACAATGAAATATTCAAATGTTAAATAGAACACACATAGGCATGGGGGTCACAAAAAAATAAGCATATTCAAATCTTTAAATAATCATGATAATAACAAGGAAAGACACTCATGAAAGTGCATAAAGGAAAGTATAAGAAACCAAGATAAACTTATCATAGTAGCCTATGGATCAAATGTGTTAGAAAAAAATGTCGAGTGCATAGCATATCAAGTACCTATAAAATATATATTCATGGTTAAAAGAATGTGTAAGTTCATATAAGCTTAAACATGATAATGAAAAGTGAAAATAGAATGATATAAACTATGATTATCAAGATCAAAGAAGCAAATGCCTTCAATATGCACATGACTTGAGTATAAGGAAGGCCCAACATCTAAAATAAGAATATATCATCTATCTATGTATACCCGCATCACTCTCAAGTAGAAGCATGACACACATGTGTATGTAGGAGTAACTAAAATGCCATCCACTAACATGGAAATAACACATATATTCGAAGGAGCCAATAGGGTATGTAGATGTCAAAAATCTTTTTGAATTTTTGAGGTTTTCTTCATTTTTTGGTATTTTTTAATGTTATAAGATTTTCAATCTTAATTTAGATCTTTGACATTTTTTTCATCATGACTGGATATGTTGAAAAGGTACATAACATGTTCCTCCTCACACTTTACATGTGTAGTATAATAAGTAATGATATCATTTAGAATATGGATCAATTTTATTTCATGAGAAAAGGAAATACCTTGATGATTTGGATCAATTTTTTATTCCATTTGGTATAACCAAAGAGTTACCAATGTAAATGCATATGGAGATATGGTAGGCATAACCCAAATATATATTATAATTACTCTAGGACCTGTTATCACTCAAACTATGCACCAACTGAATTGGAAGAATTGGTTTAGTGGAACAATGGGATAATACTCAAAGGTTTGGGACACTTTTTCTCCTTGTGATGAACCTTCGAAGAAGTATATCTTACTTATAATATAAATGCATTTTATTTACTATAATCATGAATGCTTAAAAGAGTTGAAATGAAATATTATGCTACTCATAAATATAAAACTTTAGGGGAAAAAGGATAAGGAATGTTGAAATAAAAAAGTTGATGTACCAAGATTATAAAGAGCACCTATACAGGCCTTGAAGATCACACTACAAATTATAGAGGATAAGAAAATATCACACATGCTTTGATATAAACACTTCAATTTCATAAGTGATTGACATAGAGGTGTAGGGTATAATACAACACTAAGATGGATGGAAAATGATCCACAAATCATGTTTTCATAGACCTATCTGAACATCAAATATGAACTATAAGAAAATAGCCAAATTCTACATAGTAGTGGGAATGGATAATAATGAGAGGGATGAAAATTATCCACATATAAGGATCAACATACCATGGGAAGTGCACAAGATGCAAAAAAATAGAGAGAGGTGAACTTAATTATAATTAAAATGAAAAGTTCAAGCAATAAAGGGCTTGTGGAGGGTGAATTTAGGTGGCATTACTATGATAAAAAAATTCAACCATTTTATAATGTGAGACTTAGGATTTTATAGGTAATGAGAATACCATGGGTCATTGATTAATCTTACCCATTATTGAGGTAGTTATAATGATTCAAGGTGACTGGAAGAGGGTGGTTAAGTAAATGGCTTGAAATATATAATGTCTTGAAGGCTTGCCCATGATTCCAAAAACTAGGCCATATCTCAATTGAATTTTGATAGCTAAATGTAGTTAGGATTACATTCGGATCACCAATCACCCATGACCTGCACAATTATATCCATACATCTTTAAGGATGGATTGATCTTTTATGATTTGTGATTGATCCTAATGCACACACCATGATTTTTGGTGGGTTATACATGATTAATCCTACATTAAATTACACCACCTACTTAATCATTTCCTAGGGGAATCAATCTGTAACTTGATTATGTAAATCAACATTCATGCATAGTTGATATTTGGCCTCTAATGATTTTGATAGCCAGACATACTATCAAATTTAATATTATGTACTAATGGCATGGTGTTATTCCATAAATACCCTCATTTTTTACTTAGACATGCCACTTATTTAATGCATTGAGCCTTAGCAATAGGATATGGCCTACATATGTCATTTTACTATTCATTTTAGGCTTTACACTATATATCTATCAACTGGGCCATGTGGCTACTTTTTATTTAGCTTCCCTTTCCCCAAGCTCTACAACTGACTATATCGAGTACTAGCTAAAGCTCTACTATGATTATTTACTCTAGCCCTATCACTTCTATGTGGCTCTTTCTCTCTCCTCTTTTAGATTCATGAGGCTTAAAATATAAGTTGACTATTTTTCCTATGGTGAAGAGATATTTTTCTGTGCAACAACATATCACTCAACTTTTACCCTGACATAAAGCTAGGTTTATACAAACCATCATGAGGATAAAAAGAAATGGTATTGTGATACATGGTGCCATACCACCTACCCACTAACCTAGGGATTTAACATGTTATTTGGGCTACATAAAGATCTTTTAGAAAGCAAGGTAGTGGGATTTCAGCATGTGGCATCATCCCACTAACCTGATAGATCTAAGGGATTTGAACTCATACAGATGATTCCAGGTCACTAGGTTGTTGGTATTATGACATGTGGAAGCATATCACTTGCTTTTTACCTTACTAACATCATTTCCTCATTATAAAAATTATTTAAAATTGACTAAGTCTGTAAAAGACTTTTGATCAAGCCCCATACTACTAGGAGATTAACACATGGCCTGGGAAACTTTTAAAAAATTGGCTAAGTGCCAAAAGCATTTGAAATCACTAAAGGATACTATGATAATGATACATGAAACTAATCAACCTTTGAAGGAAATGACTAAGTATTTTACCACTTGAATCTTTTGGGATTTAGGAGTGATCTATGTTCATTGGGAAGGTTAAAAAAAGGATGGAAAAACAACTATATGCTTGAGAACTTCTTCAAAATACCTAAGTGTTGAAACTAATTTGGGCCCAATCTTATGGTCATTTCATTTACCCTTAATTTAATAAACTTTGAAAACCTATGGGTGATTTTAACCCTTGAAATGGTGAAATCAAGTGCTACTCTTCCATGGTGACAAAAATGGTCAACATTTCTAATAACCTCTGCAGGCCTCTTGGTTGCTAAGTGTGAACCTAGTGACCTTTGAAGTGATCTATTGGAAACATAATAATTTAAGCTTGGGATATATTTTAACTCAAAATGTGTAATTATTGTGAAATCAAAAATATTTCCTTGGATTCATTTTCATACCTTTCCACACTACTTTTATTGTGCACTTCTATGCACTTTACCTACTTGATAATGATTGGATTGATATTAAAGAAATTTATTGAGATTCACCCTACAACAAAATATAAAAGGTGAGGAACAATAATAAATGTTTCAAAGAAATTATGGAAAGAAAACAAATTAGATATTATGCCACATCAATTAAAGGGAATAAAATTATGAACTAATCTACTCTAATATATAGAAGTTAGTACATGGGGCCTTAGAACACAGATCAAAACATAAGCCTCTTAGATCTACCCTATTTTGAAAAATCATATTTATAAGTGAAAATCATAGGTGGGTAAATAATTACTTCTCATAATGATATCACAAATTACTAGCTTCTGAAGGGAGGTGCTCTATGATGAACACCTACTCAAGCCTTTCTTTTTTGATGAGAAGGGCCATTTGCTTATCTCAGAGTTACTCCTTCAATCCAAACATGAATTTTGGAAACTAATTCATTATTAGCTAAATGACTAGGTCATTGTGACATTTGTATTCATCTGACTAACTCTTGGAAGTAAAATTAGTTTCTTCCATTGATTTGACTTGGTGACGTTATTCCTTTGTGGTATACATGGGCATGTATAAATGATCCCTACTCACTATTGTAGCTTCCTTTGTGTCCTAATAATACCTCTTACCTTTGGAAAACCAATTGAGAGATTAAAAATCCTTAATGATCTTAGAGTACTACTACCTAAAATATTTATCTTTATAGAATTATGCAAGGTTTGGTAGGGCTAAGTCCTTTTCATTTTTATAGTCATCTCACACCTCTGCTTCTTCCTTACCCAAATATATCACATAAAAGTAATTTTGATACCATTCTAAGATTTAATCATTATGAAATTTCTCCTTTAAATTCATAATATTTGGCACATGGAATATTCATCATATATGTAATAGGCTTCTAACATTGTGCATGTAATATAATTCTTGGCTCTAATGTTTGACTCTTCCCAATTCAAGATTAAGGGTTCATTTTTCACTTGTGGTTGTGATTGATCCTACACCTTAGCCTGTTCACGGGTGGGTTACACTTGTTACATACTATGAAATATTATGCGCTAAACCATTTCACTCTATGTAGGTATAATGGATTTATAAGCATTGTTAGAGTTGAAAATTAGTACATTGAGTGTAATATTATATGTGAGTTGAAGTTAAGCTTACAAACTACATTATAAGGGTTTCTTAAAGTTTTTATATTATTGGATTTGATACACTTTATACTTATTAAAGGTTTCTATCTCATTGACAAGGCTTTCTAAGAGGCACTTGGCCTTGTGTAACTCTTCCAAAGGAACAATAGGAATTGGTTGGATAATTGACAGTGGAAGAGTCACAAAAGTGGGCTAGGTGGGTATGTAGATAGGAAGTAAAGGCATGAGAATATTAGGTGTAGACTTACCTACTTCGATTAAATAATTATCTATCTTTGAGGTGAACTCATAAGCATTGGAAAATGTGTCTCCTCCTATTATATAGATCATGATCATAACATCATAGCCAAGCACCCTTAAGAAGTATTAAAATACCAAATCCACAAAGGGATTGACCAATGGATGGATTCAATCCCAGGATCTATAAAACCTCATATTTAAATCTATTAAAATTTCATGGGATGATATATTAATGATGGTGAATTGATCAATGAGAGATAGATGGTTTTTTATCTATGAACTACCTACAACTTTGCTCACCAAGCTCATCCCAATTATGAATGGAGCCTAATATCAAACTTCTATACCACCATAGATCTCTTCCTTTTAATGATGAAGTGAGGAGATGTACAAACATATTATATTCAACCACATGGTGTATTTTTAACACATGGGATATGTATTTAATGTTCTCATTGGAGGTCATCTCATCTTCACCCATGAAGAATGGGAGAATCTTAAGAGCTTCGATAGGGATATCAAAATAGTGAACTAGGGTAAGAGGGTTGACTCCATGAAATTAAAAAAATGGGTGGATCTATTATTGGGAAGCCATGAGATGTATGAGAATTAAACTCCCACTTAATTATAATACATGGGCTCAATATATTACAACCTAGAGTTAGAGTTGAAGAAAAGTCACTAAGTGATTAGATATTTTTAAAATAATGTAAAGATCAATAATATCACCTAAATCCTAAGACTTTAAAATATTTACATACTTGGACTACTTAGACCAGTATATTTTTTAATTAGAGTCACCATGGTATTGAAGAAATTACCCTAAATGGCAAGATGCATTAAATAACACAATAAAAATCTTAAATGGATGATGTGAAAATCATTAAATGGTATCCCATTAGGCATTACAAAAAAAATTATCACTCGAATGCACCCATTGAATTGGAAGAATTTTTTCAATGGAACAATGGGATCATTCCCTAAAGTGTGGAAAACTTGCGCTCCTTATGACAAATCTTTAAAAAAGGCTAGATTCCTTCTAATCTAAATGCATCCAATTTAGGATTAGTATGTAGGCCTAAAAAATTTGAAAGGAAATCTACTGCCACTCCTAAATCTAAAACTTGAGGGGGAAATGGATAAGGAATGCTAAAGTGTAAAAGGTGATTCACCAATATTATAAATATCACCTCTATACACCTTAAAGAACACACTACAGATTGTAGAGGACAATAAAACATCACACAAGATTTAATATTAACACTTGAATTTCATAAGTGATTCACATGGAGGTGAAGGACATAATACATCACTAAGAGGGATGATAGACTATCTATAGATGGCGTCTAAATAGACCTATATGCACATAGAATATGCCCTAAGAAATATCCAAATTATACAGAAAGTGATGGGAATGAATATCAATGATAGAGATGATAATTATCTAGAGATAAAGATCCAAAAACTATGGGAAGTGCATAAGATGTAGAACAATAGAGTGAGGTAAACTAAATTCTCATTAAAATTCAAGGTTTAGGTGGTGAAGCGATTATGGAGGTAAAATTTGGAAGCATTAGTATGTTCAAAAAATTTCAACCATTTTACAATGTGAGATTGGGGCTTTTATAACAAATGAGAAGCCCATGAGTCATTGATTAATCTCACACACTATTGGGGTAGTTAAAATGATTCAAGGTGATTAGAAGAGGGTGGTTAAATAGGTGTCTCAAAATATATGACAACTTAAAGGCATGCCCATTATTCCTAAAACTAGGTCATATCTTAATTGAATTTTGGTAGCTAAAGGGAGTTAGGATTGCATTGGGATCACCAGCCACCCATGACCTATGTACTTAATACCATACCTCTTTAAGGATGGATTGATATTTTATTCTCTTTGATTGATCCCAATGTGCATGCCATTATTTTTGATTGGTGACATGTTCTTAATCTTACATTGAATTCCACCACCTACTCAATAATTTCTTGGGGGAATTGATCTACAACTTGATTATGTAAATCAACTTGAGTGCATAGTTAAAATTTGGCCTCTAATAGTTTTAATAGCTAGATGAGCCATAAAATTTAATCTTATGTATTGATGGAATAGTGTTATTCCATTTAACACCTCCTTTTTTACTTGGTCATGTCACTCTTTTAACCCACTGATCCCTAACTATAGTCTATATCCTCCATATGTCATTTTCCTATTCATTTTGGGATCTACATTATATATTTATCAATTAAGTCACATAGCTATAGTCTATTTGCCTTCCCTTCCCCTAGGATCTATCATCCAACTTTATTAAGTGCCATCTAGTAATCTCTTACCACTATGTAATTCAAGCCTACCACTTCCACATGGATGTTTCTTACTCCTCCTTTGGATTCATGAGGCTTCAAATGGATGTTGACCATTTCTCCTATGATGAAGTGATATTTTTCCGCATAGTAACATCTTACTCACCTTCTACCTTAACACACTATTTGGTTTACATAGACCACCCTAAGGCATCAAAGTAATGGGATCATAATACATGGTGTGATCCCAATCACTTACTATCCCTAGTCTCAAACATGTTATTTGGGCTATATATAAACCTCTGAGAGAGCTGGGTAGTGGGATTTCACCATGTGGTGTCATCCACTAGCCCACTAGCCTAGAGGGTCTTGAACCTATACGGATAGTTTTAGGTCACAAAGTTTACATGATTATGACATGTGGAAGCATCCCACTTACCCATTTCCTTGATCATTTCATTGAATCATTGGGAAACTTCTTGAAAATTGACAATTTTTTAAAAGACTTTTGAACATGCTTGAGATTGATAAGAGATTGACACGTGGCCCATGTAACTTTTGAAAAATCAACTAGGTTTTAAAATAATTAAAAATTTCTCATCACCACTATGAGACTATTACATGCCACTTGGAAACCTTTAAAAGGAACAACTAATTATTTTGTTTCTTAACTCCTATAGGTTCTTATAGTGCTCTATGTTCATCAAGAAGGCTGAAAGGGAGACTAAGAAGACTATTGCACACTCGAGAACTTTCTCAAAATGTCTAAGTTTTAAAACTCATTTGGTCTTGATCTCATACTCGTTTGAGTTTTCCCAAAATTGACTTAACTTAGAGAACCTATAGGTGATCCAAACTCTTAAATTGATAAATTCAGGTGCTACTCTTCCAAGTTAACCAAAAATGGTCAACATGAACACAAGTAATTGATATTATTATGTTACCTAAAGAGTCTTTCTAACGTCATTTATTTTTAATTTTTTAATATAAAATCCAATTTTTTTTAATCATTTTAAATTACAAGTATTTTTTATTTGTGTAAGATCAATATGATTATGACAAAAATAAGCACCACCCTTGAATACTGTAATTATTAAATATTATTGATGTGGATGCTTTTTTTAATTTAACATAGGGTTTTTACAAAGGATGTAAACCCTAGAGTGGTTCCATTTTAAATAACCCTTGTAAATAACCCATGTAAATATTAGTAACTCCACATTTTTGTTCATAATGCTCATTTGGTAACTCATCTCCCTCATTTATGTGAGGAAAAAAAATTGGTATTTAGAAGGGAATATGTTAAGCTCCTTTGGATGATCAAGGATAATGAAATATATCCACGCACATACACATATTAATGTGTAAATGAATCATACTTTTTATGTAATTATCTTTATTTTAATGGGGAAATAAGTCATCTAATGAAATAAAATACAATTCCAAATATGATGATCTAAATACTAGATCATATGATGTACATTTGAATAAAATAATATAAGCTTGAAGGGGTTTATTATATGATGGTCTGAATTGTTAAATTGTGCTAATGTAAGCTTTGTCACCTTTTGGATATTGAAATCCATGAATAAAATATCCTCCAATTGTAAAAAAACTAGTTAAGGAACCTTTTTATAGGCTATAAAACTACTTTTGAGACTCATCGGAAATGCTCATATGGAATAATTTTAGAAATATTTTGTCATATTTTTCCCATTTACCAAAAGAATGTACATAGTTAATCATGTGGTTGAATGGGTCCTTGTGAGTTAAAAAGAGAGGTAAATATGGTATCTCAAAATCTAGTGGATAAATATATTCAAGTATACATTGTGCAAGAGGTTAATTGTTAAATGAAGTCACATTTACATTAGTATTATAGAAATCCATTTGCATTTTAAGTATAAAAACTTGTTTTATAAGATCCCCAATAATGGTAACTATATATATAAGATATTCCATGGGAGAAATGATGTTTTTTATAGGTGTTATCATTATTTTCAACCCACCACCTTTTTTGAATGGAGTCTAATGATTATCATCATCCTCATGGATAATGTAAGAACACTGATTAGATGATTCAAAAATATAGAATTATATAAGGTATAATTAATAGCAAGATAAGTAGATCCACAACAAAAATGGGTGAAAGAGAAAAATAATTGAATATTATGATTGAGCCACTTTGAGGGGGAAACCTCCATAATAATGCAATAAGAATAAAAAGCACAATATGATTATAAAATAATAACCACTACATCCTATATATACTATACTTATCCATGGTTATTCCATAGGCCTACCATATTAATAACATCAAGAAATACAACATGCTAATATGGTGTGTAAGCCATAAGTCAGCCACACATATCCCTAGATGCACTATAGGTTAAGGTCATATCATGCCCCTCCCTTTAAAAATAATTTTTTCCTCAATGTTGAATCAAACCAAGATGTTTCTATAGGAATGCTTCATCCTCCCATGTTTCATATTTAGAATGTAGGTTCTTTCATTTGATCAAATACTGCTTAATGACTTTGGTTTGTAGTTGCCTAGTACACATGTAAAGGATCTCCTTAGGCTCTAAAATGACTCAAACTTATTTATATAATTCAGGTAGCTTAGTATATGTGTAAAATATATGTGTAATTACTTTATTTAGGCAATATACATGGAATAGTGGATGTATGCAAGTGGTTGGGGGCAATTCTATCTTTTAAGATACATTACCAGATTTTCATAAGATCTAGTAAGGGACATAATACTTAGGTGATATCTTGTTATCATTTTTATATTACTTGAGATAAATATTATTATATGGCTGAAAATACACAAATAGATAATCACCTATGTCAAAATTCCACTTACTAAGGTGTTGATCTGCTTGTTGCTTCATTTGATTTTGTGCCATTGCTAAATTCTCTCACAAATTTATTAACACCTATTCATGGTGAATGTGTTCCTCAATAGCTCAAACCTTAGGATGCACTAGAAAATTTTAATCTATGGATCGGGGTGATACCCATATAATACCAAAAAGGTATACATCTTGGAAGAAGTGTGAAAATAAGTGTTATACCACCATTCAACAAGTGGTAGCTAATGAACCCATTTGTTCTATTTCTAAGAAACAAAACAATGAAGATACCCTTTAAGATATTTGTTGACTACCTATGTTTATCCATCACATTGAGGATGATATGATGATTTAATATCCAATTGGGTATCCAAACATGCAAGTAATTCTATCCAAAAATTACTAGTAAATATGAGATCTCTATCACTTATAATGATCTTTAGAGTGTCATGTAATTTTTGAATTGTATCGAGAAAAGTATAAATTACAATATTATAAATAAATGGTTGTGATAATGAGAAAAAATGGGAATAATTGGTGAATTTATCCACAACTAGCATGATAACATGTTTACCCTTAGAATGTGGTAAACCCGTTTTGAAATCCATGGAAACCTCTTCCCAATGCTAGCTAGGGATGGATAAAGGTTGTAAAAGACCTAGGGTTTTAATGGTTTCACATTTAGTTTCTTGGAATACCATTAATTCAACCACATATTTTTTAGCATCATCTTTAATTCCTTCCTAAAAAAATCTTACTTGATTTTATGATATATTTTCAAAAATCTTGAATGATCTCCAAGTGGAGAGGCATGAAGTTCCTGAAGAATTTTACGTTTGAGGAGAGAATGCTTACAAAAGTATAATCTCTCTTTATACCATAATGTTCTCCCCTTTCATGAAATTTTATCAAATTCATTATAACCTTGCTAAAAAATCTGAATCAAATCCTTAGTAGCACTACCATTCTCCCATTCTGATCTTGCTTCATCTAGCTAACATGTTTGCCACATGGTCATAATGCATAACACTGCCTCAACTTATTCACCCCACCAAAAGAGGGAATTTTACACCAAATTATATTTTCCTTTAGTATACACCATTTTAAAATCATAGCCTAATATTTTAGTCACCAATTTTTGTTGTTCTTTAGATGAAAAGTGTTCCAAAAAATATTTGAGGCTATCATGATCAATCTTTACCTAAAAGTGATGACCCATCAAATAAGGTCTCCATAACTTTAGAATAACCATCATCTCTTTCTCATATATTGGTTTGAGCCTATTTTTTCCTTTTATTTTGTTACTTTCAAATTTTATTGGTTTGTATTTATATGAGTATAGGCCCCATGCCATATCCTGATGTGTCACACTCCACAACAAATGGTTTTGAAAAATTAGGAGTAGCCAAAACTGGACTTGTGCACATAACCATTTTTAAATATTCAAATAATATGGTATCTAAATGAGTCCACTGGAAGGAGTATTTCTTTATAAAATATTTGAGTGGGGCTACAATGCTATGATAAGTTTTAACAAACTTGTGATAGTAACTAGTTATCCCTAAAAATCTACAGAGGTTCTTGAGGGTCTTAGGAACCTACCACTCCATCATCGCTTTGATTTTATTAGGTTCAAATTTCACTCCTTCATGTGAAACAATATGATCCAATTATTCCACCTCTTAGACACCAAAATCACATTTGGAAGGTTTGGTATAAAGCTGATGTTATTCTAGAATTGAAATCACCTATTTCACATGCTTCAAATGGTCTTCTCAAATTTTGATGTAAATGAGGATATCATTAAAAAAAACTAACACAAATTTTTCAAAAATGGCCTAAAATAATTATTCATCAAACTCTAAGATGTATATGGTGCATTAGTCAGGCCAAAAGGAATTACCATAAATTCATAATGGCCTTCATGAGTTTTGAAATCTATTTTGGGTATGTCCTCATCATGGATGTGAATCTGATGATATCCAGAGTGAAAAAATAACTTGTTAAAATAAATATCACAATGAAATTAATCTATCAAATCATCAATTACTAGATTAGGAAACTTATCTTGGATGGTGTATTTATTGAGTTCTTTGTAGTTTTTGCACATCCTCCAATTGCCATGTTTGTTATGCACCATGACTATTGGGAAGGAATATTCACTTTTAATATGTTAGATGATTCCTACCTCTAACATATCTTATATCATATTTTAAATTTAACTCTTTTGGGCATAGGGATACCTATAGGGTCTGATATTAGGTGGTGTAATTCTTTGAATGAGTCTGATGGCATGATCATGTGCACAACTTAGAGGAAGTCATTTGGGCATGACATCAAAACGAATAGAATGGTCATCCAACACCTTTTGAAAATAAATATGTGTAAACTCCTTAGTTTTGTGAACCTATATGGAAAATAATCATGCCACAAAACTTTTCGCACCTTTTATTAGAATATTCATCATCTAATGGGAACTAACCTGTTGTGGACATTTAGCCCATAATACATGTAGTTAAAACGTCCTTCCTTCTAAATGGAAACTCATGAATAATTCTTGGAAATTAATCTCAATAGTTCCCAAAGTGGTGAACCTCTACACTCCCAAAATAATTTAAGATCCTCCCATGGGAATAAAAGATATAGGGGAATGTAACAAATAATATTCCATAACAAGCTTAATAGTATGACATTTTCTAAAATAGTTGATCATACAACCATATACAATCATGACCTAAAGTTATAGATATGGGTACATTAAACAGTTTAAATGAGCATCTAAATTAATATTGATGAAGTTAATTATAATCCTAGAGTTAATTAACACAGTCACCATTTTTATCTTCAAGAACCCCACCACCATAAGTGCTTTAGGAGTACTAATGTCTAAAAGTGCATGATAGGAAATAGTTTATTGAGAATATTTAGATTCATCATCATGTTTTTCTACCCCTTCCCCTAAATACTCCTTATTGTCACTGTTAATGTAAAATAAATTTTCCACACATTGATTCCCTTTGCTCCATTTGCTATCACAACAAAAACACAATCCTTTTGCATATTTTTCTTCTACTTGCTAAGTGTCAATGTGTTAGGATGATGACATGATGTTGTTGGGAAGGTGAATTCATGAACATTGGTAAAAGGTTGATCAAATATTTTTACTCAACCATACATGCCTTTGGTATGGCCTCAAATATAGTACTAGGATGAAACATGATAACCTCCAATCAGATGTTATATTTGAGGCCACCTAAAAATAGGCTAGTTAGATTTTAGTTGATGATGTCTACCACATGTAATGAGAGATTATATAATTGATAAATGTAGTCCTTGATAGTTCTAGTCTATCACAAATTGGCTAGCAGACTAAAGTATTTTTTAGATACATTGTTATGATTGTGGAGCTACAATGCCTCAAAAAATATCAACCATGAAAATGGGACACCCTAATTTTTATTTTGAGCACACAACCAATGATACCAAATGAATGAATTAGGTTACAAATATAGAGAGGCCATAACCACTCTTTATAAACATAGAGTCTGATGTGGATAAAAAAAATCAATTTGTATGAGCCAAGTGAGTGGATCATTACCATCAAACTTGTGTAGGTCCAATTTTGGCAACATAAACATAGGGCCATAATTGGTGTTGTTATTTTATGGAGGAAGAGAACCAAATTGAAATGGTGGAGGATTATTTGTAGTGGCTGAGCTAACAAGCTATCCAATTACCCAGATATTTGTTTTAATAAATCCTTCAAGCTATCCAAGTCCCCTCTCAAACCTATAATGTCCCTTTGAATCATATTTTTTCACCATGCTCTATAACTATGAATTAAGTTGTTGAAATATATCTAAAATAGGTAGATCAGAAGTTTCATATTCCATGTCATCCTCTTGAGGATTTTTTTGAGTTTTGTAACCTTTCTTGTGTCTATGCATGTTTGGACTAGTTATGCACAAATCCTAGGAGGGTTTCAACCCTACAAAAATGTACTAGTGGAATACATCATTGGGATCATCTCACCAAGATAAATCTAACTACTACTATTGTGAAAAAGGGTGAAAATTTTTTACCCAAAAAAGTGTACCATTAGAATATACCATTGAGATCATCTTACAAAGATGAATCCAATGACTTCTAATTTGCATAAGGTAAAAATTTATAGATTTATTTTTTACCCATAATTTTTTTTTAAAAAAAAACCTCACGAACAAAACTATGATGAAAAAAATTGATTTCTCCAAGATCACAAGTTATGTTTTTTTTTCCCTTCTAGTGCTTAAGATGCTAGATCCAAAAAAAATTGTCACAAAAATTTTCCCAAATCGAAACTTTTATACCACTTGTAAGTAAATTAATTATATGATTCATAATAATAGAATTATATATCATATAATTATGATCAGAATAAATAGATCCATAAAAACAATTGGCAAAAGATTAGAGTCTTGAATATTATGATTGAGCCACTTTGAGGGGGTAACCTCCACAATGATGTAATAAGAAAAAAATTCATAATATGATGATAAAATACTAATCACTACCTCTTTTATATAATATAATTAGTAATGGTTATTTCATAGGCAAACCATAATAAGAACATCGATAAATGCAACATGCTAATATGAAGGTGTGTAAGCCACAAGTTGGCCACACATATCCATAGACACACTATAGTTTATGAGTATAATAGATTATAAGTTTAAATTCATGATCACTAAACTTAATATATGTTATTAGTTATATTGTATCTTTGAGTTTTGGTATATCATTTGAATAGCTTAAACCATTGGAAGAATTGGGTGCACTCCATTTATAATTAATTTTTAAATTAGTCATAATTTACTTATATATTTATTGTAACTTTTAACAATCATATGAAGGAGTATATTTCTCATATGTAATAATTTTTATGGTATAATATGCATGAAGGGCTTGATTAGATGACTTGCATTGTTGATGACTCATGGATTTTTCAAAAAATTCTAAGCCTTGCCAATTTGTATTGTATTTAAGAAACACATGGTAAGGTATGAATTGCTCATTTTCACCTATTATTTGGCCGTTTTATTCATATTTTATAAAATATCTAAGGATAAAAAAATATGATGGTAGTGTATTAAATATGGGTAAATTCTTTTTATCTCCCTTAAGATGGATCAAATCATCTTTGAATTGGTGAGATCATGAACCTGATTAAAGGGATGGTAGCTACCACCATTTAAAGATTTTATATTTGGGGATTTAAAACTTGGAATAATACAAGATTAATAAATTTTTACCCCTTCCTTAATATAAAATTGGAGAGTATCATAATAATAGGCATAAAGTTAATCTATATCATCCATGATGAGAGAGATAAATAATACAAAGATTAGGATAAAGTAGTTAAAAACATCCTAAAGGGTATACTTAGGTAATAACAATGTTTAAAGGTTATTCTCATCAAAATTTTAACTCAAAAAATATATATTAGGTTTATATATGGATACAAGGTTGATAAACTATCTCTATAGTATGAAAATTAAATTATAAACTTAGATATAACATATGTTGAATTCATTAAATTGAGATAGTATTAAAATAATAAGTAAAACTATGATATATATGGGAATGAAAAACAAATAATGTAATTGTATAGTTATGATGATAATAGAGATTTGGATCTGGAACAAGCAAGTAGTTTGGAAGAGGGTTCTAGAATAGTCATTGAATTCTAGATTAAGTACCTCTTGAGCCAAAAACACTAACATCAAGCTTAGACACTTTCATCAATATTACTATTTAAACCTAGTGCAAGTTTCCTATATGAAATTATTTCTATAAAAGGATGTGACAACATGGATACTTCTAGGTCTATCTTTGGATTCACTATGGTGTATTTAGATATGGATTAAGGATTATCACTCGTCATGAAATTGTAAAACCCTTGTTATTCATCCTTATAGTGATCTTAGGGGAAAATGGATTAGTGGGCACATGGTATTGAGCTGATCCCAAATATGCATCTATCAATGACAAATACCTACATAGACAATACTTTAAAGAGGGCCTTATAATAATGTAATTCTCCCTTATGTGTTGTCTTGTGTGTGAATCATGCAATATGTGTAAATTAAGTACAATAGTGACCTAGCTTATAACTTGGAAAATATAGATCTTGGGTTAATACTTTAGTAATTTTCACCTATGTATGTGTTTTTCCTATGACTAATATATAAAAGGATAAAATAATGAATATTTTATCACTTGACTGTTTGATTGAATGCCTTTTTAATTTGTCTAGTGAGTAGGTGAGAATTTTATAGGTGTATGTTAGGTGAGGAATGAATGATGGTTGATCTTGTAATTATATAAATATATTTGGATAAATAACTCACATTAAATCACTTATCCTAACCATTATCATGTGATTCATTTAAAAATTAGATGACATGGGGCACTAGACAATTGCATTAAAATAGGACACCTGCATCGATGAAAGTATCCATACTAGATGTTAGTATCTAGGGAACATGAAAGTAGGTATTATATTATAAATTATAGGGGAATAAGTATATTATAAGTATTATATGAAATATATAGGGTATGCTCTATCAACATTTGATTAGTCAGATCAAGAAATAGGCAAATGGGCATAAGATAAAGTAGATGTGAGACTTTTGAAAGCAAGAAAGGTCCAAAACTAAGAGGAATAACCAAGGTCTGAGTTTTCAAAGTGTAAAATATTTATTTTATATATAATCCATAAATATATTATACACTTAGGAGGTGGAGAATATATAATATTATTCACTTATTTCACTCCATATCCTCCTCTTTATCCAATTTCATTTTCTACTTCATATATGTCTATCTAGACTCAACCACAATCTCTATCTCCATCTTCATATCCATAATACCCCTTCTTATATTCATCTCTTGGATACATAATATAAGTTATCTACATAATATAAGGCCAATATCAATCACCCCCATCCACATCTCTATCCCTAACTCTCCTCTTCCACTTGAATAGTCTATGCACCAATTCTATATGATGTCAACCTTATTGGTAGGATTTCATATCCATTTTAATTCTCCCACATAAAGTCATCATCATTAATATTGTATGGGTTAGTCTAACTAGATATGTTTTGGCACACCATAAATTTTAATCTCATATCACCCATGCATCTAGAATCACCATATGATAATCCAACTAAATGGCACCTAATACATCAAAATCTTTGACTAATATCATTTTGTCCACTGCCATCCCCAACTATGGCCTCTCTCTATAAACTCTCTTTAACACATGAGAACCCTATGTAATCCCTATCACCTACCAAAATGTTAAAAAAAAATATTTGATATATATATATATATATATATATATATATATATATATATAACCATGTATTACTAGTGTGTTAGATTAAACTATATCAACATATACCCTATATATCCTACATTATCCCTCCATACCCATTGAATATGTTAATATGGAATCCATGTAATATAATCCATTATCAACTCATCCAACATCAATATATAAATAGAAAATAACCCACATGTCCTTGATAATATCCTATAATAATCACCCAACTATGGACTAATGGATTATCAATATCTATATATTTCTAGGTTCTCATAGGCTACTAAATGACTATGTGCTCCCATGACTAAATATAAAAGAGTATGACATTATAAATGTTGTGGCTTATACTATAGGGAAAAAATGAACATATAAATACACATGGGATAATAATGTTTTACCCCACATAAATACTCTACCTTGATCCACCATATCTATAACCATTTCACCTGATTTGACCTGATATAACTACCCATTCTTATCAGGAAACAAGATGCCACTTATAATATCCATACATGTTAAGGTGAGCCAATATATCATATCTTTATGGAAACACATATCTAATTCTATCCATCCTATATAAATTCCCACCATGACGTAACTAGATAATCTCCATATTGTTAACATCTAACTAGTGGATCATCAATGTAGTCAATCCCCTCTGATTAGGATTCAAAAATGCACTAAACATCCTCCAACATAATCATAATATCTATAGTAATAAATTGGAGGGTTCTTGTATCTTAGTTCCACCTCCACAAGGGTTATCATTAGTGTTATTTTTTTAAATAATTGGCATATGCCCCTCATGGAATAAGCTAACCACCTATAGTAGGCCATTATCCTTTATTATTAGCTCATGTAATCACCACATAACTATTAATCATCATCCACAAAAAGTAATAACTTGAATACACTATTTTAATCATAAAATTTCAGCCTATTATTCTATTTAACACTAAAAAACATACTAACTACCGTCCCATCACTTTTTAGTTAAGTTTGCATAACCATCCTTTATCTCATTGACCCCAAACACCTTTTGGATACAAATCACTTGTCAAAAAGTGAAATAAAATTTTTAAAGCTCAAAATGGAATCAAGTATAAACATACATCCAATTTATAAAATTTAATGAAGCCATTCATTTAAAGTTCAAATCCACTAGTGGGCACTTAAATCCATTAGTCGGCATTCAAAGCCACTAGTTGGCTAAGACAACATTAGTTTTAGCCATTTATGAATCCACTACACCTGTTTTTGAATCTAATTCTCATATTCTAAAATTTTATTCCTATTTTTCAAAGTTAACCCAAAGAGTAACTCCACTAATTTTATCAAAACCTTATCAAAATTGCTAATACATAACATAAAACTATATTTAACCCTAAAAAATCCAATTTTTGTAGTAGTGAAATCACTATGAGGAAAATCCTTCCTTATAATGGCTTATTTTTCCTCTAGCTTTGAACCATATTAAATACTAATTAATTCCATAATTAATGAAAAATTAAATGACTCATTAGGTCACCATGCTTTATTACTCTCTATTGATCATAAACATATGTTCTTTAGTGATGGTGCTAGGACACATGATCCATATCCATCCATTAACTATGTATTACTCTAAAGCTAAATAAATAGAAGGATATGACGAAAATGAATAGGTTTCCATCCCTCCTACATCTTATTTAAACTCCCCCATTACCACATTTTTCACTCTTCTACCATCTAATTTGGCCTATGTGTCCATTTTTCTTCTACTTTAACCTCACATCCTTGTTTATCATCATCATTTCATTCACATCACTAATTAATCAAAATATACGAATATAACCCCACTTTTATATCATTATTATTAATTATATTGTCATATTCTAATGAGGATCCCTAAGGCACTCTTGATTAATATCATCTATTCCCTCAATTATCACATCATTCTTCCCTTTTAGCGATAACTAAATTAGCCTGAGGTCCATACATAATATGTAGGTATTTTTTGATCATATGGTGTGTTTTGGGTAAGCTCGGCGATTATTTTTTCATATTTCATCCATTATCCACTTGTCCTCATATCATTTCCTCACTTATCCATTATCTCCCATACTCTAGTTGTTATGTCTGCTCATATAATCCTTGATCTATAATCAATAAATATATTTATCATATAATACAATCTCATAACTATCCTTGGCATGCATTTGTGCATGGGATATGTCCATATATCATAACATCATTCCATCTATCTAATAAAAATTTGCATCTCTCCTTGACACGCATCCATACTTGGGATATGTACAAATATCATGACAGCTTTAAATTAATCCTTAAATCTAAGACCAAAAATCTATTTGGTATGAGTCCTTTCCTAGGTTATATACAAGACTTGTAGACTCCTTTGTTATTCTCTATTTATGGCTTCTTCCTTTAACTAGGTCACATCTAAGGCCATAACATTATGATATTTTCTCTGTGACATATGTATTTTCTAGGGTCATTATAAAACTTGTAGTTGATTTATTACATCAATATTATTCTTCACCATCACATTTATTATAAACTAGCCCTTTTTTATCATCTATACATTTAACCCATCATTTTTATTTTGAGTGGCCACTTGTCTCATTGCTCCCCATGTGACCCCTTAAGAAGACATCACCTATCCTAACTTACTAATTCACATGTTTTTTATTCTTTGAAACACCATTACATATTTTAATCACAATTCCATTTCAAGAGGGGCAAAAAGTATACATATAAAATCCACTTCTCTATCACTCACCACTAATTCCATCCTGATTCCATACTGATTATTATTACTAATCACTTTTAGATCATTATCCATAATTTTTTCTAATATACTACTCTAATACTTCTTTCTACATTTCCTACATCACATATTAACTTTATAAAACCATCACTTCCAATTAATTTTGTTATTAACACTTCATCCTGAATCTCTTCTTGTATAATATTTTAGTAATTTTATATTACTTCCCAACCACCTCCACTATAACTCCTATAAATCCCCCTCTTAATCACACTCCTTAAGCATCATTTATTAACTCTTGTGGGATATAATATTCTCTAATTTTCCTATATACCCTCACTAATATTCCTCTATAATCCTATAAAATTCTTCCACACTAGATATTCATCCTCCAAGGAATAAATTTGACCCTTCATTCCTCCAAAATGGCTCAATATATTCAGAGCTACACTCCCATAAATCTCTATGAATATATGAATCTTTTTAATAACTTAATGAATGTTTCCACTACATTTTATCTACTATAAATAATCAAGTTATCATCAAATCCATTACTAAAAAATAATGATCATTCAAAGATCAATCCAACATCCATAGTCAAGCATAAATAAACTTTAAGTCACTTTGAATGCATCTAATTCATCAAGGGAGAAGGATTAATTTTATTACTAAGGTATAATATTTTTGTATTTAATTTATATATGAATATGAATCCATTTACTCCTTTCCTAATTATTGAGGTGTTGTGTATATTGGATTAGAATAGGAATGTGATTTATTCATTATTCATAGTATAAAAAATTTATATCCAATTTTATACAAATGTGGATAATGACCTAAAATATTTGAATTCTAAATACTATAAATGATTTGGCCAAAGTGATGTTATAGTTTATACATTGTCATTCCACATTACCTTTCAATTTGAATGTTTACATGATGTAATATTAAATAAAGGTGTGCTTATGGTCTATGTGATTGGTTACATGTGATAGGTATTGTAATTTCACACTTATTCTTCAATGGTTCTGAATGCTCGTATCATGATTATCTTCACCTTCATGAAAGGAAGGGTCAATCATAGTGGGGAGGTGTACAAGAGACTATTAATATATGGTTGGATTTAAAAAACCCATATGAAATTATCCCTCAATACATTTTATCAATCTAGTCCCACATGATACTCATGAAGACTAAATGGTTTATGGAACTAATTTTATCTTTTGTTGTACATTATAGTTGAGGCTACTAATACTATTATGTATCTAATTTTACATTTCAACTGAGGCTATTATTGATTATATATCTTATTATATACTTAAACTTGAAGAGAATAAGACTTATTTAGTAATATTAATATTATTATATCTTTTAAGATAAGGAGGTTGTTGTATATTTGGATTTTTTACTTGATTTTATGGAATAAACTTTGTATGTTACGTCTATTTTTTACACTTGAATTATAATTTAGATTTAGTAGAAATGAATTAGTGGTTATAAAAATGAATTATATAATAATAATTTTCATATATTTCTAAGTTATTATAATTATTGAAAAATAATTGGTATGTTATTAAATTAAAAATTAATTAAAAAATGTGGTAATTGTTGTTGAACCTAGTTAGACTGCTACATGTGGAATCAAATCCTAGGTTCAAATGGTAGGACCTAATAAGTTAAATAAGTGATGATATATGTGATTATTTTATAACCAATATAAATAATGGGTCATTCAAGGGTTAAATTAGATCAAATTCCATCCAAATAGGACCAAAAAATTGACCCTAACTAGTTAGCCACAAAGCATGCTGGTAAATTAAATCATATCCTCATATCGATAAATGAGATATGAGATAGAATAAAAACTTTGGAGTAATAATTATGTGGTCATGAAGATGAGGGTGATCCAAAACAAAACCATAATGAACATGTAGGAAATCAAAATAAAGAGAATGTTGAATAACACTAAGCTACAAGGGCTCGAGTTGCATTAGAGATCACATGCAACATGAAAAATGTGAACGCATAAAATTTTTATGGAATGATGATAAGAGATTGAGATGAATGGTGGATAATATTATAAATGGATAAATAATTTGATATCTAAAATTATTCAAATATGACAAAAGTAGTTTGGGGAGCATACCAATTGGTAGGTAAAGTAGTAACGTGGTAGGCTAACAAGAAAATGAAGATGGGACTTGACTCAAATACTACTATATGGGATAGTTTTTTAGATATATTTAGGGAATGGTGGTTAAAAAATATATATTTCGACCAAAATATGAAAAAAATTCAACATCTAAAGTAAGGGGAGTTTTTGGTGATTGAATATCGGGAAAAGTTCACAAAGCTTCTTAAATATGTTCCCAAATATTAGAAAGATTAATGTTTCCAAATATAAATTTCATTATGGGATTGGAAATCAAAATTTGATTTGAGGTGGATATACATGGACTATGATCCATGTATCAAGTATTATAAAAATATGTCAAATAGGATAAAAAGCTAAAATCTCTTATTGAAGTTAGATATAATATTAGAAGTTTAAAGGGATGATGGCTTCATTAAATAGGAATAATTGGAAGTGGAGTTAGGATTTTAAAAATAGGTAAAAAAATAAAAAGTATAGGTATAATAATTATTTTGGGTCAAGGATGCCAAGAAATGGTGTCAAATATGGGAATGGAAATAAAGGTCGTAACTCTATAGAAAGGAAGTTACCCCTAGGAGGATGTTGTACTTGTGGAGGAAATCACTATGCAAAATATTTTCATAAATGGATAACTAGTAAAAAATTTAATAATCCTCATTCTTACTCTTAATAGGGGATATTTCAAAAATGAATTCATATAACTATTGACAATGGTTAGGATAATTTCCAAACTGAACCTATTGAAATATTAGGTACATTATTTGGTTATTTTTTTACTATATTGATATATAATAGAGCTACTGAATGTTTTATTTATATGTATTTACTTATCAAAATTCATATAAAGGATAGGTATATGTAAAATGCATGTAATTTTATATTAATTAACTAATCAAAAGTCAAGTTTGGTAAATGCCTCATAGAATTAGAGGTGGAACTACCCAAATTAAACAATTTAGTAGGCTTGTATGTAACCCTATTAGGATCATATGACATGATATTAGCAGTAAATTGGAATTAGAGGCATAAGGAAAAGGTAGATTTTTTTAAAAATAAAGTGGAGTTTTTTGATGATTTGGGAAATTAATCTCAAATTCAGGGTGAGGAAAATAAATTTAAGCTAAGACAAATCTCATACATACAATTAAAGAAAGCTCAACAAAAAGTTTGTGAGATATTTATGGTCAATAAAGATGAGTTAGGAGATCCTAAAGAAACTACCATTAAGGATTATCCATTTTTTTATGAATTTTAAATTTATTTCTAGAATAATTACCTTGAATACCTCCCAATAGAAATTTTTACTTCACAATTGATATCTTTCTAGGATTTCAGAATCAATCCAAGGCACCATAATAATGATAACAACTAATTTTTTTGAATTAAAATCCCAACTTCAATAGATACCTTTTAAAAGATTAAACAATACAAACATATTACCTTATGGATCACCTAAATTTTTTGTCAAAAAGAAAAAGGAAATATTAATATATGAATAGCATACATAATGTTGAATAAGGAAACTATAAATAAAAAGAATCATTTACCCCAAATTGATGATAATTTTGATCAAATATGATGAACAATGATATTTTATAAAATTGACCTTATAATAGGATACAAATAGTTGATAGTCAAAGAGGAATATATCTCTAAAATTGATTTTAGGGAATGGTGTGGACATTATCAATTTAGTGTCATACCATTTGGGCTAACTAATGTACCTACAAATTTTATTAATTTTATGAACAATGTGTTCAATAACTACCTATATTAGTTTGTACTTGACTTATTTTATGATATTATAGTATATCATAAGGAGAAATAATAACACTTGTGACACTTATAGTTATTGTTGAAATGCTTACAAGAGTATAAAATCTATGATAAGCTATAAAAATGTGGTTTCTTTCAGAATAAAGTACAATATATAGGGCATATCATTTTAGATAAAGGGATATCTATAGAATCAATAAACATAAGATACATTTTGGAATGGTTGACACCTTAAAATGTTCAAGAGGTGTGTAGTTAAGTGTAGAAAAGTATTACATAAGTTTGTACCTAACTTTTCAAAGATAGCTCACCCCATCATCTCTCCACAAGGGAAAGAATAACGTTTCTTATGAAAGAATTAATTTGAAGAGGCCTTTTAAATATTTAAGGAAAGGCTTGTAATAACCCTAGTGTTTCATGTTCTAGATCCAAATGGCCACTTTGTTGGGGTAATGTATGTTGAGATAAAATATGAATTTTTTGGCTACATATAGCTTATGTTGATAAAGGTTAAATTTAGTTAGAATATTATGATTCAATGGTTAGTATTTGGTTATAATCCTTAATGTATACTGATAAATAAGTAGTGCCTTTATTCACAGTAAATCATGTAGTACATAATACACAATAATTCCTACTCTAATTTATACACACACACACATATTCATGTATGTACTTATATATGCATGTATTCATGTGTGTGTGTGTGTGTGTGTGTGTGTGTGTGTGTGTGTGTGTGTGTGTGTGTGTGTGTGTGTGTGTGTGTGTGTGTGTGTGTGTGTGTGTGTGTGTGTGTGTGTGTGTGTGTGTGTGTGTGCGTGCGTGTGTGTGTGTATTTAGACTATACTATATTAATAAACTAGACATGTTACTCTACTCTATAACCTCTTATAATTCCTCCATGTATCTTATCTGTTAAACACTATATCCATTTTAGTAAAATGCTATGATATATATAATGACTTAATATAAAAAAATAAATGTTCATGTCTATGTGAGGAATGTCATTTATCTAATCAAGTCATCATTTATTTTCACAAGGAATTAATTCTTATCATAACATCTAGTTAGTAAAATCCTATGTTCTATCAATCTAGAGAATTATGATGCTACTATAGTAATAGAATCAACTCTGTGGTATCTACATTTTAGTCCTATAGATTATAATCCTACCAAAATTTTCCTATATTTTATACCTTTTTATCATCTTTGAGATAACTTAAATTTCTAATAGGTACCAAAATTCTTTAGTTTACCTAAGTGTAACAAAACTATGAACCGCATCAAAATTACTACTAATTATAGTGTTGGTGTCCCCTATTTGTGAAAACATTCATCATATTTAATCATCATGTGGTGAAAAAAAATTTAATAATCAAGAATGAACTTCTTTTCTTGTACAATCATGTTTTCTATGACCATGTTTTATTTTGTTGTCATGACTATATCCTTTATAACTAGGCCTTTTTATTATAAGTCTAGATGATATGTATGAGTCTTGATTCAAACATTCATTTTATCCATTTGGATACTCAAATACTCCACATATTCCTCCATTTCCTCATAGTTGTATAATTTCTCAATATATTTTTATTTATTCTTCTCATGTAAGGATATCTTCTTAAGCCCTTTTTTCTATAAAAGGTATGTATTGAGGTCTAAATCTAGTAGAGATTGCACTCAATTATTTTTCCATTTAATATAACTCTTTTTTTATCTTTTATCAATAGAGGCAAACTAAGTGAGTAAATGAAGTAGGTGGCTCCATCTTATAGTTTTGCATTCATCTTCCCTACTTACGCTTTGTACTCTTTTTTATTGGTCTATTTTTAACCTTGAAGTGGAACTATTAGTTACTCATTGTACTCTTATCTAACCTCATATTATATGAGTATTTTATCTAACATGTCTTATTCATGACTAATAAAATTATCCACTATTTCAACCAAATATTATTCAATCAAAAAATTTGTGTCTAGATCAAATTTTTTTCATGTGATGGTTAAGGTAGATAAACTCTTCTTAATGCCTTATTTCAAGTTGACACACCATGCCATCCAATATAATATATCACTCATTATAATATTTTATCCCTCCATCTCTTTATCAATTAGGGTGAGATTTTTTGGAGATATCATAATTTTCCCTCCTTTAGTAGGCTAAAGGAAACTTGAAGTAACCATTATGGTAGAAGTTTATTGTTTATGCTTTACCAATTATGCCTTGATCCATGTCATTAGATCCATAGGGGTTTTATTAATTATCTTTCCTATAATAATGGTACTTATAGTGTTTGGTGTGGTAACCTATCTAGTGTCCTATGCACTTACATTGACCTCCTTTTCCTTCCCTTATCCTATAGAGTAAATTTATTTTCTACTTGCTTATTTTTTCATTTCTTGTTTCCACATATCCTCTTCCTCTTTGTACATTGTATCTACCAAATACTTATTTATTTCCTCTTCCATTATTCATTATTTTTATTCTTACATTTTTATCTCCTCCTCTACTCATTTGTTTTTCTCATATTTTATCCTTTGTTTTTCATTCCTTTTCTTTATTATCTTCCTTTTTTACAAGTTTTTTTTCTATTTTTCCTCTTTTACTCTCCTCTCTTCTTATCCATTTATTTTATATTTTTCCTAATTTTTAGTTTTTTAAATGTTTTATAATTCTAAGTTTATTTGTGTTTCCTTTTATTTTTCTATTATTTTCTTCTTTGTTTCTTATTTCTCAGCCTTTAATTTTTCCAACAATTATCTAGACTATTGAATGGCTAACTTTGCAATCTCCAATAATTTCTTGATTCCTTATCCAAGCTCTTGTTCTAATTATTTGTGTTTTTGGATGATATTTTATTTTAGATGTTTAGTTATTTATAATTATTTTTTATTTGATAAAACTTTAGAGACAATATTTATTTTCTACTTGTTTCTTAACTCTATCCATTGGAGTTACCTTTGTATTTCCTAATCTATGGGAGACATCTATGATTTCATGACATTTTTTATTAGGGATTCCTCTTGATATTTCTCAACTATCATCTTGAAATATTTACTCATTTCATTTGTATCTATCATTATGTCCTATAGATACTATAAAAGGTTGTTAGTTAAATCATCCAACTCATATGCACTAAATTTGACATAATCCAAGATTATTCTAATCACCCTATTTTTCACAATGGTATCTACATCCTTATGTAGGATACCCACCTTATGTATCCAACACATGCTATGATAATTCCTAAAATTTTATTTATGTATGGTACCTTTGTGTTTATATCTATTTCTTCTTGTGCTTCTATCTCATATTCATACCCTTGTTCAAATCATTCAGTTTCTGAATATGTCACTAGGGTTTTACCTTAGCCCTTTAGTTTTATTACTTTCTAGTCATTTTTACCATTAATTTATAGTTATGGTAAGGAAATAATACTTATTTTAGCTCCATTCATCAGTGAAAAAGTTTGGAAAAATAATAGATATGTTGTAGGTGACCCCTCTTGTTCATCTATTGTCTAAATTTTCCTTTTTATTTTTGGGGACAACCCTTCTCTAGGTGATAATTTACTTTTATATAAGGAGTAAGGGTGAGTAAATTTTTATACCATATATTTTTCTCCCAAATCCTCCCTAGTGGTATATTCCTTGACTAAAAATGTATTCATGTTGTCATACTCTTCCTCTTCTTCATTGAGTGTTTCTAAGTTTATAGCTTGTCTTCTTATCCTTGAGGATCAATAGGTACTTAGTTGAGGTTGATATTATTTTATCTATACCTATGGTTTTGGTGTGTCATATTTAGGGTTATCATCTTCTTAATACTCATACCAATATTCCATCCCCAGTTCAATGAATAATTCTTATGACCTAGGATTTGGAGGTAGACTCTTATCTCCAATAATGATCAACTCAACTTGTTCATCTCTAACTTCATAAGGCAAAGGTGGAAGGGGTATAATTTTTATAGCATAGGTATCGTTAAAAATATTATTTTCATCTGTATTGAATTGAAATTATATGTATTATTTTTGACCAATTCATTTGAAACTTGAAAAATCCTCTCTACCATACTTGTAATAATATTCTCCCATTGTATAAACATTTCTACCTATTATATTACATGGATAACTTTCATTACAACTATTATTTGGGATCATATTGGTAATCTATGATACATTATATTAGCACCTCATGTCTCATAATAATGTGTGTAAAGTTCATGGAAAGTAATAAAAGAAGTGAACCATAGAATAATTTGTGGATAGTTATACCTTTCTTAAATTTTTAAAAGTTTTCTAAGTGTTGTTCATGAAATTTGGTATCCAAATTATAATGCATTCTAGTGGATACCATGCCATATACTATTTGAAAGCTTATTATTATTATTGAGTCATGTCTATTTGTATACTAGACCTTCCTATTTAACCCTAAATTTAGATGGATCAATATAGTATAGGGTTAAGAATACATAAATGAATAAGCAAAAGGGTGATAAATAAATATTTATCAGGATAATCAATGGTAAAGTTAGATAGACATTATTATTAATTTAAATGCTAAGATATGTTCAAAAATATTAAGTAAAACTATTGATAGTATTGTAATATATTAAACACAAAAATAATTATCTAGTTTACTATGCACATGTAGATATGATATGGAATAGGCTAGAAGTAGATTATATCTATATTATGGATCAATTATCATATTCTATAAGTTTCCACATTATGGCATTATATGATTATATAAAATATATATAGTTACATATATGCACATGTCTAACTTAGATTTAGGTGTACATTTTAGAATATTGACTAGATTTGAATGTGACCACTTAGAAACTTCTAGGGTTTATATCATCTTTGCTCGAGTGTGCACAAATTTCACTCATAGGCTATCACTTCTTGTCAAATGATCAAACCCAAATTATTCATATTTATAATGACTATGGTAAAAATGTGTTCATGGGTTAATAGTTTTAAGATAACCCCCAAGAGCCCTCTATCAATGGGTGTTGCCTACAGAGCCACTACTCTGAACAGGGCCTTAGAATGATGTAGTTCTCCCTTAATGTGTTGGATTGTGTGTTCACAAGGGTAAAATATGTGTAAACAAAGTACATATAGTGACCTAGCATGTAACATGGAAAATTGGACTCATGGGATCCTCCTTTAATAATTTAGACCTATACATGGGTTATCCCTATGAATGATATTGAAATAGGAAAGAATATGGAATCTTTACTCACTTTAATTATTGATTTAATTATTTTTATAAGTTTACTTGTAACATGTATGAATTTTATAGGTAAGTTATGAATGAATATTAATCATTCATATATACAAATGATTTTGTGAAATATCTTGCATTAAATCACATAGGCTAATCATAGGGACACATTAAAATTGTAAATTTGATGACTTTAAGGCACTAGAAACTTAGTTTAGTACAAAAAAATTGGATTGATGTGTGTGTTTAGCTAGGATGTAAGTATATGAGAAGATGGAAAATAGGTACATGTCCAAAACTTATAGATAATGATAATGATTGGGTTTATAGTATAGAAGGCTTGGTCATTAGAATAACACATGGTTAGACTAAGAGAAGTATTAGGTATAACAGATAGTACATGTAAGCCTTTTACTAGTGGGAATGTATAGGAACTAAAGGGTACAAACATGATAAGTTTTTTCCAAGTATACAAGTTTGAGGTGTTGTATAATCTAGATTTAGTATCTACATTTATTCCCCTTTAATTTAATAATGAAATTTCTAATTTTAAGGAAAAGAAATGCATATCTGGGTGTGTATAATGTACCTTATCTTTTCATGAGCCTACATTAAGTGATTTATTGTTTATTGGCCTAAAACCAAGAACATATTACAATCTATAATTATTTCATATAATATGAAATTGAAAGAATTTAAAATGTTTTAAATTAAAGAAAGTAAGGGTAGGAGTACATCTATGTATTGATGCAACTATCTTGCATTTTAGAAATTTAATTTGAAAATATGTTTCACTATGAGTAATTGAAATTGATATTAGGAAAAAAAATTAAAATTTTCAAGTGTATGTATATATAAATATTTGAGGACAATTTTCCCCCAACCTTAGAGAAAAGGGAATTTTGCATCTGATAATTAAGGATAACTCAAATACACAATCCAATGATACTTATACCTTGGTGAGCATAAGTAATCTAAGTCAAATCACACTATAAATTTTTTAATGGTGTAAGATTTAATCACTCCATCATATAAAAATTTTCATATTTAGTGATTCAATCACCTTAACCATGCTAAAAGTGAAACAACTATTGTAGTAGATTGACTCAATAACAATCCATAAAAGTCCATCCTGCTATATGATAAATTCCATAGAAGTATTTTAAACCTAAAATTTATTTTGATTTTATAATTTAAGGTGACCTTTGCATGTCATATTCACCTCATATATGTCTCAAAGTAAAACATGGGTATAAAAATGGTACCAATGTATAGAATGTTGTCATAAATGTGTATATGGATCATATAACTATGGAATTTGGCTAGATTGAAATTTTTTAAGTGTGCCACTAAAATTTGAAACTTATATTTGAAATAAGTGTGCATAATATGTTTCCATAACATTCTCCCACTGAATCTAAAATTATGAATAATGTGGAGGTCATGCCTATATGACATTCCCCCACTGATATGCCCCCATTTTGAGGTGAGGTGAAATATAAAATAGTAGTCAAATTACCTTAAAATGATAATTTAACTATATAACCTATGAATGTATCATGTAGCATATAAAAGAAATATGTCTAGGTAAATATATCATTTATGCACAAATCATGTGATCACATCAATGCCTAAGATGCATGATATAGATCATGGAATGTTTATATAGTAATAGTACAATATAAACAATTTATCAACCACAAACACATAATATCACTTAAAAGAAAATTAAAATGACAATGGTCAAAGGTGACCACAAATAAGGGGCACGCTAAAATGTCACATAATCAAAGGGACATGACTTAGTCAAATGTCCAAAAGGCAAGAAATGACATATTCAAATGCCCATACAATAAAAAATAACATATTCAAATGCCAAAATAAGAGGACAAAGTTATGATGTCCATAAAAATGGAGAATATTAAAGTGATCAAATAATAAAGACAATATCAAGCAAGGAAATATAATTAAGGAAGTGCATAAAAGGAAAGCATGGAACATAAGTGACAAACATAAAAATATCATACTATTCCATATATATATGTGTTAGTAAAAACATTAAGTACATATAATATTAACTATAGTGTGAAAGATATAATCATGGATATAGGCATGTGTAAGTACATAATCTGAAACATGATAATGGAAAATTATCATAAAATAACATAACCTCAATGAATCATGATCAGAGAATTATATGCCACCAATGTCCATATCACATGAGTAGAGGGAAGACCAAGCATCTAAAAGTGAATACATCATATTCTTGGGTATACATGTATCACACTCAAAATATGCATCAAACATGTGTGTGTGTGTGTGTGTGTGTGTGTGTGTGTGTGTGTGTGTGTGTGTGTGTGTGTGTGTGTGTGTGTGTGTGTGTGTGTGTGTGTGTGTGTGTGTGTGTGTGTGTGTGTGTGTGTGTGTGTGTGTGTGTGTACGCGCATCCACACATGTGTGTGTATAAATAAATTATATTCCATATACCAATATGGAACTAATAATGTATATGCTAAGGAGATAATAAAATATGTAAAAGCTAAAAATATTTTTGGATTTTTGACTTTTTTAATTTTATACTATTTTTGGAATATTTCAAAGAAAAAGCCTATCTTATGAACTCATCCAAAGGATGGTCATAGGTACCCATTTTAAACCAAGTGAAATAAATTTGTGGTAGTACCAATTATCATGTATATGTGTAATATATTTCACTATAGGATCTATAATTCTCTATGTATTTATAAAAAGACTCTATGGTTGTGAGGAAATTATAAAAGGAATGGAGATTCATAGAATTCATATTTTAGTGATCTATGGATTCTTTAGAATAATCATAATAGGAACATGTTTGGTTTCTCTAAATAGTTTAATATTGTATGTAGCAGTAGATGAGGATTATGTAGAGTCCATAATGTGTCTCTGATCTATAATTCTCTATGTATGTATAAAAAGACTCTGTGGTTGTGAGGAAATTATAAAAGGAATAGATATTCATAGAATTCATATTCTAGTGATCTATGGATTATTTAGAATACTCAAAATAGGAACATGTTTGGTTTCTCTAAATAATTGAATATGCTATGTAACAGTAGATGAGGATTTTGTAGAATCCATAATGTGTCTTTCATCTAATGGTCTCTTAATTATTTGCCTTATAGGAAAAGGGATTACCTATTACTTACCCTCTATGGAGGATTAAACTTAGTAGGTTTTATAATTAACTATCTAGGTATAAATTTCTCTTGTTTTGGTCAATAATCATATGGAATTCCAAAAAATTGTAATTACTTGATTGGATTGAATTTATTTGACACACCCATGCACTATATAAAGTACTACACAAAGTGTATGCATTCAAGGTTATACCAAAAATATATGAAAGACACCCATGTAAGGTATAATATAAAAGGTAGTAGCCACATGTTTTAGACCCACCTGAAAGGTTATGTCAATCACATCAAGACCCTGTTATGAGGTCCCATAAAATTCTCTAATTGATTTAGTTAAAGAATGCAAATCATCATGTTTATAACCCAAATGTGTAATTAATGTCATGGTGAAAATGTTTTCTCTCACATAATTATCAATCATTAAACTTTTATAGTATAGTGATCAAACTATTTTTAAATGAATAAAGAATGAAGTTATGAGTCATCATTCAAAATCTCATTGTCATAACAAATAATAGGTCTATGCACCATAATAGGTGTATGTCATGTATAAGTACCAATAATCTTATCTAATGGGTGCCCAAAATCTTATGGATAAAGATGTGCATTATATTCCATTTACACCTTTGGAACCTTATTATAATGGTATTGTAAAGGATTGTTAAATATCTTATGATTTGGTTGATCACTAGGTTGTGAACTTATTTCCTTAGGAAGATCATCAAATTTAATTTTTTGGTCATCGATAAGGTCTTATATATTAATATTTAAGGTAAAATATAGGTTCATAAAATGCTCAGTGCCTTGGTGATAATCATAATAAACATTTTAATCATATACTTTGAGTAGAGGTCAACTCATATCAACCTCTATAGGATGAGGAAGATATACGAGGTGATATTCCAAAATCTTTATAAGTAATGAATCTAGAGATTCAGGTAAGTGTGTAAATTATCTCTTTGTGAATTGGATAATAAAATATGATTAGGTTATTATGACACCAAATTAACCATATTATTTAATGAATTTTTAATTTTTTTGGGTTTCACCTTATAACTTGGTTTGATAGTAAACTTGGTATTTGATGTAGTTGGTGTGTCTTATACATACTTAAGTTTGTTCAATGAGATAAGTTTATTTTAATGATTACAAACAATATGGAATAAGTCATCAAAATATTTAAACATTTTGAAAATAGTGGACTCATATAATGGGGAAAGAAAACTTGTTTGAATATGTCTTTAAGTTGTTTATCTACCATTGGATTGGTCATTTTAACAACATTGTTTGGTATCTTAAGACATTTTCATTGATAGGTCCATTACTTCCTTGTTTGATCTTTTCAATTTAGGCATAAAAATAATTTTTTTTAATATTGATAAGTGTCACAAAAATGGTATACAAGGGTTTTTAATTCTTTTTATTATTGAATTGGTAAGTCATCGAACCACCTTAGTGAATAGTACTTGAGTTTCCTTGTAAATAGTTTAGCTAAAATTTTATCACTGGAAGAATAATCAAGGGATGTCACATATAAATATTAAATATGTTATTAAGGATCACCCTTTCCATTATAAATTGTGAAGGTAAAAAAAAATTAGCTTTAAAGGGGTGGAAATATATTTTATGTGGATGTGGGTTATGAAACACATCTTGTGAATTAGTAGCATAAGTTTATTTCATATAATTTTGTTCAATATTTATAACCTTAGATTTCAAAATTTTATATTTTGGACAAAATATTTCACATATTGGTCATTAAGGTTTGAATTTCTATAAGTCACCAAAAGAGGTGTACCCCTAGTTTCATTAGATATAGGTATGAAACTAGTAATTGTGTTGAAGTATTAATGCTTCCCATATAAGATGTAGCAATATAGTTTCAAGGAAAAAAAGAGTGGAAGAAATAATCCATTAAAACATTAAATTTTTTTAGGTTGATTGGTATGGAATCAATTGTAGTACCACCAAAGGATTCACCATCACTAGTGAGCATACCTTAACCTTAGCATGTTTGTTGATTTCATTTGTTGTAACATACAAAAAATTATCCATTAAGATATTGTTGTTATTAAGATTAGTTACTAATAATTATTTACCTTGCATTTTAAAATGATTCTATTGATTAACATTTTACATTGCTTACAAATCATATTAAAGGGGTGGAAATATATTTTATGTGGATGTGGGTTATGAAACACATCTTGTGAATTAGTAGCATAAGTTTATTTCATATAATTTTGTTCAATATTTATAACCTTAGATTTCAAAATTTTATATTTTGGACAAAATATTTCACATATTGGTCATTAAGGTTTGAATTTCTATAAGTTACCAAAAGAGGTGTACCCCTAGTTTCATTAGATATAGGTATGAAACTAGTAATTGTGTTGAAGTATTAATGCTTCCCATATAAGATGTAGCAATATAGTTTCAAGGAAAAAAGAGTGGAATAAATAATCCATTAAAACATTAAATTTTTGGAGGTTGATTGGTATGGAATCAATTGTAGTACCACCAAAGGATTCACCATCACTAGTGAGCATACCTTAACCTTAGCATGTTTGTTGATTTCATTTGTTGTAACATACAAAAAAGTATCCATTAAGCTATTGTTGTTATTAAGATTAGTTACTAATAATTATTTACCTTCCATTTTAAAATGAGTCTATTGATTAACATTTTACATTGCTTACAAATCATATTAAAGGGGTGGAAATATATTTTATGTGGATGTGGGTTATGAAACACATCTTGTGAATTAGTAGCATAAGTTTATTTCATATAATTTTGTTCAATATTTATAACCTTAGATTTCAAAATTTTATATTTTAGACAAAATATTTCACATATTGGTCATTAAGGTTTGAATTTTTATAAGTCACCAAAAGATGTGTTCCCCTAGTTTCATTAGATATAGGTATGAAACTAGTAATTGTGTTGAAGTATTAATGCTTCCCATATAAGATGTAATAATATAGTTTCAAGGAAAAAAGAGTGGAAGAGATAATCCATTAAAACATTATATTTTTGGAGGTTGATTGGTATGGAATCAATTGTAGTACCACCAAAGGATTCACCATCACTAGTGAGCATACCTTAACCTTAGCATGTTTGTTGATTTCATTTGTTGTAACATACAAAAAAGTATCCATTAAGCTATTGTTGTTATTAAGATTAGTTAATAATAATTATTTACCTTCCATTTTAAAATGAGTCTATTTATTAACATTCTACATTGCTTACAAATCATATTAAAGGGGTGGAAATATATTTTATGTGGATGTGGGTTATGAAACACATCTTGTGAATTAGTAGCATAAGTTTATTTCATATAATTTTGTTCAATATTTATAATCTTATATTTCAAAATTTTATATTTTGGACAAAATATTTCACATATTGGTCATTAAGGTTTGAATTTTTATAAGTCACCAAAAGAGGTGTACCCCGAGTTTCATTAGATATAGGTATGAAACTAGTCATTGGGTTGAAGTATTAATGCTTCCCATATACGATGTAGCAATATAGTTTCAAGGAAAAAAGAGTGGAAGAAATAATCAATTAAAACATTAAATTTTTGGAGGTTGATTGGTATGGAATCAATTGTAGTACCACCAAAGGATTCACCATCACTAGTGAGCATACCTTAACCTTAGCATGTTTGTTGATTTCATTTGTTGTAACATACAAAAAAGTATCCATTAAGCTATTTTTGTTATTAAGATTAGTTACTAATAATTATTTACCTTCCATTTTAAAATGAGTCTATTGATTAACATTTTACATTGCTTACAAATCATAAACTTATAATTTAAAATAATGTACAACAAACTAAAACCCTAGGAATACATTTTTTTTGCATTCACATAGGTCAGGTTCACCAAATGTTTAACCCTAAATTAATATAGATAAATATATTATAAAGTTATTAATGTATAAATTAATAAGAAAGAAGATCATACATAGATATATTATAGGCCAATTACCTATAAACTCTAAAAAATATTCTAAATTTAAATGGTCAGATATGATAATAATAGTAAGTATAACTATCTATTAATATTGAAATAAATGAAAAACAAGAGTACTTAGAAGGCTTATTGTGCACATGTAGATATGATATGGCATAGGTTAGAATCATTCTAGATCTAGATTATGGATCAATCATCATATTTTTGAAATTTGCACTCTATGCCCTCAGATGCTTATGTTAAATATGGATGGTTGCATCAACACATCTATCTAACTTAGACACAGGAGTCCAATATGGAATATTAACTAGAAACTTTTACATTTTATGTCACCTTTGTTGTGGTGTACTTAGATCTCACTCATATACTATTTCTCCTTGTCAAATAATCAAATACTAGTTCTTTATCTTTATAGTGTCTATGGGAAAAATGGGTTAGTCAGATCATGGTGTTGAGCTAACCCTAAATAACCATATATATATGGGTGTTATATAAATATCCACTAATTTAAATAGGCCTTAGACTAATGCATTTTTTCCCTAATATGTTGGATTTTGTGTTTACAAGGGTGTAATGTGTGGAAAATAAGTACAAACAATGACCTAACTTATAACTTGGAAAAATGGACTCATGGGATACACGTTTAATAATTTAGACCTATAGATGGACTATCCTTATGATTGATATTGAAATAATAAATAATAGGTAAAGTTTTCTCACTTGAATGATTGATTGAATGGTTTTAATAAGTTTCCTTATGAGAGGTATGAATTTGTTAGGTGAGGTGTGAATGAGGATTGATCATGAATATATACCGATCCTTTTGGGATATGTATTACAATAAATTACTTAGGCCAACCATAATGACTTGTTAAAATTGAAACTTTGATGAATTTAGGGAACTGGTCACTTAGTTTGGCACATGACACTTATGTTGACATACGTGTCTAGCTAGGACATAAGTGTTTGGGAAGCTAAAAAATAGGCATAATTTCAAACCTTATAGATAATGATAATAATCATGTTTATATAATTTTTCACATTATATAAGTCCTAGTGATCATAATAGCATATGGTTGGACTAATAAATAAGCAATATGCACAAGAGATAGTGGATGTGAGCCTTTTGGTAGTGGTAAGGTCTAATAATTGATGGTACATCCATGATAAGTACTTACCAAGTATAAAAGACTGAGGTGATATATATTTCGTATTCAATATATGCACTTCCAATTGATGGTCTTGTTGCAAATCTAACCTTCAAATCCTTCATGCTATGAATCGACATAACTCAATAATTTAATTTTTTCTTATAATCATGGTGAGGGAACTAGTACTCACATTTTTATTTTCATCATGTTTGTGGATGGATCATCCTTAATGTATAAGCATTATAACTATGTGAATCACATTGGATGTGCTTTAGTATGGTTATTCCATCTATAGAATATCTTCATGGGTTCCATTCAGTATCACCTTTGTTGTGCTTGTCATTAGACTAAAATATAGGAATTGACTCTAAGCATCAAATTTTAAATTTAGGATGACTATGTATCCTTATTATATTACAACTATTAGTTTTTGGATTTAATTTCATCATTTTAATTATTTACACCTCTAAATCCATATGATTAATTTTAGCTAAGTGTTTCTTGACGTATCTTTAAGTATCTTCTGCATGTGTAATAAGGGAGGGGACTTTAGAAAAGGCTCCCAAAGGATCCAAATTTTATAATTTAATAAAATTATTTTTTATTTGGTTTGATTTCTATATTATGCCAAGAAAATAGAAGGAATCTCCATTTTTTATTCAAGTAGTTGATAATTTATCTTCTAGGTATAAACACTTTTCACAAAAAATTATATAGTGTGTTAGTGATCAGATGATTTTGTAAGTTTTATGTTTAACATACCCTTCATTTATAGATTGATTGATTTATACATTAATCATGTTGAGTTAATTTAATAAATAGAATCTCATTTATTATCTATTTTGAATCATTCATTTCACTTGTTTTGGCATGTAGTTACATGTCTTCTCATTCATTTTTTTTATCTTTTGTGATTCCATTATTTTAATAATTTTTTAAATGTGTAGTTCCTACCATTCATCCATTTTTTTGTGTTATATTATTTTAAACTAATAATTTAATGTTTTATTTCTATGGAAACCAAAATCACCACTACTATGTTTTATTTATTCTTTTATGTCATCATCATCCATCCATTTCTTCTACGGATGTGTCTTTTCTTTGTTTGCACTTTGTGTGTCTGTGGTAACAATTTACCATTGTTTTATTTATAAAATATCATGATATATTACCACTATGTCCTATTTTGTTCTTCAGTCCCATATTTTTCTTACTTTCATTTTCTATATCGATGGAGAATTTTGAATAATTTTATTCATAGTGTTTCCTATGCTTTTACCACCGTATACAATTTCTTACCACACACTCAGATTTTACTTTGGCACATGATCCATATATTAATTATTTATTTCTTTCTAATTTGTATGTATTTGAAATTTATGACTTGGGTTTTTTTCTTTTTTTTAACAAAATTTCTTGTATTTTTTTCCAATGTTTTTATTTTCCATCACTTCTTTCCTATTTCCTATTCTTATTATTTGTCCCATTAGTATTTTTTTATAGTATTAAATAACTAGATATAATTTAACCCAATATTGGATGTGGATCCTACTTGGGTAGATAGGGTTAATAATATAGGAAAGAAAATGTACAAGGGTGATAATCAGATCTACAATAGGAAAATTAAATGCTAATCTTAGATACTACACATGTTGAATTTATTAAAAGGAGATAAGCTAAAAATAAAAAGTAGAACTATGCTAGATAAATAAATTACGAAGAAAAAAAATGTGCCTAGATAGTTCTTATGATAACATAGTTCTGGATCTTGAACATGCAAGAAGTAAACTGAAAGAGGGTTTTTGAATAGTCACTTAATTCTAGATTGAGTACTTTTGGAACCATAGACACTAGCATCAACCTTAGGCATTAGCATTGATGCTATTATTTGAATTGTATGTAGGGGTATTTTATGGAATATCAATTGGAAAAGGATACGACCACATAGATTCTTATGGGTTTATATTTTATTTAATTATAATGTATTTAGATATGGGTCATGGATTATCACTCCTCATGAAATGGAAAAAACCCTAGTTCTTCATCTTCATAGTCACCTTGGAAAAAATTGGTTAATGGGATCACAGTGTAAAGCTAACCCAAAATAGCCTTCTATTAATAGGTGCATCCTACATATAAACTACTCTAAATAGGGCATTATACTAATGTATTTCTCCCCTAATGTGTTGGCTTGGGTGTTCAAAAGGGTGTAATATGTGAAAATAAATTCCATACAATTACCTAGCTAGTAACTTAGAAAAATGGACTCATGGGATGATCGTTCATTACTTCAAACATATAAATGGATGGTACATATTATTGATATTAAAATAATAAAAATAGGGAAGCTTTTATCACTTGAATTCTTGATTGAATGCTTTTGCTAGGTTTCTTTGTGAAAGGTATGAATTTTATAGGTGAGGTATTAATGAGGATTAATCATGAATATATATGAATCCTTTTGGGAAATATCTTGCATTACATAACATAAGATAACAATAAAGACATATTACAATTGAAAATTTTATGACATAATGGAATTGAACACTTATTTTAGCACAAGACACTTATGTTGACATAGGCATCTAGTTGGGATGCAAGTGTCAAAGAAGCTAAAAAATAGGCACAGGTCCAAAACTTGTAGAGAATGATAATGATCAAGTTTTTAGAAATTTTCACATTATATAAGTTCTATTATTATAATAACATATGATTGGACAAGAGGTAAATAATATACATAAGAGAGTGGATGCAAACCTTTTGATAGTGGGAAGGTCTAGGAACTGAAGGGTACATCTATGAGAAGTACTTTCCAAGTATACAAATATGAGGTGATATATAATTCATATTTAGTATATACACTTTCAATCTATGGCCTCTGTTGTAAATATAACCTTCAAATCCTTCATGTTATGAATTGATAGAACTCGATTATTAAATTTTGTCCCTGTAAGCATGGTGAGGGAACTGGTACTCACATTTTATTGCCATCATATTTTTGGATGGAATGTCCTTCATGTAGAATGATTTTAACTATGTGAATCACATCTAGTGTGATTCGATATATTTATTCTAGATATAAAATACTTTCATGGGTTCTACTCAGTATCACCTTTGTCATGCTTGTCATGATGTTGAAATATATGAATTGACTCCATACATCCAATTTTAAATTCATGTTGACTATATATTCCTTATTATATTCCAACTAATAGTTTTTGGATTTAATTTCATCATCATGTTTCTTTCTACCTCTAAAACCATATGATCAATTTCATCTAAGTGTTTCTTGATGTATTTATAAGTGTTTTATTTATGTGTGAAAAGGGAGGGGACTTTAGAAAATGTTCCCAAAGGATCTATATTTTCTAATTTAATAAAATGATTTTTATATTTGGGTTGCTTAATATGTTTGACCACAAAAACCTGAGGAATCACCATTTTTTTATTCATCTAGGTAGCGGAAAATTCATCTTATAATTGAGTATGAACATTTTGCTTAAAATTTTCTATAGAGCATTAGTGCTCAAATGATTTTGTAAGTTTTCTATTTAGCAAACCCTTGATTTATAGATTGTTTTATCTATCAATTAATCATGTTGAGATGGTTTATTACATTAAATATCATTTATTATATATGTCAAACCCTTCATTTCACTTGCTTTGGCATATATTTACATGTCTTGTCATTCATTTATTTGTTTTTAATCTTCTCTGACACCATTATTTTGATAAATTTTTCAAATTTGTATTTCCTACCATCCACCCATTTGTTTGTGTTATATTATTTTAAAATAATCACTTAATATTTTCATTTTTTGGTAACCAAAATCACTACTACTATGTTTTTTTAGTCTTCTCTATCATTGTCATCTATCCACTTCTTTTTTGGATGTGTCTTTTCCTTGTTTTCACTCTATCTATATTAATAATTTCCAATTGTTTTATTTATAAAATACTATGATATCTCACTACTATGTCTTATTTTATTGTTCAGCCCCATATTTTTCTTATTTCCATTTTATATATCAATGGAAATAATTCTGAATAGTTTTATTCATAGTTTTTCCTATTTTTACCAACATATGAAATTTATTACCTCTCACTCAAAATTTACTTATGTGCATGATCCATTTATTATTTATTTCTAATCTATATGTATTTGAAAGTTCTAACTTATTTTTCTCTCTTTTAATTATTTTATATGTATTTTCTTTTTACAATTTTTTTAAAAAAATTTCCAATATTTTACTTTTTCATCACTTCTTTCCTATTTTTTATTCTTATTATTTGTCTCACTAATTTATTTTTATAACATCAAACAAATAGATATTTTAACCCTAAATTGGGTGTGGATCCTACTTGGGTATATAGGGATAATAATATATAAATGATAATTCACAAGGGTGATAATTAGATCTAAAATAAGACAATTAAATGATAAACTTAGATATAACATATGTTAAATTTATTAAACTAAGATAGGTTAAAAATAAAAAGTAAAACTATGATAGATATTGAAATGACAAAGAATACAATATACTTACTTGGTTTTGATGCTAAAATAGATATATATCTCAAATATGTAGGAATCAAACTGGAAGAAGATTCTATAATACTCACCAAATTATAAATTGAGTTCCTTTAGAGACACAAACACTAGCATTGACCTTGGATGCTAGCATCAAAGATACTTTATAAAATTAAAGGAGGTATCCTATATAGAATACCTTTGTAAAAAGTGTGATACCACCTAGATGCTTATGGGTTTATCTTTGCCTTAGATCTAGTGCATTCAGATAAGGGGTGTGGACTATCACTCCTCAGGAAATAGAAAATCCCTAGTTCCTCATCTTCATAGTGAGCTTAAGAAACATGGGTTAGTGGGATGATAATGTCAAGATAACCTCAAATACCCCTTTATCTATAGATTCTACCTATATATCCACTAATATGAAGAGGGCCTCAGATTGATGTAGTGATCCCGTAATGTGTTGGATTGTGTATGCACAAGGGTGAAATATTTTGAAAGCAAGCACAACAATGACCTATCTTGTAACATGGAAAATCAAGATCTTAGGCTAATTCATTAATAATTCATACCTATAGATGTGTATTCACTATGATTGACATGGAAACTGGAATAAATAGGGAAGCTTTGCTCAATTGGATGCTCTTTTTTATAAATGTTAGGTGAGGAATGAATGAGGAGTGAATTTAAATACATAAAAATCCTATTGGTAAATATTTCACATTAAAACACTTAGACCATCTATTATAATACATTTAATTTGAAAATTAGATGACTTTAGGCCATTATACACCTACATCAGGGTAGGACACTAGCATCAACATAAGGGTTTGTGATTAATGCTTATGTCTTGGTAGTTAGAAAATAGGCATAGGCTTAGAACTTATAGGGGCATAATATAAACATATTTTAAGCATTATAGGAAATATAAAAGGTCTAGGTCATCAACATAAGACTATTTAGACAAAGAGATAGGCCAAGGGGCATGCTATCCATTTTTGGCACACATACCAAGCATGTGCCCAGATGGATCAGGTTTCTAATGAATGAGTAAATGGACAAAAGTTATAGATGAAATGAGTGATCCAATGATCTCATTCTATCCAAAATTATTTTGAAACACTTTAAGTTCACTTAAAGTGTAAATTATCAATTTTTATAGGATAGGTGTAGAGTTACAGAGACCCTATGGGGTGTCAAGAGTGCTTGAAATGAATATGAAGGTACATGGTAGTCATTTGTTTCATCATTATGTTCATCTTGACATTTTGGGTCTAGTGGTAGAAATTCTAAGTAGGCAATTTGTTGGTGCTATATTTTGCATGCATGAGGGTGTTAGGAGAAAATGGTCATATGGGTTTATTCATTTTTAATCCTAGTGCATATGTCATAAATTATATAACATGAATCTAAGCACAATAGAAGATATAAAGACTCAAATTTGGCCCCTCACATAAAATTTTCTAAGTTTCCATAGTCAATTTATAAAGAAGATCAAATAGATCTGAATGATCATATTGATAAAGTCATGTATCACATATATATAATTTGAAAGAGAATTTGATCACATGGGTATATTCATATTTACACCTAGAACATACATGCTAAGTTTTAGGTCATTTGATGAAGCACATCAAAAGATATGAGGGTTCAAAATTGACCTTCTAGGTAGTTTGAGACTATTTTCTATCATAGGTACACAAACGTCATACAAATCACATAGAGTAGATCACTTGAAAATGTTATAAAGACAATTAGAAAGTTCTTGGAGCTAGTGGATCAAGTGGGTACAATGTTTTTGGTCTTGAGAACATCTTTAACAAGTTTTGTCCCTCCATGATTTTTGTGCTTAAAGATATAAATCTTCAAAGTTGGACCTACAGTATAATATGTTGATACTAACATCAAATTTAGAATTGAGTAGAAAAAATCATTTTGATCCTAAATTTGAGAGTCACATGAACATCAATGATGGTCACATGAAATTCAATTGACAAAATCATAGACATCATTTTTAAGCTTGTGAAATAGCCATTAGATTTCAAATAGTGGGTCCCAACAGATCTAAAAATCCACATTGCATAATACATATTGATCCAATAGCATGAAATGAGTCAAATAGTCACATGAACATCTCAACAAGTTTTGTCCCTCCATGATTTTTGTGCTTAAAGATATAAATCTTCAAAGTTAGACCTACAGTATAAGATGTTCATGCTAACATCAAATTTAAAATTGAGTAGAAAAAATCATTTTGATCCTCAATTTGATAGTCACATGAACATCAATGATGGTCACATGAAATTCATTTGACAAAAGCATAGACATCATTTTTAAGCTTGTGAAATAGCCATTAGTTTTCAAATAGTGGGTCCCAATAGATCTAAAAATCCACATTACATAATACATATTGATCCAATAGCATGAAATGAGTCAAAAAGTCAAAGATCTCAAGAGATTGATAAGTGGCATAAGTGTTGAAGTTGATAGACTGATAGTAGATCCTAAAATCAAATGCAAGACTACCAAGTGGCACCAACTCAAAGAGAGATTGACAAGTCAACGTTAGATCAATGACTCATGGTCATTCATACCAAGTAAGATCAATGGTGTGAGATGGGTTAATAAGTTAATGATTTGAGCCAGTATCGATGACTAATAAAAATAAAGGTTTAAAATACAAGGCCATTTTCAACCAAGGCAAATATAGGTCTCATAGGGTCATTCTACCACCATTAAAACTCATTCAAGCACCATTAAAAGGCCACAACCATGTAGTCAAGTATAAATAATATAAAGGGATCACCATTAAATATTGATATGGACCTTTAGTTTGACATTTTATAGCTTGTAAGGTTTATCTATGACTGGTTTTTCCTTTCTAAAAGGAGGATTTATGTATACAATGAACTCTTTGTTCCTGTAGAGATAAAATGGGTTTATTTGGACCTATTATAATCTATAAAAAGGGGTTAGATAAGTTTATATGTCTGTATTAGTATGGTAGCTATAGGAAAACCAATAATCTTAGACTATTTTTCCTTTTATAGGATGAACCTATGATCCAAACATGGAAATAGAGTAAATATGTGATTAATGCAAAGGGTCCTCATCCTTTAACATGGCCATATCTAAAAACCAACCACCTAAAATGAACAAATCCATGTTTCTATCCAAAACATGAGCATGACAAGATAAATATGTCATGAAGGATCAAAGAAAAGGTCTAGTGTTGGGAACTGTAACTAGGGGCATTCAATGCATCCTTAAAACCTTTAGGGACTTTCTCACTCAATAAGCCATGGATAGTGTCCTGATTGATCAAAAATTTGTCAAATATATCATTAGCTAAGGATAAAAAGGTGGTAGCTCTAGTTCAATTAATGACCCAAGATGGGATTCCATGGTTCCACATTCTTTCTCTCTCTTTCTTCTCCTATATATCTTGGTCCCATTCCCATTGAAGGGGTTATCAGCTTTTAGTATTTATCATTCTTTTTTTGTGATAAGGATACTCATTGAGACTCTTTAAAAAGTGTGCTTGTTTTATATGGTTAAACTTTGTCAAACTATTGTAAGAACTTCCTTTTGAAGTAATAGGATCAACTCTTTGCCTATCTCTTGATTGTAATCAGTGTTTGGCATGCTCATGTATGGTGAATTTGTGAAGGATATTATTCCTATATTACTATCCTTATACTTGAATCTTTGAAGGTGTTTTTAAGCTAACTTGTAGGTCTAGATTTGTGTTCTACTTGGAACATATTCTATGAAATATTTATGTAACTAGTGACATTGTGAGATTGTGTAAGCCATAGTTGTCTTTTGTTGATCTAGTGTGTGTTCAAGCTTATATGAATATCCATTTAACTTTGGTGCATCACTATTTTCATCCTTCTTAGGATGTTATCCTCTATCTAACCCTTTTCCCTATGAATAATTATATTATCATTAGTTTAGGTGAAAATCAAGAGCAAGCCCATCTTCTCCAGAGGTTCAACCCCATCATAATTAACCCATAGCCTAGGGTTGTTCCCATTGTGTAGCTCAATTGAAGGGAGCCTAAATAACTCTCTCTAAGGGTGAAAATTGATCCTAAAATAGTTTTTGGCATGCGCAATGGGACCATGGTCCAAAAAGAAGATTGATTAAAGTTGAGGTTGGTTCAATAAAATTTGAAATAGTTAAGCTCATAAACAACAACATGTAGTGACTCCAAAAGGAATAATCAACACTTTGGTGAAAATCAACAACTATATTTCATGTCAAAAGTGAAATAAATGTCAGTTTCAAGAGGTATTCCCTTTGAATTTTTTAACTACCCTTAAATTTAACAAAAAGATTAAGGTTTACCAATACATATCCATATCAAGGAACCTTTGCTCCTAGGTAATTTTCAAGACCTACCCCTACAAGAGGAACTTTACTAAATAATTTTTTATCTATGGTAAGCCCTAGATATTTTTTGGATTTTAATGGCCAAAGTCCTTTAGCCCTTGCCCAATATGATCCTATCCTAGTTTTAACCCTTAAAAGTGTTCCTTATTATGCTAGTGACCAAGCTACAACACCTTATAAACACCTCATGTACATAGTAAATATTTAAAATATCCATAATGTCACTAAGGAATATATATATATATATATATATATACATATATAAGGTTATTAGCTACTTATTTTAAAGTAAAGGTCCTAGATTGGTATAGGGGCCTTGCTGCTAATTCTATTCAAACATGGGAACAATTAGGAGAAGCCTTGTGTAAAATATTTGAGGACAAAAGGGACCATTTTTCACTTGTGGAGTAAGCAATTAACATTAAGAGAGCTCCTCATGAAGTCATGCAAGACTTCAACACAAGGTTCCAAAAATCTTGGGACATAATTCCAGTCTTAGTTAGGCCAACCCCTAACTTTAAATTCTTATATTATTTGAAAGCTTTAAATACTAATATAGCAGTCATGATCTATTATATGGGGGGGATATATTTAAATATTATTATTAAGTGGCCATAAAAGAAGAAATTTGTCCTATTTAAGTTGGAAAGATTACACCTAGACCACCAATGCCCTTATTTCTTGGAATTAGAACACCTCCTATTGATATCCCTCTACTAGATGTCATTCTTCATACACTAATAATTGCTATAATACCTATGCCAAAGTAAGATAAATCTTCCACCAGTGGATATAGTGATTTTAAGGACCAAAAGAACTTGAAAAAGCTCAAGATCATGTTTCAGTGTTTGGGAAATAACCTAGTAAATGTTAAGTGGAAATAGGATTTCAATAGGCCTTATAAAGTTTCATATCAACCTTAGCATCATAATTTTTAAATCAAATAGTCCACCATATAAGGGGAAATAATAAGGTAAAGGACTAGGGTAGCATGGCGATAATAGGTATAGTAATTATAATCCTAATATTGATAGCACTTCCAACACCTTGGTACTATTTCAAAATAATATGGCTTAAGAAGTAGAGTGTACCATGCCTTGAAATTGATATTTTGGTCTACATATTCTCCCAAATATTGACCTTAACCAAGCCTTCAATGACCAATGGTATGAAGATGCTAATTTTGGATACAACCAACCTCTCATGGCCCAAAATGTAGAGGTACCTATGATGACAAAACTAGAAGAGCCTCCACAAGCTCAAGGTTCTAATCAGGGTCCAAAGTAGCTAGATTCTACCATGGTCAATTATGAGTAGGAATAATGCTATGCATCCAACCAATAGGCTAGTTCTAACCAAGCCTACATTCTAGTGGCTAAAAATATAAGATTTAAAATAAGGAATATGGATGGTAATTGAGAAGATTACAAAGAACATCCTACCATTACTCCTTCACTGACAAATCCAAATGAACCCATTATCACTCCAAAGGTTTTAGTAGTTCCAAGGGGTCAAAATTAGGTAAATGTCTTTGTCCCATAAGGCTCATAAGTTCAACAAATAAAAGTGGTGGATCCCAAATAATAATCAAAGGTTGGTGGTTCACCCATCAAAATTATTGAAAAAAATGAAGAAATATAATGTGAGTTGGCCAATGTGGGATATGCTCTCCATACTTGGTAAAGTGGACATTCCTCATAAAGGTTTATCCAAAATTAATGTTATAATAATTTCAGACAAGCCACCAAGTAAGGTGAATGAAGTTCTCACCAATGTATCCAAAGGACCAAATGAAGGGTAATTAGATAAATTTGTCAATCCTCCTCCCTTCTATATTTTAGTGATCATTGGAAACTCTCTAGTGCATAATTTCTTAGTGGATAGTGGGGCTAGTACCTCAGAAATTCCAAAGTCCATAGCTGATCAGCTTGGTCTAAAATATAGACCATAGTCCAAAGGAGTTATGGAACTTGATGGTTTTTTACAGGGCCATATGGCATAATTAGGAACCTCAATATGACCTTGCATGTTTTTCTAAGTGTCTTAATGGCTTAAGATGTATTTATCTTGTATGTACCTCCTCACTTGTACTATGCTTATCCAAAGAGTTTAGAGTAAAGATAAGAGGATATTTTGTAGTAGATTGGTCATTTATGACATTTAGAACAAGATATGGGGAAAAAGTGTCAATCAAAGCTAATCCCATTGAATAATTCCATATATAACCCTATGGACCAGACAATGTCAACATCAATTGTACCATCATTGATGAGGATGAATTTACAATAGGGTAAGAGATGAACACTCATCTAGAAGAGGTACTAGACATGTTCTTGGATGAACTATTGAATGAAAGCCAGTTGGTAGACCCCTTAGAGGGTGCTAAATAAAGGGACTTGGGTGTCTACTATTTGCATGAAGAAAGCCAGCCATGTCATCCCTCATGAGGCCTCAAGAATATATGAATGGTCTATGGAAGTTGTTTTTTGATGGCTTAAGGAGAAATCATGTAGTGGGTGTAGGTTTTATGCTAATATCCCCTTAAAATGATAAGTACTTCTCTTCATATAGGTTCTAATACAACTACTCCTACAATGTAGTAGAATATGAGGGTCTCATACATGGTCTTCAATAGACTAGTAAGAGAAGGATAAAGTAGTTGAAAGTCTATGGGGATAGTTAATTGGTTGTGAATCAATTTAGAGGTTATAATGCCACTAAAAACGCCTTAATGAAGGCCTATAAACATAGAGTGTGGTACTTGATTGAGGACTTTGAGACTTTCAACATCCAATTAGTGCCAAGAGGCCAATATCAACATGTTGATAGACTAACAGCTGTGGGGGCTCACTTTAATATCCCCAATGAATTGAAAAGGACTAAGGTGAAACCACATGTCAAATTAGTAATAAGACCATAAGTGATAGATAATGAGCCTCATTATTAGGTCTTTAAAAATGACAAATATATTGCATGTTTATCATAGAAAGAAGTAGAGTTTTTCTCCATCAACCAAGGAAAATTGCAACATCATTATGAGGAGCAAGTTGTTAAATTAAGGTAAAATAAGCTTCCTAAAGGGCTAGTCACCCTAAAAGGTCTCTTTCATAAATGATACCATATGAGGAAGGATAAAGCAATGATGAGAACTATGAGAGAGTTCTTATCTTTAAAGATAAGCTCCTCAAGCTTGGAAAGGTAATAACTAAAGCTAAAAGGCATTCTTTCATAGAGATTTGTAAGGAATACATGGACATATTTTCTTGGAAATATAGTGATCTAAGGGGATTTGATCCTAAATTGGCCCAACACACTATAGATCTAGAGGCTAGCATTAAGCCTATCAAGTAGAAGCAGAGGCCCATAAGTCCCAAGATTGAAGAGCTGATGATAAAGGAATTGACTAAGCTTATTAAATCTAGGATCATCTTCCCAGGTAATCACTCCTCATGGGTAGCTAATCTAGTACATGTTAGGAAGAAGAATGGGGAGATCAGACTATGTGTAGACTTTAGGGATCTTAATAGGTTCTATTTGAAGGATCATTACCCTCTACCATCTATGGATCAAATCCTTTAAGAAGTTAGTGATATAGAATGCTTCTCTCTCTTAGATGGATATTTAGATTACAACTAGGTGCAAGTGAGAGAGGAAGACTAGTACAAGACTCCCTTCACCACCAAGTGGGGAATATTTGCTTATCATAAGATACATTTTGTATTTTCCAATGCTGAGGAAACCTTTTAAAGATCAATAGACATGGACTTTTAAGGACTACTAAATCAAATGGTAGTAGTCTACTTGTATGACATCATAGTTTTATCTAAGAAATATATTGAGAACATGGGCTATATGAGGATGTTATTATAGAAATTTAGATAGTATGGGATCTCTCTAAATCCCAAGAAATGTGTGTTCTATGTACATGAAGGTAATTTGTTGGGTCACATTATTTAAAAAGAATGATTATCCATTGACACTGATAGATTAAGTTTTATCTTAGCCTTATTCTTGGCAAAACTTAATAATGGGATCCAAATTTTCCTTGGAAAGATTAAATTTTTGAGAATTTTCATACCTAGATTTGCAAACTTGGTCAAACCTATCACCACAATGCTAAAGAAAATCCAAGTGTTTGTTCGGTCTAATGAAGTCAAGGCAACTTTTGAATCCATCAAGAAGGTCATTACCCAAGCACCCTCACTCTTGAATCTTGACTTCTCCAAGGACTTAATCATGTACACCTTTTCCAATGTTGACAACATATCAATTATGTTGATACAAAATAATGGTGAAGGAATGGAGCAACCAATTTCCATTTTTAGTTAAGGGCTAGAAGGATATGAGGTGAGGTATACTTTCATTGAGAAACAAGTTTTTGCAACCTTGAGAAGCCTCAAGAAGTTTAGGCCCATTCTCTCCAACAATAAGATCCATATTATGGTGTCTCATCATGGATTTAGGGACTTTCTCCTTAACAAGGATTTGAATGACAAGAGAGTATGCTAGATCATAACGGTCATGGAATATGATGTAGAGATCAAATTCATCAAGATATTAAAGGGAAGGGCTTGTGTGAGCACATGGTAAATGACCTATAGGAATATAAGGAAGCTATTTTGGTATCCCAAGACACTCACAAACAAGTGCACCTCTACTTCAAAAGAGTTGTCTTCAAGATATGGCTCACTTCTTGATAATAGGAGAATGCCCCCAAGGTTTAGACATAGACAAAAGAAGGTATTTTAGGATTCAATCTATACCTTATTATTTAGTTGGTGTTATTTTTAGAAGGGACCTCAATGGGGTACTCCTTAGGTGAATAAATGATAACCAGGTGACCAAACTCTTGAGGCAATTCCATAATGGACCTATATGAGGCCATTTTGAACTAAAAAAATTATAACAAAGGTAATGAGGGATGGTTATTACTAGCCCAATATTTTCAAATATGCTCATTCATAGGTTGGAAAATGTTAGAAGTGTTCCCTCTTTGTAGGAAAGTAGAAACTAGTATCCCTTCCACTCAATCCTATTTAGGTGGAGCAACTTTTTATGTAATTGGGGTTAGAATTCATAGGGATGATCGATCCACCATAAATTATAGAATTTAAATTGGTGCTCAATATAATTGACTACTTCACTAGGCGGGCATAAGCCATTTCTTTGAAGGAAGCTAGTGAAGGTGTAGTTTTGGACTTTCATGACAAATTTATGAATAGGTTTGGTGTCCCAACCACCATAATTTTAGATAATGCATTGACATTTCTTGCTATAAAGACAAGTGAGTGGGCTCTCAAACTAGGCATATACCTTAGCACCTCTTCCAACTATTATCCTCAAGGAAATGGACTAGAAATTTCCAAAAATAAGGATTTACTAAGGATCATCAAGAGGACCATGGAAGAAAATCAAAGAACATGGCATACTAAGCTAAAGATAGCCTTATGATTTGATATAATGACTCCAAAAATTACCATTGACAATTCTTCATATGTTATTATGTATGGAAGGGAATCCAAATTGCCTATCTCCCTTAAGCTACCTCCATTGTAATTGACCCATTAACTTGAGTTGATGGAGACTGAACCCATGAATGTGAAGATGATAGAGCTCATGGAGGTAGAAGAAACTAGTGGCCTTGATATGAAAACACTAGAGTCACATCAAGATTAGGTCAAAAAATTCTTTGAAAAGAGAGCTACAACAAGGATCTTTAATGAAGGGGACTTAGTCCTATATGAGATTCAAATAGGGACAAACTAGGAAATCATACCAAGTTTGATAGCTTGTGGAGTGATCCTTATTTGATTTATGGATGTAAGGAATATAATGATTTTTAGCTTACCCAACTAGATGGAGATATATTAGCCATCCTAGTCAATGACATTCATTTAAATCACTATTATTAGAATCATTGTATCCATTGTAACATATTGTACATATTAGATTAGCTTTTATGCTTTCCTCTAAGTGCCTTTTATACCTTTATTTTTTGTTGTGTGCTTCCTTTTAAGTTAGTACCTTGGCCACTTTGTTGTTATATTTCTTTTAATCTTTTTGTTTCATGAAAGGTTCCAAATAAGGATAGCCTTGTGTTATCTTCATTATTAAGTGAGGGAAGTCTTTGGACTCTATATGCCTAATGGACCAGTCATGGAAAATGGTCTGGGTTCTCAAGCATACCAGACATGCTTTCCTACAAGTCACCAAAGATATTGGCCATTTTTGGCCCACATACTAACCTTTTTCCTAGATGGATTAGGTTGCTAATGAATGAGCATATGGATAAAAGTTTTGGATGGAATGAGTGATCTAAGAATCTCAATTTATGCATAAAGCTTTTGAAACACTTTAAGTTCACTTAAAGTGTAAATTATCAATTTCTAAAACATAAGTCTAGAATTACAAAGACCTTATGGGGTTTAAAGAGTGCTTGGAATGAATATGGAGGTGCATGGTAGTCACTTGGTTCTTCATTATTTTCATCTTGACATTTTAGGTCTAGTGGTAAAAATTCTGAGTAGGTAGTCTGTTGATGCTATATCTCACACACATGAGGGTGTCAATAGAAAATAGTCACATGGGTTTATTCATTTTAAGCCTAGTTTTTATGTGTTAAATTACGTGACATGCATCTAAGTGTAGTAGAAGATATGAAGACACAAATTTGACCTCTCAGATAAAATTTTCTAAGTTTCCATAATTAGCCAATTTGTAAAGAAGTTTAAATAGAGATAAGTAAGCATATTGATGAATCCATATCTCACACATGTGGTAGTTTCAAGATACATTGATCACATGGGTCTATTCCATTTTTTTCTAGAATATATGTGTTAATTTTCAAGTCATTCAACAAAGCGCATCAAAAGATATGAGGGTTTAAAGATGACCTCTTAGGTAGTTTAAGACTATTTTTTATGATAGGTACATATATGTCATGAAAATCACATAGGGTAACTCACTTTAACATTGTTTAAAAACACCTAAAATCCTCCTAGAGCTATAAAATCAAGTGGGAACAATTTTTTTGGTGTCAAGAACATCTCCAACAAGTTTGGTCCCTCTATGATTTTTGTGCTTCAAGATATAAATCTTCAAAGTTGGACCTACAACACATGATATTCGCACTAATGTCAAATCGAGAAAAAGAAATAATTTTGTGCTTAAATTTGGCCATCACTCAAATATCAATTATGGTCACATAAATATCATTTGATGGGAGTGTGGACATCATTTTTAAGCTTGTGAAATAGCCTTTTGTTTTCAAATAGTGGATCCCAACAAATCTAATGGTCCATATTACATCATACATCTTGATCCAATGGCATGAGATGAGTCAAATAGTCAAGGATCTAGAGAGATTGACAAGTGGCATAAGTACTAAAGTTGATAGACTGACATTAGATCTTGAAATCAAATGTAGGATTTCCAAGTGGAACCGGCTCAGAGAGAGATTAACAAGTCAAAGGTAGATCAATAACTCATGGTCATTTCTACCAAAAAATATCAATGGTGAGATATGGGCTAATAAGTCAATGATCTGAGACAATATTAATGACCAATAAAAATAAAGGTCAATAAACTAAGGCGATTTTTTACCAAGGCAAATATAGGTCTCAGAGGGTCATTCCTCCAACATTAAAACTCATTCAAACACCATTAAAAGGCCATAGCCATGCATTCAAGTATAAATAATATAAAGGGACTACCATTAGAGCTTAATATGGATCTCTAGTTTGACATTTTATAGCTTGTGGGGTTCATCTATGATTGTGTTCACCATTCTTAAAGGAGGACCTATGTATACAATGAACTCTTGGTTCTTGTCGAGATAGAATGGGTCTATTTAGACCTATTATAATCCATAAAAAGGGGATAAATAAGTTTATAGGTCCATATTAATATGGTAGCTATAGGAAAACTAGTAATATTAGATTGGTTTTCTATCTATAGGATGGACTTATGATCCAAACATGGAAATAAATAAAATATGTGATTAATGCAAAGGTTCGTCATCCTTCAGCATTGCCATATCTTTGACAACTAGATGACTAAAATGCATAAAGTCATGTTTCTATCAAAAACATGGGCATGAAGTTTTATCCATAAGTGAGATATGGCATGAAGGATCAAAGAAAAAGTCTAGTGTTGGGAACTACATATAGGGGAATTCAACACATCCTCAGAACCTTTAGGGACATTCTTGCTTAATAATCCATGGGTAGTGTCATGATTTATCAAAAAGGTGTCAAATCTTTCATTGGCTAAGGAGAAAAAGGTGATAATTCATGTTTAATTAATGACCCAGGATAGGATGACGTGCTCCCACATTATTTCTCTCTTTTTTCTCTTATATATCTTGGTCTCATTCTCATTAAAGGGGTTCTCATCTCTTAGAATTTATCATTCTTTTATGGGACAAGGATACTCAATGAAACTCTTGAAAAAGTGTGCTCATTTGATATGGTTAAACCCTATCAAAATACTATAAGAACTACCTTTAAAGTAATAGGATGAACTCTTTTCGTGTCTCTTATCTTTAATCAATGCTTAGTTTACTCATGCATGGTGAATTTGTAAAGGATATTCTTCCTTGTTTACTATCCTTCTACTTGCCTCTTTGAAGGTGTTTTCAAGCTAACTTGTCTAGATTAGTGTTCTTCTTTGAACCTCTTTTATGAAATATTTATAAAAATAGTGAGATTATGAGATTGAATAAGCCATGGTTGTCTTTTTATGATCTAGTGTGTGTTCAATCTTATATGAGTGTCTATTTAACTTTGGTGCATCACCCTTTTTAGCCTTCTTAAGAGCCCTTATCCTCTTTCTAACCCTTTACCCTATGAAGCATTAGTTTAGAATTAGTTTGGGTGAGAATCAAGAGGAACCTAACTATCTCCAAAGGTTTAACCCCATCATAGGTGACCCACATCTTGGGGTTTTTCCCATTTTGTATCTCAATTGGAGGGATCATGAAGAACTCTCTCAAAGGATGCAAATTAAGCCTACAATAGGGCACAAGATAGAGTAGATGTGAGACTTCCAAAAGTAGGAAAAAGGTATATAACTGAGAGGAATAACTAACATTTGATTTTGAAAAGTGTACAATACTAAGGCGATATATAATTCATAAATATAATCTACATTCTCCCATTTAATCTAGTAATGAAACTATTGGTTTAAAGGAGAAAAATGCATAACTAGGTATATATAACACACTTTATCTTTGCATGAGCCCGACTTGACTAATTTTATAGTGACTAACCAATGACCAAGAGAATGTTATAAAATATAACTAGTATACACAATCTAAAAGTGAAAGCATTGAAATTGAAAGAGTAAGGTTTAGGATTTGACCTATGTATCGATGCATCCACCTTGCCTATTATTAAGTTGTTTTAAAAATTGTTTATCATTGTAAATCTATAAAACTAAGATTATGAAATATATATATATATATATATGTACATATATATATATATATGTGTGTGTGTGTGTGTGTGTGTGTGTGTGTGTGTGTGTGTGTGTGTGTGTGTGTGTGTGTGTGTGTACATATACATATATATATATGTATATATATATATGTACATATATATATATATGTATATATATATATATGTATGTATATATATATGGAAAGTGAATATATAAATATGGATAGAGACACATACCCCTAACCTTGGAGAAAATGTGGGTTTCCACCTAGTAGTTGATATTAGTTTAACCATGCAATCCAATCATACTTATAACTTGGTGAGGCATGAACAAAGTCAACCCATACCATATATTTAATGAGAATAGATTATGTAATCAAATCCAACCTATAAACATTTCAATTTTGAATTATTTAATCACCTCAACCATACCAAAAATGAACCAACTATTATATTAGATTGGCTCAATATAGTCTATAATAGTCTAACCTAGTGAGTGATGACAGTCCATAAAAGAGTTTTGAAATCTTAAATTGATTTGGTTTTTTCAATATGAGGTACAAATTACATATCATATACACCTTATATAATTCTCATATGGAAACTATGTATAACAATGGTACCAATGTATAAAATTTTGCCATAAATGTGTATCTGAATCATATGACTGTGTGTTTTTGCCAATATGGAATTTTGAAAAAGTGTGGTTAGAATGCTATCATAAAATTCCCCCACTATGTTAGGATGTGGAGCTAAAAGCTTCAACTAGTGCAAACAGGGAGGAGGTTGCTGAGTTCCAGGGAGATCGACGTTGGCAGAGTGCAGTGCACAAGGCAACTGACGACGGCAGGGTGGACAAGAAGGCAACCGACATCGACAAGAGGTCGGCCGACGTCGGTCACCTCCAAGCAGATAGGGACCAATGTTAGTCACCTGTGGCAATTCTAGAATTGCTTGTTCCATGGATAGTTAGTTCATTAAACTGAGTGTTTGCATGCAAAGGCTATTTTTGGTCTTGAGTTGCGTGTCTAATTATTGTAATTAGGATAGTCTAATTATTGTATGCATGAGATCTATATAATAGACTCATAGGTTGTAGTGTAAACTTGTAGCTAGAGAGTAAGAGAGCAATAAGCTCCTTCTGAGAGAAGAGAGCAATGGTGTGTTCCTCCTAGTGCCACAATACCAAGGTGGGTACAGGTTTGGAGAATCAACAGGGTTCTTCATATTTGTATGATCTTAGTCAGCAGATGAGCATGGCTTCTTTTGGAGATATACAATGGTGAGTAAGGTCTAGTGATTTGTAGGTAGTAGCAGAGAGCAGGAGATCTACTTGGAGTATGGTTGTGTGCTTGATGTACTGATAGCATGTTACTAACTGGTTGGAGAGGTGAACATCAATTCTGTATTGGAGTTGATTGTTGGGACCGAGAGAGAGAGGGAAGAAGGTCTTGAGGTGTGGCAAACCTTTGAGGTGGAGGAAGAAGTGGCATCTTCCTTATTGTATATTCTTTTGAGTGATTATTAATACAATTGTGTATTGTCTCTCAATTCTTGGGTTGACTAATAGGTGGTTTTAGATCTGGTAGTGTTTTTGATTACAGGTCACTCGCAGGGGTTTTAGATTGAGTGGGAGTATAAAAATGGTAGAAGATAGTAAGCTATGAATGGAGAAACTAAATAGCACAAATGGTCTGATTGATGGAAAGAAAGAGCAGGTAAAAGGAGATTGTTGGTCGACAGAAGATCAACGTGTAGAAGTAGATGTTGCAGGTGACGTTGCACAGGGTGCTTTGGATAAAGTAGAATCTTTGTTTACAGATTATTTTGCCTCTGTCCATGCAGCTCAAAATAAATCATCTTTTCATGGGTATGTCTTTGGAGACTTTGGAGAGATTTATTTAGGGGTTGGAGAGCCTTGTCAAATTATTGACAAAGGGGAAGTGAAGCTGAAATTGCAGACGGATGACACACAGTGGTTGAAGGAAGTCATGCAGGTACCAGTCTTGGAGATGAGTCTAATTTCTTTAGGAAATTTGGGTGATGGGAGATGCACTGTAACTCTCACAGCAGATGCACTTAAATTAGATGGTGGTAAGAAATTAGGTATCCTTTATCTATCTACTTATATTACTGATTCACCTTTTGTTATAGAGATGTGGCTTTGTAGGCTTGGTCACATATGTAGGATGGGAATGCATGTTATTAAGCAGAAGTCAGATGTCTTTGACAAGCTAAAGAATTGGAAAGCCTTGGTTTTCATGGAGGAGATAATGGACAGAGATCAGGTGAGGAAACTAATTTAATCTGAGCAAGGCTGTGTTAATTTTAACAGGGTTTTGACCCAAAAGGAGCTTACAGGTAAAAGTTGTCACTCACAAGGAAAACATAGAAACTGATGTCGATTATAAAATCGGCGTCGGCATCCTCACAGTGACCAACATTGGCTATGTGTAGATCAACGTCGGAAAAATAGGGACAGGTAAAAATTGGCATCGGTCACGAGGACCAACGTTGGTGAGGAAGCAATCACAGGGAACCGACATCGGTCGGGTGCAGGTTGGGAGATGACTGAGATTGGTCACTGGAACGAATGTTGGGCGGACAACTAGCTATCAACAAGTCTCAAACGCTCTTGTAGAGGTCAAAAATGGTAAGTGAACCTCATATTTGTTGTTCACCTTCTTTATAATTGCTTACTAATGGTTGAGAACTAGGAAAATGTATAGAGGCAATGTAGGTAGGATCTAGAAATAGTGGGAGCATGGCATGAATTCTTCAGAAGAGAACCAAGCGAGAGATTTGGTATATTTGTCAACTAAGAGAGAGCATTGGAATAGGAGTGGATTCCCTTATTAGAGAAGAGAGTGAATGGATAAGTGAGACAGAAGGCCAAGGTACATGGTCTTGAGGTAGCTACAGGACAGTGGTACAGGTTTTGACAGGTGGATGACTAAGCATGGCTTTAGTCAATGTCAGTGTAACTATTGTGTTCTTTTCTTTACCAAGTGGATGATGAGTCGCGACATCATCTTGTTACTGTATATGGAGTGGTTGCTTATTATAGGTTTACATATGTAGGGAGTTCTCTGAGCTAAAAGGTAAAGTTAGTTTCAGAGGTATGTTATGAAGAATTTGGTAGCAGTGAAATTCTTTAGCATAAGAGACATAGAGGATCACAGGTTGATTTTGTCTCAAATAAGAAGCTAATGTGAAGGTGTTGGCGAGGTTCAAGATGTAGGATGCAAAATCAAAAAGCACACCAAGGGCTAGACAGTTCAAGCAGAGCTTAGAACAAGTGTTCAAAATCACATAAGGTCTAGTGTAGACCTGAGTTTTCCCAAGCAGTGGGAGTTGTCAAAAAGTATGGAGCCAATTCGAGGAAGAGGTACTGAAGGGCAATTTAGTGGATTCTTATAGGGATTAATAGCAGGTGGACATGCTATGCAGGGTCAAGTTATTTTCTACATAGGTTTGTAGATGCGAATGTGGCAGGTTACTTGGATGATAAAGGCACAAAGGTTAGAGCATCACAGGGTGTGGTGGTTAGTCTTTAGGATTGATCTTGAAGAGGGATACAAGCCAGGGTACAAATTAGATAGTGTATAGATACAAGTACAGTTGTAGCTATTTATCTCCAAGTGGGAGATTGTTAGGATGTGGAGCTAAAAGCTTCAATTGGTGCAAACAGGGAGGTGGTTGCTGAGTTCCAGGGAGACTGGCATCGGTAGAGTGTAGTGCACAAGGCAACTAACAACAATAGGGTGGACAGGAAGGCAACTGACATCGGTAGGAGGTCAGCCAACGTCAGTCACCTCTAGGCAGATAGGGACCAATGTCGGTCACCTGTGGCAGTTCTAGAACTACTTGTTCCACAGATAGTTAGATCATTGAACTAAGTGTTTGCATGCAAAGGCTATTTTTGGTCTTGAGTTGCGTGTCTAATTATTGTAATTAGGATAGTCTAATTATTGTATGCATGATATCTATATAATAGACTCATAGGCTGTAGTGTAAACTTGTTGCTAGAGAGTAAGAGAGCAATAAGCTCCTTCTGAGAGAAGAGAGCAATGGTGTGTTCCTCCTAGTGCCATAGTACCAAGGTGGGTACAGGTTTGGAGAATCAACAGGGTTCTTCATATGTGTATGATCTTAGTCAGCAGATGAGCATGGCTTCTTTTGGAGATCTATAATGGTGAGTAAGGTCTAGTGATTTGTAGGTAGTAGCAGAGAGCAGGAGATCTACTTGGAGTACGGTTGTGTGCTTGACGTACTGGTAGCATGTTACTGACTGGTTGGAGAGGTGAACATCAATTCTGTATTAGAGTTGATTGTTGGGACCAAGAGAGAGAGGGAAGAAGGTCTTGAGGTGTGGCGAACCTTTGAGGTGGAGGAAGAAGTGGCATCTTCCTTATTGTATATTCTTCTGAGTGATTATTAATACAATTGTGTATTGTCTCTCAATTCTTGTGTTGTTTCATATTTCTAGTTACTTATTGATTCTGGTTAAATTCCGTGTTTAGTTGCTAATACAATAAGTAATCATATATGTGCTCTATTGGTGGAGCAAGATCCTGACACGTGGTATCAGAGCATGTTTATTGTTCTAGGTTCCTGACACACTATCCATATGAAATAATCAAAAATGTGGAGGACATGTTTCCAAAATGTGCCCTCGCTAAATCCGGGTATGTCAAATACTAAATAAGTGTAGAGAACATGCTTCCAAAGCATACACCAACTGAATTTAAAAATTGTGCCAAATGTGGATAACATGCCTTTATGAAATTAACCAACTAATATTCCCCCACTTTAAGGTGAGGGACGATAAAAAATGGTAGTTACCTCACCTCAAAAGGAGAAGATAACTAAATGATATATGAATGCAAGCATGTAGCATATTTAATAATATGTCTAGGTAAATGTATCATTGAATCACATAGAAAAATGCGATCTCATGAAGGCCTAATATTCATGATAAATATCATAGAAAAATGTAGATATAAATAGATAAATATCAATAATCTCACACACAAGATCACTCAAAAGAAATTCAACATACAATGGTCCTATGAGACTTCAAATAAGGGGCATGTTCAAATGTTACATAATCTAAGGGACATGACTTATTAAAATGTTCAATAAATAAATAATGACATATTAAAATGTCCATACAACACAAAATGACATATTAAAATGTCAAATAAATCACATATAGACATGAGGGCCACAAACAGATGAGCATATTCAAACACTCAAACAAATAAGACAATAAAAAGGCAAGACTCTCAAGGAAATGCATAAAGGAAAGCATAACCAAAAAAAATAAACATATCATAGTATCCCATGGATCAAATTTGTTAACAAAAATAATATCAATTTCATATCATATCAATTACCTTATGAATGACATAATTCATGGATAAAGGCATGTGCAAGTAAATATAATCTCAAACATGATAATGAAAAATGATCATCAAACCGTATTACCTATGTATATCAATATCAAATAAAAAAATTCCCCCAATTTCCACATGACATGAGTAGAGGTAAATCCCAACATCCAAAATAGGATTATATCATGTATCTATGTATGCTTGTATCAGACTCAAATATAAGTATGACACACGTGTATGTATAAGTAACTGATATGTTATCCATCAACAAGGAACTAACACAAATATTTCAAGGATCTAATAGAACACATTTACGTTGAATTTTTTTTGGAGTTTTTAAGGTTTTTATTTTTATTTTTTGGGTATTTTTAAATATATGAAGAGGAAATATCATCCTATGATTTCATACAAAGTATGGTCACATGTATTTTTCCACTCAAACAATGGTACAAGGAATTGATGGTATCATCAAGGAGTATATATAGGTTAAATATTTATCACTATATTACTTTTGATGCTTTGTGTATGTATAATAGGACTATGAGGTCATGAAGTAATAATAGAAGGAACATGGGTTTGTGCAACCCATATATGTGTGCTCTATGGTTTATTTATAATAACAATAGTAGAAACATGTTTAGGTTCTCTATATGTCTAAATATGGTTCATAATAGAATATTAGGATGTCATGGAATCTAATATGTCTCTGCGGTAATGGTATCTCAGGTATTAGCTACTTAGTAAAGGGGATTTCCTATTTACTTACATTTAATGGTGGATTAACCTTAGTAGGTTTGATAATCAATACATATGTATAATTTTTTTGTTTAAGAGGATTTTCATATGGAATTATAGAGAATATAATTATCTAATTGGTATGAATGTATTAAATATGCCCATGTACTATAAAGGGTACTACATGAGTATATGGATCCAAGGTCTTCTCAATAACAATTAAAAGATTCTCATAGAAGGTATAATTGAAAAGGTATTAATCACATGTGTGAGACTAACCTATAAAGGTATGTCAAACTCACCAAGAACCTTCTAAAAGGTCCCATCAAATTCTATAACTGATCTAGTAAGAGAATATAAATTGTGATGAGTATAACCCAAATTCATAAGTATTATCATGGTACAAACATTTTTGATTTGACCATTATCCATCATAACATTATTTATAGGTTGGTGATCAAATAATGATCTAATAAATGATAATGAAGATCATTATCATCATATTTTTTTCTCAATATCATCAAAAGCAATAGGTGTTTGAACCATAGGAGGTATATGTTATGTATAGGTATAAATAATCACATCTAATGCATGATCATAATGTGATGGAGGAGGATTTTATTATATTCCATTTGTACTTCTAGTTCCTTCTTAGAATGATCTTACAAAAGATTGTTAAATATTTTCTATTTTTGGTGATCACTAGGTTATGAACCTGATTCCTTAAAAGGATCATCAAATCTAATCTTTTAGTCATAAATGAGGTATTTGATAGAATTACATAATCCTTAATGCTAATCAAAATAAGAATTCACATCATATCCTTAGGGTAGAGGTTGACTCATATCAGCCTATATAGGATGAGGGAGAGATATGATCTTACACTCTATTAACTATGGGATTAATGAAACTAGATACTCAGGAAAACATGAGACATGTCTCTCAATGCATTAGATGAAAAATTGATGTAGGAGCATCTATACAAGGCATGGTCATGATTAAACTAAAATTTGAATTTATTGTATTTTCTTCTAAAATGTTAAATTTAGGAGTAATTGTAAAAATTAAAAGTGAAAAAAAAATTTATTGGGCTATTGAGAGAATAATGGAGAAATGGTTAAAATAATTTCAACCTTAGTATTGAAAACTGTTTCTGTTTTACCTTCAGCCCAAGTTGGCGTAGAAGTTAGAGGGGAGGTTGTTAAAAACAAAAATATAGAAAAAAGAAATTCAGAAGAAGGAGGAGGACAGGAACGTAGAAGGGAGAGTAAGGTAGAAATGAGTCCAGAAAGTTGATTTAAAAAAAAGAGAAGAGGAGGTCTGCAATGGAGTGGCAGAGTTGTATATATAAAGACATTTGAATGAAAAGGAACTTGGTTATGATCTTGCTCTTCTTCTCAGACTCTCAGACTCTAAAAATATGTAAATAGATGTGTCTGTCTACATTTGTTAAACTTGATTAGTATTGTTGTGGTTGTCCATAAGACATATGGTCTGGAATTCTGACTTGTTCAATATTAGACATTGTTGATAGCGTGGGGACTGTAAAATGATCGTAAGAGTTTAAGGACATTGCATGGGTTCTAATACAAATTCAAGAACCTTTGAAAATAATGAAAAGTTCATATTTTACTAGATTCTTATCGAACCATTTTCAAAATGTATTTCTGTGATTTAAAATCTAGAAAAAAATGTCTATGAAATAATGAAGAATAGGGGGGCAGAATTAGTCACAATGTTTGCAGTGGTCCTCTAGCTAGAGATAAGAGTAACGGGCATCAACATCAGCCCACGTTTGTATACACAGAAATGTTCAAAGAAGAGGGGCTCTAAATATCCTCTTCCAGCTTAATGTTAGGATAGGAATTCTATTTGCCAATTTGGTAAATTATGGAATGGAGATAAACACATATTTGTAGTATGTTGACATCCAGCGATTGGTTGAGTCTGCCTACAAGACAAATAGGCCAAGAAGAGTTTGAACTATTCTAAGGAAAAGGTAAGGAATAGAAAGCCCCATTGAAGACCACTAGAGAGTGGAGGGTAGGCAACTCTATGCTCATAGGATTACACTATTGGCATCATCAGATGCATTTCGTGCCATGTTTGATGGAGGCTACAGGGGTACAAATGGAAACCTTTGGTAGGAGAAATAGGCAAAGGATATCAAAATTCCAAATATAAGCTAGGGAGTCTTGAAGCTAATGATGAGATTTATGTATACAGGCACGGTTGATGTAACGACAGATATTGCACAGGACCTCAATGTGGAAAATTTTGCAAATGTCTATGATCTTGCTGAGGCCTACAATGCAACTTCGTCGTTAAGGCATACATACATTTTATATTTTCTTGAGCAACATGATCATATGAATACAATGCCGGGCTATGCTTCTCTGATAAAAATGTATTCTTCCAGATATACGCGACTAATTTAGAATATTATGGCCACTGCCTCAAGTTCCTTCACAATAAAATTACTTGTAATAGCTTAAATTGGTGGTGGGATTGGGCATTTCTCACCAAATGGATTGGCACATGAATGGAGGAATTTGAACATCAAAGGACTTTTTGAGCATGACCAAGATTGCATGTTGTTTTAGAATAGACCAAGGTTTGTTTTGCATCATTTGATAGTTGCTCCAATACAAGAATATAAGATGCATTTAGCCAAGTAAAGTCATCTATGTTCTATATTCCTATTGTTGCTCCCTTATAGCCATTCATAGCAAACCAAGCCTGCATGGCCCCATTATTAACTATATGGAAAACAAGCTACTGAGGATGATCAGCATTTAGGACTGTGGAACTCACCACCACCGATGTTGCAAGCACATTATCTGAAAAAAACACATAGAAAGGATATAATCTATTATCTAAAAGCTTAGAGTGGCTGCATTTGCATGATCTTTCAAGACCTGTATTTGAGCCTTCAATTTCATGATAATAGTAGCATTGTCATAGTGAAGCTCTTTAGCTTGATATATTAGTAATGATAACTCTCGGATAATAGATTCTACTTCTTCCATTGTAACCTGGGTGTCTCTTGTAGCTGCTGAAGATAGTAGTTTTGCATCATTTGGTATCAGAGCTGTAAGCTCTTGGGGAATTAGGAATGGATCATAAGTTGCTGCAGAATTTGGCATGGTTGCATTTGTGAATGATGTTGCAGTTGTGAAGGATTTGGCAAAGGGATCAACAGGAGACAGCACTAGAAGACTCTACTGGAGAAAAGGTATGAGCAACTTTGCTTTTGATATGAGTTTATTTTGTTAAGAAGCAAATAGGTGAAGAGAAAGGTAGCCAAGCCATTGAGGCTTAGAGAAGAAGATCCAAGAGGAAGCTTAGATTATTTGCCAAAAGACTAAGGTGAAACAGACTTAGGTGAGGTAAAGGATGAAGTTTTGAGCAGAGTGATAGAGGGACTACCTAGAAGAAGAAGATCCAAAGCAAGGTAAGCTTGGATTTGTAATTTGTGTTTATTGAAGAATTGTCTAAAGAGTTGCTGCAGGATGGAGAGAAGAGGATCAAAAGACTAGGATGCAAAAGGCCTAGGTGAGATCACGTGGATTGTCAAAAGACCAGTCAAGGAGAAAAGGCTTGGGTGAGATGAGGGATCAAGAGACCAAGGTGGAAAAGACTTGGGTGAAGATCTCAGAGATGGAAGCATTGTTGAAGGCACTACAGAGTAGCAAGGCACATGAGGGCAGAAAAAAGAAAGCAAGCATCAAAGGTATGGACAGTTTTGTACTTGATAAAGAAATTGCTAATTTGAAGAGAGAGTTAGCTAAGATTAAAGATGAATATGAGTCTTGGATGCAGATGAATAGGAAAACATGGGTATGTCCAATAAAGAAGAGGTTGAAGTGGCCAATAGATCTCCTAGTGAAAAGGAGAAGAAGGAAAAAGGATATTTCCATGAAGATGGAAGCCCAAAGAGGCAAGAAGATAAGAAGGTTGCCAAGTGAGCAGCAAGAGGAAGAAGTTGAGAAGAAGGTTCTCATTGAGGAGAACAAGAGTAAAGAAGAAAGAAGAGATGAAGTGCCAGAAAGAACACTTGGAAAGATGAGAGTGTGGGTGAAGAGAGCACTCAAGGAGACATTATGGTCTCTTGTTTTTGTATCTAATGCTATTTTTGCATGGGTAAGTGCAGGTATGAGCAGCCTTATGAAGGTCAAGAGAAGGGCCTTGGAGAATGAAGAGACTGGTGCAGGAGAAGACACCAAGTGCACAAGTGAATGTGCAGGAAAGAGAAGAGAATTTACTGATGTTGATAAAGTGCATTGGTGAATGCATGAGAGAGGAAAGGTAGAAGAAGAAACTGAATTCCATGATGCCATTGAATGCCAGGAAGAAGAGGAAAGAGGATAGCCAAGCACAAAGAAAGATTGCTCCGTGGAACAAACTATCAAAGAGGTAAATGAAGTGTTAAGTGCTGATTTTGATTGTTGGTGTGAGAATGAAGATATTAATACACAGGTTAGAAGAGGCAAGAGGAAGATGAAGTCCTCACATAAAGCAGTCAATCACGGCTACATAATGCCTAAGTGGATGGTGAAGTACACAAGCAAGCAACAAGTAAGCAAGCAGGCAAGTTTACCTTATAAGATTGATTTTTCTCATATGAATGTGCAAGAAAATAAAAAGACAAACAAAGTTGGTTTTTCAGTAGTGTCACAAGAACATGGTTATAGGATGCCTAAATGGCTTGAGAAGTCAAATGATAAGAAGGAGAATCTAATGTGGGTGCCTAAGAAGGCAAAGAATGAAGATGTGAGTGTTGAAGCAGCAACACCAAGAAATCAATGGGAAAAGGTGAAGGATGACACAAGCACATGGAAAGGTAAGTCAATTGCTTGCAATAAATGGGATAATGATTTGTTTGAATCATTTAATGATATTTTCATGGAAAATGAGGAATGGAAAGTGGCTGTAAGGACTAGTATGCAGCAAGGAGAGACTTCCAAAGGGATAGATGATGAGAAGAGGAGAAAGTATGCAGCAGAACACACAAGATGGCTTCAAGCAGAGGTTGAAGAAAGCAAGGAGACAGAAGGTATGAATACTGCAATTATTTTTGATGAATATACTGATGTTGATGAAGAAGCTGATTTGTATGAAGAAACTATAAAATGGATGAATGTAATTATAAATGAAAGACAATCTAGTCCTAAATTTGATATAAGACATAAAGATTTGAATGAGTTTGTGTTGAGTGATGAGATGAAGAGTAAGGCTAGTAAGGAACAAGCAATCCTTCAGGTTGATAAGCCCAAGTTTGATGAAGATTGTGAGATAGATGAGATCTCACTAAAGGTAGAGTTGAGAATGATAGAGGAGCTATTTGGTAATTCAAGAGAGATGAAGGAAAATACAAGCTATGGTGAAGGCAGCATTGGAAAGAGTGGAACAAGACAAGATCAAAGCAATGAGACCAAGGTAGTTTTGGTCAAGAAACAAGAGCAGAAATGTGAAGGCAGCCAAGAGGCTTCATGGCCTCAATGTTTTTCTACTAAGGTTTCTTTTGATGTTTTGAATGCAGGTATGGAAGATGAAAACTTTGGAGACACATATGAAAATGAAACATGGAAGTGGGAGATTGCAGCTGAGAAGGAGATGAGAAGAAGAACATACCAGAAGAGGAAGAAAAGCAAGATGAAAGACAAAGACTATCAAAGAGAAGCATTATCATTGGCAAGAAGACCTTGGGATCCAGGTATAGAATGAAGGCTAAAGCATGGAGGCAGCATTTCATTTGAACTAAGGTTCAAATTGTTTCTAGAGGGAGAGTATGATGCAGGAGCATCTATACAAGGCATGGTCATGATTAAACTAACATTTGAATTTATTGTATTTTCTTCTAAAATGTTAAATTTAGGAGTAATTGTAAAAAGTAAAAGTGAAAACAAAAATTATTGGGTTGTTGAGAGAATAATGGAGAAATGGTTAAAATAATTTCAACCTTAGTATTGAAAACTATTTCTATTTTACGTTCAGCCCAAGTTGGCGTAGAAGTTAGAGGGGAGGTTGTTAAAAACAAAAATATAGCAAAAAGAAATTCAGAAGAAGAAGGAGGAGGACAGGAACGTAGAAGGGAGAGTAAGGTAGAAATGAGTCCAGAAAGTTGATTTAAAAAAAAGAGAAGAGGAGGTCTGCAATGGAGTGGCAGAGTTGTATATATAAAGACATTTTAATGAAAAGGAACTTGGTTATGATCTTGCTCTTCTTCTCAGACTCTCAGACTCTAAAAATATATAAGTACATGTGTCTGTCTACATTTGTTAAACTTGATTAGTATTGTTGTGGTTGTCCATAAGACATATGGTCTGGAATTTTGACTTGTTCAATATTAGACACTGTTGATAGCGTGGGGACTATAAAATGATCGTAAGAGTTTAAGGACATTGCATGGGTTCTAATACAAATTCAAGAACCTTTGAAAATAATGAAAAGTTCATATTTTACTAGATTCTTATCGAACCATTTTCAAAATGTATTTCTGTGATTTAAAATCTAGAAAAAAATGTCTATGAAATAATGAAGAACAGGGGGCAGAATTAGTCACAATGTTTGCAGTGGTCCTCTAGCTGGAGATAAGAGTAACGGGCATCAACATCAGCCCACGTTTGTATACACAAAAATGTTTAAAGAAGAGGGGCTCTAAATATCCTCTTCCAGCTTAATGTTAGGATAGGAATTCTGTTTGCCAATTTGGTAAATTATGGAACGGAGATAAATGCATATTTGTAGTATGTTGACATCCAGTGATTGGTTGAGTCTTCCTGCAAGACAAATAGGCCAAGAAGAGTTCAAACTATTCTAAGGAAAAGGTAAGGAATAGAAAGCCCCATTGAAGACCACTAGAGAGTGGAGGGTAGGCGACTCTATGCTCATAGGATTACACTATTGGCATCATCAGACGCATTTCGTGCCATGTTTAATGGAGGCTACAGGGGTAAAAATGGAAACCTTTGGTAGGAGAAAGAGGCAAAGGATATCAAAATTCCAAATATAAGCTAGGGAGTCTTTGAGCTAATGATGAGATTTATGTATACAGGCACGGTTGATGTAACGACAGATATTGCACAGGACCTCAATGTGAAATTTTTTGCAAATGTCTATGATCTTGCTAAGGCCTACCATGCAACTTTGTTGTTAAGGCATACATGTGTTTTATATTTTCTTGAGCAACATGATCATATGAATACAATGCCGGGCTATGCTTCTCTAATAAAAACGTATTCTTCCAGATATACGCGACTACTTATTTAGAATATTACGGCCACAGCCTCAAGTTCCTTCACAATAAAATTACTTGTAATAGCTTAAATTGGTGGTGGGATTGGGAATTTCTCACCAAATGGATTGGTGCATGAATGGAGCAATTTAAACTTCAAAGGACTTTCTGAGCATGACCAAGATTGCATGTTGTTTTAGAATAGACCAAGGTTTGTTTTGCATCATTTGGTAGTTGCTCCAATACAGGAATATAAGATGCATTTAGCCAAGTAAAGTCATCTATGTTCTGTATTCCTATTGTTGCTCCCTTATAGTCATTCATAGCAAACAAAGCCCACATGGCCCCATTATTAACTATATGGAAAACAAGCTGCTGAGGATGATCAGCATTTAGGACTGTGGAACTCACCACCACCGATGTTGCAAGCACATTATCTGAAAAAAAAAACACACAGAAAGGATATAATCTATTATCTACAAGCTTAGAGTGGCTGCATTTGTACGATCTTTCAAGACCTGTATTTGAGCCTTCAATTTCATGATAATAGTAGCACTGTCATAGTGAAGCTCTTTAGCTTGATATATCAGTAATGATAACTCTCGGATAATAGATTCTGCTTCTTCCATTGTAACCTGGGTGTCTCTTGTAGCTGCTGAAGATAGTAGTTTTGCATCAAAAATATAATTACATTTATTTGACATTATGTTAACCATGGTAGTTTCTTCATTTTTAGGTTTTAACTTATAACTTGGTTTGATTGTGAAATTGTTATTGGATGTAGATTCAACCAGTGTGTTTGTTACATACCTAAGTTTATTAAAATAAATAATATTCATTTCATAATCCTATAAAACATGGTATAAGTTATCAAATTATTTAAAATTTTTGAAAACAATGGACTCATGTAAAGTAGCAATCAAAATTTTCTTGAATATGTCTTGCAACTCTTTATCTACCATAGGATTAGTCATTTTTATCTAATAGTGTCTTGTACCTCAATACATATTCATTGATAGGTTCATTTGTTCCTTGTCTGATTTTGGAAACTTGAGGATAAGAAATATTTTTATAAATATTAATGGAAAAGTGTTCAACAAAATTGATCTACAAGAGGTTTGAATGTTTTCATGGATTGGAAAGGTAAATCATAGATCCACCTCAAAGCATAGACCTTGAGGCTTATTGGTAATAATTTGGTCAAAATTTTATCATTAGAGGAATAGTCAAGGCATGCCACATAAAATTATCAAAGATGTTTTTTAGGATCACCCTTACCATCATAAAATGTGAACTTAGGTGTAATAAAATTTGTTAGTAAGGTGTGTAAATATATCTTATGTGCAATTAGATTATGTAACACATCTTTTGAATCATTAATATGAGTAGAATTTAAATCCTTTTATTCAATGTTTGTAACCTTACTCTCTAAGGTCTTTATAACTTGAATGATAGTTTGAATTGTAGAGCCATTGGGATTTATATTATAAAGCTAAGTAGTCACAAAAGGGGATTTAAGCATGGTTTGAATAGTCATATAAACTTGTATTTAACTTGAATATATTGGTAAATCCATAGTAGGTATAATAATAGTATTTTGGTTTTTAAGAAACAAAGGTTTAAAAAAAGAACCCATGCCCCCTATAGATGTAAGAATCGATGAAGTATCTGAAGGAAGGGATGTTTCAACTATACATTTTAATTTTTTTGGTTTCTAATATAGTTTTTAAGATCTCATCATGTTCCTAATGGTTTTAATGAATGAGGTCTTGAAACAAAGTAATAGATTTTACTTGATCTTAATATGTTTATTTATATGCATTATTATCATTGGATTCATGGTTTTCATTATCAAAATCTTTTGATATAACCACATCATCAATATTTTGCTCATTATCAACATGGGAATCATTATGGACCATAGGATTAGGCTCATTATTAGTTTGAGACATCTTAGGAGGTAGGAGAAGAAGCTCAATGTGTTTAATAGGAACACCTAATCGAGGGATATGCCTAGATCATATATAAAATAATTCAAAAAAGAACTAAAAAATGATAGTAATCTAAAACCCTAGTAGAATGAAAACCCTAAGAATCATAAGAAATTTCATTCACATGAGTTGGGTTCACCAAATGTTTAACCCTAAATTTTATGTGGATCTTAATTAGGTAGATAGGGTTAAGAATATATAAATGACAATGAAAAAGAGTGTGAATCAAATCTATAGTGGACCATTTAAATTTAAAACTTAGATATAACATATGTTGAATTTATTAAATTTAGATAGGCTAAAAATAGAAAGTAAAACTATGATAGATATGGGAATGACAAAAAAAAATGTACTTAGCTATTTTTAATGCTAACATAATTTTAGATATAGAATAGGTAGGAATTACATTGGAAGAGGATTATAGAACAATCACCAAATTATAGATTGAGTGTTTTTAGAGATGAAGACACTAGCATCAGCCTTAGACATTAACATCAATGTTATTATTTTAAAAAATGGTGTCTTATATAAAATACCTAATCAAAAAGGATGTGATCATCTATATTTTCCTAGGTTTTTCCTTACCTTTACTCTGGTGCCTTCAGATTTGGGTCATGGGTTGTCACTCCTCATGAAATCAAAAAACCATAGTTATTCATTTTTGTAGTTAGCTTAGAAAAAATGGGTTAGTGGGATCACGGTGTTGAGCTAACCCAAAATACCCCTTAATCAATAGGTTCTACCTATATAGCTAATACACCAAAGAGGGCCTTAGATTGATATGGTTCTCTCCTAATGTGTTAGATTGCATGTGCATAAGGATTAAAAATGTGGAAAGTAAGTACAATAATGACCTAGCTTGTAACTTGGAAAATCAAACTCTTGGGATGCTCCTTTAATACTTCATACCTATAGATGTGTAGTCCCTATGACTGATATGGAAATAGGAATAAATAGGGAAGATTTGCTTAGATGAATTCTCTTTGGTATGAATTCTAGGTAAATAATGAATTAGGAGTGATTTTGAATAAATACAACTCATGTCATTAAATATATCACATTAAAGTAAAAGGCATCCTTTTATATGCAAAAGTTCCCCACTTGGTGGTAAAAATAGTCATCATCTGATCCTTTGCTTATACTAATACTTGATTGTATTTTTAAAATAAATTTAGAAAGGACATCTTTTTCAATCCATATAATATTTAAATTACTTAATCTAAGGAGAGAAAAGGATATTTATCCTTTTTTGATGACATGTTTAGGTTCTTGAAATCAGTGCACAACTTGATTTTTTCAATTCTTTTTTCTATCAAGTGATATGTTAGAAATATAAGTGAAATGCCTAATTGGAAATATAATCTTATCACTCAATATGTTTTTATATTATATCTAAATTAGGGGATCTAAAATTGGATTCACGAGGCTTTAGAATTATCTGTAAGGCTTACACAATTGATTTAGAGTAATGGTATGTGTAATCACTCTTGGATCAAATATTTAGGTCTTCATAAGTCTGAGTGATCACATATTTATATTCTATCAATATGTTCCTTAGTCTTTATTTTTAATTTTTAAATAAACTTAGTCCAATGTTGACATGTTGTGGAAGGCCATCAGTTCCTACGTACACTTTAGCAAAATTTGATATAACTATTTTAGATCATTTTTATTTCTCATCCTATGGATCCATGTCAAAATATGTCTCCAATGATACCATTAGAATAGGTATTTGATTCTCATTGATTTTTAGAACAACATAATCTCCCAAGTATTCTATGTTCATATGCTCAAAATCCCTTTCTTTTATTATATGAGATTAAAAGACTCTACAACTATTCATAAACTATATGATTTATTGATCATAATCAGACACTTGAAAGTTTTCCATGTTATATGAGATTAAGGGGTAAAGAAAAAAATCCATAAAAAATGCATTTTATATTCCTAGAGTGGTGTTAAATTGGAATTTGATTCTACCATTGAATATGATGTCTATTTTTCCTCCCTTAGGATAAACTTGATGTTAAATGCTTCAAACGACTCAATAAAATCCTATGACCTATGCTTAGACATTTTTAAGTATGATATTTTTCACTAGTATTTAATTTTAATCTAATTGAAAATTATCTATGAATCACTAAATATAAACAACTACTTGGCATTATTTTTATCAAAAACTGTAAGTCTAAAATCATAGCTTCATATCTAGTTTAATTGTTGGTGCAAAATAATTTCAACCCATATGCAACGAGACATTGTCTCCCATATGGATTGATCAAACCTATGCCAAAACTAATTATTTTCTTAGATATGGATCCATCAAAAATAAGAGTCCATAATTGTGAAGGACCTTCAAATTATCATTCATGAGGTTCATGTTTTGTAGTAAATGTATAAACACCTGTATGTGAGGACACAAGTTGACCCTCTCATTTTTGAAATTATATTAAAAAACTAGTTGCTTCATATTTAGTTCTCAATCAACTAGAATATAATTAGCTACTCATTTACAAGACAATCACATGTGTAATAAATATGTTTTCATGTATCCATTAATTTTATTAGACCAATCATAAATTAAAACTAAACTATAATATTTAAGAATGTCAATGACTATAATATCCATATATTGTTGTACACATGTCTCTAAAGCTATTTACATGTGAAAATTCATTATTTCCCTAATGATTAGGACTATAATGTTGTCTAGATATAACAATACCCTCTTGGACTTGTCTAGAGTTAATCCTAACTTGTTATAAATAGTTATAGGAATGATGTTAGCTAAATCACCTAAGTCTACCAAACAATTATGCACATTGTTTCCAAACATTATGATAGTCAATATAAAAATTGGTGCCTTAAGTTTATATCAATGAATAACAACTTCAGTGTGTGTAGCTTTGGACTTATCAGTAGATGACTTGTTTCTCAAAACTTTCAATAACAACTCTAGTTGCTCAGTAATTTGAGATAACTCATGAAGAGTGATGTTTTCATTTATTTTCTTTATATCATCAAATATGTTCTATCCATTTTTATTCTATGTATCAATAACCCATTACTGATAAATTCCATTTAGAGGGGGTGGATTATTATTAAGTTTTGGATTTGGAGGAGTAACTACAATATTATTTGGAGGCATGGAAATAGGGAGAGGTTGTTGGCCTTTGCTTCTTATATTGTGATTATTTCTTTCATATTATTGGATAAAATTGATATCATCTATATTATTTTTTGTCTCATTCTCATCCTAGACTGGGAATGAGAATTCATATGTTATGAATATCATTCTAGTAGTAGAGGGATTTGAAATAGTGAAGGAAGATGGATTTGATTGGTTTGGAGAAATTTCATACCTATCCATTTACTTATAGAAGATATCAAACATAGTGCATAACTCTATATAGTCCAACTCACCATGATGTGTCATATTATGAACTCAACACCAATTAGGTAGTGTCACTTCTAATATATTTATTCCAAATCTTTTTTAGGTAGTTTTTGTTCTACATTAATCCTAGATATGTTGAAAAGTCTATTATACTTATATAACATGAAGTTTTGATTTTTATTTTTTTCCATGGATTTTCCCATTCATGTTTTCATGATTAGGAACTCATTTCTCATCTTCTATAACATTTGATGGATAACAACCAATTATGATTTTGTATAATTAGAAGTATTACCTTGTATGGTAGTAGTATTGACAAGTATCAGGGATTGGTTCTGATTTTGATGATTAGGTGTAAACACGTGATTATTTATAAAGTTAAGGATTTGGTTAGGTGGAACATGGGACAAAGGTAATTATGTATAAAATTTTTTCTACATATGAACTACAATATTATGATTATATTTTAGACTAGGATCAAGGCTAGCAATTTAGGACGAATACTGGTCAAGGATAAATCTTGTAACTAGGGATTCAACTACATTTCAATATTGATAACTTTGACATAGGCAAGTGTTAGTGAAATAATACTAAGTGATCCTTAGAGGAAGACATTTATCATATATTCTAAGGCATTATTATACATCTTAAAGGCTAATGTAGCATTAGATATATAGTCATTATTAACTTGGATATACATATTTTAGAATCTTATGTTAAAGGCTTTGATTGGCTCGTTAGGCTCTCTTCTCATGCTTAAAAATGTTGATATATGAAATTTGGGTTAGTGACCTTCCAAATTATTCTAAAAATGTATCTTGACACTAGTTCTAAGAGGTAATTAAATCCTTTGGGATATTGAGGAACCATTCATAAGTAACATATTATAATTTAAAATGGAAAAAAAATCATGCCACATCTTTATGGGTTATTTTTAGTATCCATAAGTTAGTCTTTAAATCCTTTATCTATTATTTATTAGTCCTTAACCCTGAAGTATAAAAAGAAGGAAGTTAATTTTCTAGGTTTCTAGGCAAATTGTAGATAACTTCATTTACAAAAATAATAGAACCAACTAGTTAGGATAGGCCCATTTTACATAGTGGAAGTTACCTCTTCTGGTTGGGGAATAATATTGAGACCTAGGTCCCCTTAATATTCATCTAACCTAAGTATTCTATGGATATATAAGGGTGGGAATAGTAGACCATTGTTAAAATTAGACATGGTTAATCTTTTAGGTATATCTAGAAGATTTAAATGATCTTATTGAGATATACAAGGTTTCCATCCTTATATCAATAGATAAATTTCCTCTGAATGTGGGTTTTATGCACACTAAAACATATTATGAGGTAGCCTTTAATGTTTTAGAATTAAAAAAAAAATTCACTCCAAGGCACAAGTTATGGGGTATTCAATTTTTTAAATAACCTAGTGGTGGAATAGTAAATATCAATGCATTATTTACATTGGATGGTTCATATGTGTGGAATATAAAATAAATAAAAAGTGTACTTGATATGGATAGGTTGATTCTAACATAAGGTGGATTGTATCAAAAAAATTATAAAATAAAGGAAAGGTAGTGCAAGAAAGAGGGTATGTGAATTAAACATAGATGAAACCCTTCCAAATTGGTTCGTGAACTATGGGATAGATAATTTTTAGGTAAGTAATTCCAATTTTAGGTTTAAATAAACACAAAAAACACAAAATCATAATTAAGAGTCCAATGAAGCATATAGATTAAACTTCAATGTCTATAACCAAAGATTGATGCCAATGTATGATTACAATTGAACATGTTCAAAGGGAGATTATAATTAATAAATAAAAATAATTTAAATAATATACAACATAATATGAATAAATATAATAAAAAAACTTATAAAAAACCTAAATATTGATAATACTATAATGATGGAACTTCTTCAATGAATCATAAGGTTTGGAAAAGAAATAATAATGCACATTAAGACAAACTTATAGAAAAATTTATAAAATTTATTATTCACCTTAATTACCAAAATTATCCTTCTTTTATAATGGATAGATTCAAAGTATATATAATATTGTGGAGGGGTCTCCTCATCCTTCATGAAGTGCCTAATTTAATACATCTTATTATAAACTCAAGAGTTACAATTCTTGTAGAACATACGTGTGTAGGATATACATAAGATAACTAGCCAAAATTGTATAATTACAAAATAAATACACACACATATATATGGTGTTGAATTTTCACTATTATAATAATAAGGAAAATTCATGATTCATGTAGTTAATATAGTATCATGATGTCATAGGTGAAGAGATATTTGAAGTGGTAACTAGTTTTGAATATGGATATATGTCATGTACTACATCCCAAATGGTTGATTAATGAGGGAATCAAAATTCAAGTGTTAAATTGTTAAATACCATGCCCAAATACTTAGGCTTAGCCATGATGGTGTAAGGGGAATGAGGTTGATTCTAAGACACTAATGATCAAGAATTTATTGTTATACTCAGGGTAAATTTTAGTGTCCCATATAGAAATGAACTAGGATTTTCTTGGTGAATTTTTATGTATGTGTTTTGAAATTCCAGTGAATGCTAATGGATGATATTTATGTGTGTATGTGAATTGATATGCAAAATGTAACTTAACGTAAAAGGTATGTTGATGTGTGACTATACGAAAAACTCAAAAATGAAAGGTAGAAATTTTCTTGGATGATAGAACTTTATTATTGAATGACAAGAATGTTTTTAAATGAGAACCATAATGTTGAACGATACGTTAGTTATCATTTGATATCTATGTTGTCACTTAATAGTGTTATTTTCACTCAACATCATTTTTGTCACTTGACAACAATATTATCACTTGGCAACATTATTATCACTCAACAACATTTAGCTTGACAAGATTTTTCTCACTCGATAACATAAGTCAAACTCGATAACATAACTATCGCATGACACCATAGATGTCTTATGATAGATATACTATCAAATGATAGCTACACTCTAAATGACATCCATGTTTTTTTATGGGTGAAAATGTTTTGGTTAATTGAAAACTCTATTGACAAGTGACATTAGTACCTCTGGATGGTAACTATGTTGATATGCTTTAGAAATTTAGTCCTATAATGATAATATATTATGTATAATGGTGAATAAGATCATATTGAATTGTGATAGAGTGGTGAATTATATTTATATGTATGAAATATATTTTAAATAGTAGGTCAATCATTAATGTACATTTTATTTGAAAATTATATTACTTTAAGGCATTAAGCACTTGTGTCAGGGTAGGATACTAGAATTAATGTATGGGTTTAGAACTAGTGTTTGTCTCATGGTGGTTAGAAAATATGCATAGGCTCAAAATTTATAGGGGTATAAGATAAGTATATTTTAATAATTCATGAAAAGATAAAAGGTTTGGGTCATCAACATAAGACTGGTCAAACCAAGAGATAGGCCAACATTCTCAAGATACAATAGATGTGAGAGTTTTATAAGTAGGAAAAGGTCAAGACCTAATAAGAATAGACAAGGTCTAGGTTCTCTATGTGTACAAGATTGATATGTTATAGAATTAATAAATATAATCTATAGATATCAAGATAAATATTTTGGGGATAACAAAATAACTTTATTCAAATTTTCCATCTAGGAGGATGATGCCAACCTAATGGGGATGTGACATGATGCATAGACAAAAATTTAAATGTCTGGTATAGGAAACCTTAGTATATTCTACTAAAATTCACCCAAATGGAAGTAAAATGTCACCTTATTAGTTATATGATCTTTGTATTTACCATCTTTCACTATAATTGCCTATGGTGTTTAATCATGATTTATTGATGAACCCTTATCTCAATGTTCTTGATAATGTTCTTAGCTTTATTTCTCATGAGTCTAAAATATTTTCAACTAAGTAAGGTCTAAGACATATTATTTTTATCTTTATCACATAGTAATAACTTATCCCCAGTATGAAATTCTTTCATTTTTATATGTATATCATGTGAATAATTTTGGCATATTTTCTCTTGCATTTGGTTATATGTTGCTAAGAATCTCTTCTTATCTATTTTTAAAAGTTCTATCAATATTTATTGAATGGAATATTTCTCATTCATTCTAAATGTTACCACTAGTCTCAGGTTTGGAAATATTTACTCCATTAGCATTACCACTTCTAATCCATAGACTAATTATAAGGGGAATAATTTAGTCAATCACTTGTAAGCAGTGTGGTAATCCCATAATACTACTAGTATCTTGGTATCCCAGTCTCCGATATATTTATTTAATACCTTTACTATTACTTTATCCAATACTTAATTGAATGCCTCAATAATTCTGTTGTTTGAGGATGGTAAGGAGTTATTCTATGATGTTATTTGATGAAGTGTTTAATAAATAATGCAATTATGTGATTGATGAAATGCCTACCCTTATCACTCGTTATGATCAATGGGCATCCAAAACTTATAATTATATTTTCATATAAAAATTTTGTGGTAGTATTGGTTGTACAATATTTTTTTGGCACAACTTTTTCACATCTTGTTAGGTATTTAGTGTAGATATCTAACTTATATTTAGTGTCTAAATACACCTAAAACCTTTTAATTATTTTTCTCAAACATAATTCATGACAAATCCCTCTTCTTAAATAATTGAATAAATCAAATTAATTAATTTTGTGCACTTTTAAATCCTTATTTAAATATTAAATATGGATTTTACATGTCACCTAACATCTTCCACCTAAATATCCCTCACATGTTAATTCATCCCAACTAATCCCACAACTTCCTCAACCTCCTTTGAGTCATCCCTTGAGTTTTCAAGTAGTTTGACCCATTATTGGTGACTTAGTTAACTATTTTCATATTTATCTCAACCATATGAAATGGTCATTATCCTCATGATGAGGACTCATTAGCCACCATAGATTATTTGGAGTATTTAAAATATCTAAATAATCCTTCACTGTTGGATCCTTCCTTCAAAATCTATAAATAAACATGAAATCCATCACTTTCATCATCCTAAATTATTTTAATGAAGTGCCATGAATATCAAAAGTGAATCCAAAGTTAATAAAAGATAAAAAAGAGAATTTTGCACCAAAATGCTACCCATCTTACCTTACATTAAAAGAGTGAGCAACCACATTTCAAAGAGAGCTAATTGAATCTACATCAATTTGAAGAAGTTTTTGTAACCATGGTATAAATTTGTGTTTATTTATTTTGTTTATATCTCTAGATTAGTTTGAGATAGTTTAGATTAAGATGTCTTAGTTTAATTTATATTTCTATATTTTCTTCAATACATTTGGCATGCCTACTGGGACTGTTCCCTCATCTTTTTCATCTCACACTCATTATAATTGTATTTAGAAAGTGTTTTTCAATTGATGTTTTTAGATTTTTATTTTCATATGCATATAATCTTGGTATTATGAGTGTTGTTTGAATATATAGATCATTTTTTGGAATTTTATGTTTGAATATGTATGACTACTGTGTAACTATGAAATTGAAGACATTAATTGCAAAATTGTAACCCATAACTATGAAATCATTTTTAACATATTTCTAGAGTCTTTTTCCTGATTTTATTTTTACCATAATTTTTATATTTGATTTCTACTTACGTCTATGTTGGTTTTTATAACTTTATTTTACAAGAAAACAGTGAATTCAAAAAACTTATTAGCAAAATTATTATTTTCAACCTGAGAATTCATTATAATCAGCTATGAAATCATTAAAATTAGTTTTAAAATTATACCAAAAATAGAAAACCATCCTCCTATTTTTTGTGTTTTTCTTCTTTTTGTTCTCTTGACACTGAAATATGAAATCATAGTGCATTCATGAAATCATCATTTGAAACAACAAAATTGTTAGTTTTAGTAGTGAAATTAGCATTTTTGCTAGCAAAATCATTTGGGTCAACTATGAAATCATCACTATAGATAGTGAAATAGGTAAATATATCTATAAATTTGGTAATTATAATTGAAAAATTACTTTTTTAACTATGAATTCATCTATTCTATGTTTTCATACATATTGTTTATTTCCTGTGGCTAACCATTTACAAATTTGCTTTTCTAATTTATTGTGTAACTATGAATTTGTAATAGAGGCTAGTTTTTATGTTTTTTTTAATTTAATCCATTTAAATTTTCCTTGAATTAAAGATCTAAAAATTAATATAACCAGTTTTTTGCATAACACTTGTCAAAGAAATTTTGCAAAAGGGCTAAAATAAAAACCAAATTCTTTTATTTTTTCTACTAATATTTCAATTCAATTTTTTAATTTTAGAGTAATTATCTCACATTTAGTTTAGAGTTAATTATTTAATTTTTTTTATAGTAACAATTATTAAGAGGGGGGTGAATTAGTCTTCAAAACCTTTCTTTTAGTACCACTTAAGTAATCATGAACCATTCAAACAAACATATAGATCTAGTAAGCATAAACACCTATCCACATAAGCATGAAACACAATAACATGTCACATATGTGGTAAACCATTTAATGGAAACAAAAACCATTGATATATACTAATGGAATATATTTATATAATACAAAAAAAAAAAATTAGTGAATCACAAATTCATATGGATCACCAACCCCAACTAGCCAAACACCCACTTGACTAGGCTTTAAAAAGCACCCACTTGCAAGGAGGCACTAACCCCCTAGATGACCCAACACCAACTCACCCAATTGATTTCTTTGATCACATTCACAAAAATATTATTATCACACAATATATTATGATCACCTTATTTATCTCTTCACTCTCTTATCCCTCTCAAACTGCCTTTTAGGCCTCTTCACTCAAATAGGTCTCTTAAAGACTCATTAGGTCATATGACCTTGATAATCATATGAAAAAAAAACTATAATATCTTAATTATATATCCTTTACACTCCTTTTATTGTTTAAAATACCTCCTTCTACTCAACAATGTTCCATTTCATTCACATCCTCTCTACTTAAGCAAATATGCCTAAAAGTGCCTTGTATATATACCATTCCTTAATCATATACCATTTCTTCAGTGAAACACACTTAAAATCTTATATCAGCCATAAAATATGTATTATGACATCTCATAAAAAATATTAAAATGACCTTTTAGTCCCTTTTATTCTATCATGACTCAATTGGACCTCATTTCACTTTTAGGTCTCATGAAGACCTAATTGCATTAGGTTTGTCTAGTAGACCACTACCATTTAATGCCTTATAACACCTTTCACATCTATATACATCAATATTATTTCCTAAAAAACTAAAATATACATTATCCAATGTCCTCTAATCTCCATAACACTTGTTAGGTGTAACCACCACTTGAAAATCTCCATTAACACTGTTCACATTAAGCCTTTGAATACACAAAAATGTTTGTATTAAACAAATGAACATCAAATATCATTTTACCACACAAAAATGACAATAAATCATTCATAAATGACCTAAAATACCTAAAAAATATCACCATATACACGAAACACTTAAACATAGAGCATAGATCCTCATACTCAACACTGCAACTTGCTTACTCAGAACTACCAAGACTGTCAAAAACATAGTCATGAAATATTGAACTTAAAAACTTGTATGAATAATTTAAAAGAATTAAAATTCATAAAAATTATCCTATGATATCTATATACAATATTCAAATATAAACATCATATGGCCTAGTGGCAACTATTGGTCTTACAGACCAATTTGTTGACCTTACTATACACAGACCTCTCTGAGTCAGATAAGCCATTTTATCTTCATAATTTTTGCCACTATATAATAAATACCAATTTAAAAAAACATATCCATGCACTTGGTTTCATCATTGTATCATGAAAACACATTTTAATTCATCTTCTTACTATTGCCTAGGTTTTTCATTATTTATAACATTTGGCCTATTAAAAATTAGATAACCTAGATGAAAAGTTTAGAAAACTTTAGGAATATAACATATTTATAAAACATCATTAAAATATAATATTATTATTTACCTTATTCATCCATCCATTTGTTTATTGTGTTTAATGCAAAATTTGACTTTTACAATAACTTCTTTAGAAACAAGCTTGTAACTCAACATTTTCTCTCTCCTATCTATAACCAATGCCACCTAGAGGTAATTTTGAGATTAAAATATAATATCCAATATATCACCTAATAATACCAATCCATTTTTGGATCTTTTGATAAACATCTTCAACATCGTGTCTTTATTAGGGTTCTCAGATGGTTTAAACCTATTTCCACTCTTAACAATTGTTCATAAAGCATAGCCCCTCAATCCAAAAATTAATACCTATAATTTTTATATATTACCATTCCCAATATATCATGAACTTATTTTTTTCCCATGCAAAGGTTTGATGAGATAATGAGCATAATAAAATCCTTCTCAGGTTGAGAACCCTTCATTTTGAGCACTCGAGAGACCTCCAAATAATTTTTCATGCCTTGACCTTAAAAATAGAACATAAAACTTCATTAAAATTATTAAAAAAAAATTAATCACATTTTTAAATTCTCACATACTCACGCTTTCCTTGGAAACTGATCTTGATACCCCATTAGGATACATTCCCTCTCTACACCATAGTCTTGATACCTTACTAGACCTTAAATTGACCTTCATACCTCTTTCCATGTTATTCAACACCTCATTTTCATGATTAAAATCTAATTATAATTCCATACAAAATCTTTCATGTTTAAATAGTTCCATAAGTCCTTTCCATTCCTTGAAAATAGATCATGATACCTCATTAGGCCAGGCAGGGTATAAGAGAGGTTTACATGCACACCTAGACTAAAGGTATTGCCCATATAGGCTCTCCTTGAAATTATCATAAGTGTTACAATGCCTCACATAAATTATAAAACAACCTCATACATCCATTCATTCATGTGTTCACTCATCTCACCAGTCCACCATGCTTATACCATCTCACAAGGTCTCTTCATGTCATGACTAGACTTAAAATACTTAAGTACTTGATGCCTTAACCTATTCCTTCCATGTCATGACCTCAAAAAAACACCAAACAAGAATATATAATACATTAAACATTAATCATATCACTACACCATTATATTTATAATGACAACAATCTTCTACAACCTCATATATACCTAAAATCACATGACTAAACATCATATGACTTGACATCTCTTTTCTATGCACTTGAACAACTTTGACACCTTGACCTGTGTCTTCACAAAACCATCAGATAATATTTGCCTTCCAATTATATCTTTACTTCAAATTATATCTTTCCTTCAAATTATATATTTCCTTCAAAATACATCTTATCACATTGCTTCCTATGCAAACATTAGTTGTCTTCAAACATCTTCCATGACCTATACCTTCCATGCTCACACCACTCATGAAAATTCTCGTTAATGCACCATTATTATGTGCCTTGACATATCACATACTACCATTTATCCTTAGTCACCTTTAACATCAACCTTGATAATACAATATTGATACGATACATCTTTGACATCAATGACTATTATTCCTTTGCGTGATGCACCCTTTTGACATCAATGACAACAACATGCCAACAAACTCCCCCATTGTCGCTAATGGAAAATACATGGATGGAAAACACATTACAAAAATGAAATCACTTCAAAATGATACTTTTCCCATCTACTCTCTCTCACACTTTTGACATGAATGACAAAGGGTCTTTTACAAACTTCTATATGATCCTTGGAACTAAATTTCAATGAAAAACACAAAGAAACAAAGTTCCCCCTAACACCATACTTTCCTCTTGAGTCATAAGATGTAACCAACTCTTATAAACATCTCTAAACATTATACTTCTCCCCATTTTGAACTTTATCCCTTTTTGAGCTTTTTCCCATTTTGGTAATAGGATCATAGGGTTTATGAAGCATTATAAAAACATGCTCTCCCTTTGTCCCCATAGCTTATGCTCATCATATGAGTTATCAGGACTCGGAGACCTTTATCAACATCCTTCAAGCATCTCTCATATTACAATTAGACACACATTCTTTCATCACACTTCTATCGCTATCAATAATATTCAACTTGTCTCTATGGTCATATTGGTCTTATAGACTAATCCACATTCCATATGTCTCTAGAAACATTCATGTGCTCATACTTGCATACCATACCATGACTCCTTATGAACTAATGTCTAGAATCAATGACAAAACTCCTTTCACCTTTTCATAGACATACAAATATAGAGAAAACAACTTGTATCTTGTAACATAGACAACCTAAAATCCTCTCAAAAAGAGTCTTTTGACTACAACCTCATGCTTCTATAGATAGAAGAGTGTCTCCATGAGGCCTAATGGAGTCACCTCTTCCCATAGGGCTCTCAAAAATCCAAGAACTTAAGAAATTCCCATATCCCCAAACCACTTTCCTCAACTATCTTGTAATCATGAAACTAATATTCCCTCCTTATAATCCACTTAGGCTTGATTAAAGCATTCAACTCATACACTTTGTCATTATTCTTCTCTTTGAATGCCTTGTCAACACATGTATATAACAAGTGTTCTTGAAATTCTTTCACTTTTGATTCTTTCTCTATCTTAGAAAATAATCCATTTTAACCATTGGGCTCAATATGATTAGTCTTCACTTTATTTAGTTTTCATACCAATGTTTGATCCTTCTCATGTATTTTAGGATTTCCATATATCTTGTTAAGTCTTGGTGATTCATGATGACAAAATATTGAAATATGACCAATGTTATGATGAATAAAGCAAACAAAATCACTCATAAATCTTGACTGATGTGGACTGTGACTCCTTCTATATTCTCATGAGTACTCATTCTTGGAGGGTATTCTACAATCTCTTTCTCTATGGCCAAACTAACTACATGAGAAATAATAACCATTGAATGGATTTGCATACCTTACAGTGTTAGGATATTTAATAGAATTTGTATTCATTTTGTTCTTGAGTTTGACATTCTTATTCACACTACATTCTCCTTGTTCTCCTCTTGATCTAATTTGAAACCAATACATGCCTTATCATTGGAATAATTATGAATACTAAAAATGTCATCTAGAGCCTTAGTGTTCTTTTTAAACTTGTCATAACTCTTCATCTTGATAGTTTCTTGATCTAATTATGAATTTAAGGACTTTATTTTTTATTCATACTTGGTGCATTCTTCTTCCTTATCATTTAGGATAGTAATGACTATCTCCATCTGAGCTTCAACCTAATATATCTCATCATTCTCCTTAGATTTTTTACTCAATCCTTCCTCAAACAAACCAATCTACTCTTCATAGTCCTTAACTAATAACCTCAATTTATGATTCTTATTATTTACAGGTTTTAACTCTTCTAACGCACTTATCAATTCTTACTCAAAGTTCACCTCATCTTCTTCATCTGATTCATCATCCATATCTCCAAAAATCATGCAATCTTCTTCTTGGGATCAACCTGCTTCTTTGGCCATGAAAATAAATTCATTAATACTCTAATCAACACCTCCATCATCACTTTTATAATCACTCCTTTCACTTTCATCAAAGGAACTATTGTCTTCTTTGGTATACAAGATTTTCTTATTCTTTAAAGACTTTTTGCCTTCATACTTTCTAAAACTCTTCTTGTTCTTTTTATACCTATAGGAATTATTTTCCTCAACATGACATTCAATAACTTATTCATCATTATCATCCTTATGCTTTTGAGGACATTTTCTATCAAATTTTCCAATCTCACCACAGTTGAAACATTTGAAAGGAAACTTAACCTTATACTTACCAAATCCAATATTTAATTTCCTAGCAAACATGGCTATCAATTCATCATCATAAATATTTAAACATACCTCATATTTGACCTTCTTTACTTTTGGCTATTCTTAGCTTTGAATGATTCTTCCTTCTTGGGAGGTCTTCCTTCATTTGTTCTCATCTCATAGGAAGTCAAGATTCCATGAAGCCCATCCATCTTAAATGTGTCTAGATCTTGCATTTATTCTTATATAGACACCTTTGAATCAAATTTAAAAGTTAGGGATATCAAAATATTTTTTAAAACTATAGACTCTTTCATTTATTATCTAATACCTCTGATGATATTGATAACTTCATCAACCCTTAATAGGTAGGATCCAATGCCCTCATCTTCCTTCATACTTAGTCTTTCAAATTACCTTCTATGGGTCTATAATTTATCTATCTTCACCTTGGTGTATTATTCATATATAGTCTTCAACTTTCCCATATCACCTTAGCTAACTCATAGTGCATCACCCATAAACTCTGCCTCTAATAGGACACATAATATTACATTCATTGACTTAGAATTTCTCTCATATTCCTTCTTGCTGATTGTATTAATTGGTGGTATATCAGGTGGATTGTATCCATGCACAACTAACTTCCATATGCCATGGCCTATTTAAATTAGATATGTCCTCATTATTATGCTTTAAAATGCATAATTAGTCCCATTGAATAATGGATCTTTATTCATAGATAAACCTCCTTGAACTTGACTAATAGTTATCCTTACTTCTAGGATCTCCTTTAGGCTATTAATCTTGATTCAAAAGACCTTATCTAATACCAATTATTGAAATCACAATATCTGAGTGGGGGTGAATTAGTCTTCAAAACCTTTATTTCAATTACACTTAATCAATCATGAATAATTGAAATAAACATACAGATCTAACAAGCACAAGCAACTATCCACATAAGCATGAAACACAAGAACACATCACATATGTGGGAAAAAATTAAGAATAAAAAAACCCACTGATCTTTTCAAATGGAATATAGTAATATAAGACAAAAACCAAATTTAGTGAAGTACCAACATCACATGGATCACCAACCCTAACTAGCCAAGCACCTACTTTCAAGGAGGTACCAAACCCTTAAATGACTCAACACAAAATCATTTACCTAGTTTATTTGATCACCTTGAGAACACTATGTTGCTCACACAATATATAATTATCACCTTCTTTATCTCTTCACACTCTTATTCCTCTAAAACTACCTTCTAGGCCTCTTCACTCAACTAGGTCTCTTAAATACTAATTATGTCATATGACCTTAAAATTCATATGAAAAACACTATAAATATTAAGTATATATAATTTACACTCCTATGATGGTCTACAATACCTCTTACTAAAAAATGTGTTATTTCATTTTTATCCTCTCTACTTATACAAATAGGCCTAAAACTACCTTATATATATATATCATTCCTTGTTCATATACCACTTAGTCATCCAAACACCCTTAAATTCTTAGTTCATCTATATAATAGGTCTTAGTAAATCTTTTAAACAATATTAAAATTTCCTTTGAGTCCTTTTTGATCTATCATGACTTAATTAGACCTCATTTCACTTTTAGGTCTCATGGAGACCTAATTGCATTAGGTCTATCTAATAACACATTACTATTTAACACATTTCACCTCCATAAACATAAATATTATTCCATACATAACTCAAATAAACCTTATCCAACATCTTCTAATCTTCATAAAACTTTTTAGGTCCAACCACCACTTGAAACACTCCATTAACACTATTCACATTAGGCCTTTGAACACATAAAAAAGTCTATCTTGAGCAACTGAAGATAACACATAATTTTCATAGAAAAACAAGACAATAAATCACTTATAAAGAACATAAAATACCTCAACAATATTATCATATGCATTATACACTTTAACTTAGGGCATAGAGCCTAAAACTCATCATTATAACTTACTCAGAACTATCAAGTCTATCAAAAACATAGTCATGAATTATTGACCTTCAACACCTATATGACAAATTTAAAAGACTTAAAATGCATAAAAATTATCCTACATATATATATATATATATATATATATATATATATATATATATATATATATATATATAAATGTAAACATAAAATGGTCTAGTGGTAATTATTGGTCTTATAGACCAATTTGTTAACCTTACTATATATACACCTCAATAAGTCAGACAAGCCGTTTTGGATTCATCTTTTTCACCACTATACCTAAATTTTAATCTCTATACTAAGAATTAATAATACATTCAAATCTCAAAAACCATCTCCATGCACTTAGTTTCTTCATTATATCATTAAAACACATTTCAATTCATCTTCTTACTATTGGCTAGGTTTTTCACTATTTGCACCATTTGGCCTATTAGTGATTTGCTAACTTGGATGAATAGATTAAAAAACTTAAACACTATAACCTATCCAAAAAAATTCATTAACGTACATTATGATTATTTACCTTATTCATCCATCTATTTTCTTACTATTTTTAATGCAACTTTTGAATGTTATAATAACTTCTTAAAAGATAAGCCTATAACTCAATGTTTTCTCTCTCTTCTCTCTCACCAATACCCCTAGAGGTAATTGGGAGAGTAAAATATAAGATCCAATATATTAATTTATCATACCATTCCATTTTTAGAGATTTTGGTCAACATATTCAACATTGGGTCTTTATTAGGGTTCTAAAAGGGTTTAAACCTGTTTCCACTCTTAACAATAGTTCATAAAGCATAGCCTCTCAATCCAAAAAATAATATCTAGAGTTTTGAGACAAGACCCTTACCCATCTACCATGAAATTATTATGTTCCCATGCAAAGTTTGTATGAGCTAATGATAACAAGAAAATACTTCTTAGGTTGAGAACCCTTTATTTTGAGCACTTGAGAGACCTCCAAATAAATTCTCATGCCTTATCCTTCGAAATATGACCTCAAACTTCATGAACATGATTAAAAAATATTTAATCACATATTTAAATTCTCATCTACTAAAACTTTCCTTGTAAATTGATCTTGATACCCCATTAGGCTACATTCTCTCTCTATACCATAGTCTTCATACCTTAATAGGCCTTGAACTAACCTTCATGCCTTTTTCCTTGCTCTTAAACACCTCAATATCATGATCAAAATATCATTATTATGCCATAAAACCTCTTTCATGCTTAAATAATTCTATAAATCCTTCACATGCCTTGACAATAGATCATGATACCTCATTTGGCCGAGCAAGGTCTAAGAGAGGTCTAAATATGTACCTAGACTAAAGGTATTACCCCTTTAGTCTCGCCATGAAACTCTCATGAGTGTTATAATGACTCAAATAACCTCATATATATGCATTCATGCATTTTTGCACTCATCTCACCAAGACACCATGGTCTTACCTTCTCACAAGTTCTCTTCATGCCATGACTAAGCTTAGACTACTTAAGCACTTGATGCCTTGGCCTATTCTTTCCATGTCATGGCCTAGATTTTTTTTAACCAAGTAGATATAATACATTACACCTTATTTATATTACTACACCATTCTCTTTTTGATGACAAAAATCTTCCACAACCTCATACAAACCTAAAATCACATGACCAAGCATCAAATGACTTGACATATCTCTTTCATGCACCTGAACACCTTTAACACCTTGACCTATGCCTTCATGAAACCATAAGACATTATTTTCCTCAAATTTTCTCTTTCCTTCAAATGCATCTTGTCACATGGATTCCTATGGAGAAATTATTCATCTTCAATCATCTTCCATGACTTGTACCTTCCATGCTCACACTACTCATGATAATTCTCATCAATGAAACATTCTTATGTTCTTTGACATATCACATACTATCATGTGTCCTCATTCACTTTTGAAATCAACCCTGATAGTATAATCTTGACATGATACATATTTGACAAAAATGATTATTATGCCTTTTCATGATGCACCATTTTACATCAATGATAAAAATAGGTCAACACTTTGAGCATTCTATTTGTGTTGTGAAATTGTGTATACTCTTCCCTTGGTGTCACATTGGTGATGATACACATGAATAAAAAAAATTCATAATTTTTTGTGTTATCAAAGTTGTGTTTGTGTATGATATTTATTTGGTGTCATGTTGGTGATGATACATGGAAATAAAAAATATGCACTAAATTTTTATTTATTTTTATAGGGATTCTATTGACCATGGATTTCACCACCATGCAGTAGGCAAAACTCTATGTAATATTAGGGTATATAAATCAAGATCTAATTATTTAGAATTTCTAAGTTATTGTGTGTTATAAGCACAACATGACATGTGTATATTTCATGCTCCAATACTCAGGGATTTAATAGTTGCCTTGAAATATGATATCTTTATTATCAACACACTGAAGTTCCTACGACTATGTTTGGCACTTTAGGAGAAGACCCAATAGCGTGAATCCATTATATCTATTTATTCTATGGAATAAAGCTTCAATATACTAAAAGGTATATTGGATAACTCACCTTAGATAATCTTTTTCAAACCTTAAGCCTAGGAAAACCTTATTTGTCATTTGACTTTGGTGCATTGATTTATGGTTAGCAACAAGGAGCTACCTTCCACACACCCTCAAAATTAGAATCATTAGGCCATGGGAATAACATGATCCTCCATGGTTAGTGCCTTGAAATATTAGGTTGTGTCTGATAACATGGATGAGTGAGTGACATCAAAAGGCCCAAACATTATTCACACCACTTATCCTAGTTTTTCACCTTTTTTGTGAAATTGCTTGACTATTTAAACTAATACTTTGTTTGTTGTTTCCTTGTGTTTTCCATGTGATATAATATATTTGTTTGTAAATAAATTTTTGTTGAGTTTTTAAAACTATCAAGACATATTAAAACCAAACTTGCCTAAAAACTCAAAATAATTTACTTACAATCAAAATTTTAGTCACTTTGGTATTTTTATTTACTAGAGTCTAGTTTCAAGTACTTTTCATTTATTGAGTCAAGTATTTCATTTATCAAAATCACCCATTGAAAGGCACATGTCTATGTTGAACAATCCCTTGATCAATCTAATCACAAATCCAAATACACATAATCCTTGTGTTAACCTAGGGTTTTATCCAACCAATTTTGATTTAAACACATATTTGAATCAAAATCAATTTTATCATCCAATAAATATAAATCAAAATTTAAATTTTATTTCAAACTCACTAATTAATCATCCAATAAATCCAAATCTATGTTTGAATTTGTATTCAACCTCGCCCATCAATCAATCAAATCCAAACTTGAATATTCATTCAATTTTACCAATCGACCAATGTAACCCAAACATCAATCAATCAGTTTCAAACTAAAATATTCATTCATGTTTACCCATTGATTAACATCCAAATTTTACTTTAGGGAGAACATTGAATCAATTTTTAGGCTGTTTTAGTAAAAATTCTTTGAATTATTTTACAAGTTCCACTCCACCCATAAATCAAAAGTCACCAATCATAAATCAAAGTGCGTTCATAGATTAATCTAGTTTAAACCTTAGCATAATTCTAAATCAAACCTTTGGTTCACCTTGATCACCATTTTAAAATATTTAATTGAACCAAAGCCCATCCATAAATCAAACTCCAATTTAATAAAATATAAATATATTCCATTCAAAGAAATATTCCAACTCCTACACCCATCAAAACTAACCTTTTCACATTCCTCAAAATAAACCATTTGATTTTACATCCAACCCATTACCAAAATTAAACAAAACTACATCAAATCCACATTTGTTCACAACACCAAAAATTTCAAATACAATTAACTTCAAAAATCTAAATCACCCCTTTAACATGAATCCATCAACATCAAGTTCATCAACCTTCATAAATCCATAAAATATAAACTTTTTCATAAATTCACCAAATTTAAATACTTTCACCTTCAACATAGAACCAACAAATCCATCCTTCGAAGATCAAGTTACCTCTCTAGCCCACTTCATTAATAGGGAATCCCAAAACATTCCACATCAACATCACCCTATCACTAGTGACCCTATTTTCTAAAATCAACTATGTCTCCCATCCATTTGTTATAGTCTTAATTTCAACATCCCTCATTACACTAGCAAAGGGAATCCATTTCTAGCACCCTACCATCTAGTATCTCTCCACCTCCAAAGCTATAACAAATCCAAAACTCCCAACCTATCAATAAAATTATTATGCCTATTAAAAAAATCACTTATTTAGGGGAACCTTATGATCTATTATTTAAAAAATTGGTCACTACAAACTTAGTTATATTTATAAACACCAAATAATTTGAACCAAATGTCCCAAAACCTGAGTGGTATAGACTTAACAAATATTTTAATTATTACAAAATTGAAGGTCATTCTACAAACTATTGTATGAGACTGAATAGTTATATCAAAATTTTGATTGAAAAAGGGTAGATCAAGGTAAAGTAAAGTGTATCCACATCTAAAAAAAATATTTTGGGGGCATGCTAAGATGTCTTTCCTAATCTTAATCAATCCACTCCACTTCCAAGTCAAGGTCATAAACTTCAATTCATTTCTCACAAACATATTTTTGACACATCCATTTTCAACCAATCCATAGTCAAGTAACCCACATTTGACAGACATGGTACAACATCCATTTTTGATGACCCTATCTTTATTGAAGAACCTATTTTCAACCAAAAAACTATCATTTATCAAGATCCCATTTTTTACAAAGATCCCATTTCTAACCAAGATCCTATCTTGGACCAAACCCCCTTCAACCAACATAACCTATGACCCATCGTCCAAACACCCAAGCGCTTATCACAAGTTGGATCCCCCATCATCCCATAAAATATACCCTAAGTGACATAGGTAATAGTATAAAAACAAATCCATGATTAAGGAATTATCGAACCCATCTATTTAGAAGTGAAAAATGGATCTTATAGCATCAACTACAAACTATTTGAAAGTCAATATAAATATGTTAGTGATACTTTATGGTTTCTAAGAGAATTCCATCCATAATCAAAATAGGATCTATTCATAGTCTCTATGAGTAACATACTTCAACCACTCCTTTCCTCAACATAACCACTCTTGCCTTCCATATTATAAGCTAGTATCTTACACCCATTGATTGGGACTAACAATATTACTTACAATTAATTTCCTTCCTTGATAATCAACTAATTGTAAAATTCCTAGATAGTATCCTACTAGAAGAGCATCTAGAAACATCTACATATTCTAAGGACAAATAAGTGTAACTCAATCAAAATGAATCTTATAATATAAATCTAAAGTTGACATCTCATAGTGAAAACTTCTTTGAGTCACTATTAGATATCGAAATCTAAATTGTAATCAAAATTGAAATCAAAATATAGAAAATAAAAAATATGATTCCCTTAGTGAAAACCTCTTTCAGGTGTTATTAGATCATCGACATCTAAATCCTAATAAAAAAACTCAATAAGAGTCACTTGGTGAAAAACTTTCTATGGAATTAATGGATGAGAAAATTAATACATCCTCTACATTAACACAGTTATGGGATGGATCCCCATCATGAATTGAAGATATCATTGATGCAATATTAAATTCTTAAATCATCAAACTTGTAGTTCCTCCTAGTCTTGTTGAAAATGATATTGTTGGCCCTATTCACCCTTTACATCATTAAACATATTCTTATCCCTAGTATAATTCCATCCCTCCAAACCCTTCATGCACTCAACACACATGATTCATCCAACATACTTTTTGCTTCACCCTGATTAATAATACCCTCTATTATAAGGTCTATGATAGTATCTTGGTAAATTTGTAAGAATCCAACTTGGAAATAAATTAAGTTACTCAAGACATTTCTAGAGATATTATGTGAAATATTCATACGGTTCAAAATCATGCATATGAAACCTTTCCATATTTGAGATATCAAAAATGAAAAATAAAATAAAATGAAAAATAAGATGAAAAATAAAATAAAAAATTAAAAAGAAAGGGGAAATAAATTTGTCCAAAGGTGAAAACCATTTCTATGGTTCCTTGGATAAGTACCATGTTGAAAATTACTTTTCAGTGTCATGCATAAAATAATGCATTGTTTATGCATACCCTAAACTTCTGGGCAAACTCATTCTTTCACTATCCTATGCCTATCCTTCACCTATCATAAAACACCCTTAATTTCCCTTACCTATACATACCCATCCTTATCTATTTAATCTCAAACACATTGAAACTTATTCTTATTAATCCAATCTTTACCATCATAAAACCATATTTTTCCCATTTTTGACCTTAATAAGGAAGTGGAAACATATTGAGACATGTTATTATAAACATAATGGTATATCTTTACAAAGTTAAATTTATGAATAGACACTTGGTACTTACCTCATGTGTTCCTTAGAGTTATCATCTTAATTTCCATCCATTTTTATTAATCCATACTCCATCCATAATGTATCCCTTACATCCACTACTGCTCTCTGCCTTGGTGCCAGAATGAGTTTTTCCCTTTACTAATATTCCCTGTATATAAATCTAACAAAATCCCCCCAAAAATATTATAAAATTCAACAAAAACAAAAAAAATTACAAGAAAAAAAATACCAAAACATTCCAAAAACAATAAAAAATCCTTTATCCTTAATTACATACCTTAGTCCCCCCTTATACAGATTACTCATTAGATGATTCAACATTGTCAAAAATCTCATATGACAAAGGATTATACTCTAGCCAAGGGCATCTAAAAAATCATTTGATTACTTCTTTGTTAGTCATTTGATTACGTGTCACTTACTTTCCTCATCTATAAATTCATTCACTTTCTTTCACATCTTTAATGTTTACTTAATTCCATAATATTTAGTTGCTTCTTGATTTTTTTACCTTAACAAGGTTTTCATTATTACAAACATTTTTTAATCTTATCTTTATTATTGCTTCTTGTGTCTAGATCATTGTGTTCATTACAAAATGTTTTATTATGATATCCCATATCATTATGAAATAAGTTTTTCACTTGTTACTTTATCAATCCTTATGCATATAACACAATAGTCATCATGGTTTTTCTATACCATTGATGCATATTTTCATGTGTAATATCAAAAACTAGGTTGCTCAACTCTTAATCGATTATAATTATTGTTGGAAATCCAAATCAAATCAAATAAATGGTGATATATATCAACTCATCTCACATCCTTGAAAGAATCATCTATGTCATCTCAGACAATGCCATTGTGGTGTACTCCTCATAGGACCTATGACAAGTTGAGAAGACTGATTTATAGAATAGTTTGAGTTTATAGTCAAACTTGTCTCTTCTATTCACATTTAAAATAGACACTATGTTAATCATTCCATGCTCATTATCCATTTTAAATACACTTATTGACATTCAAAATCACATCAACAAGCACTTCAAATTATCAAATAACATTCATCTTATCCAACCTAATGTTTCCAATTAATTTTCCATCTTTTCCAATGACTTATCCCAAACCAAAAATAAATATGTCTTCATGGTCTTATTCTCCTCTCCAATACCTTCATTTTTTAGAAAATTAGAGCTTAAATGGAGTCCAAAGTCAAAATTTATGCCCTTTAGAAGATGGTCACTTCTAGTGTAAAATGAATTCACAACTACCTTAAACGAATTCATAGTTATAAATGCCAAATTCATAATTTTGATGACTATGAAATAGTTTTATTAACAAATTCATTGTTATGTTTAATGAATTCACAATTATACATGATGTTATGATTATGCTAATTGTTAAATCATTTTCCTCTCAATTTCTAAGAGTTTAACTACATAAAAACTGAATTTGTTGCCCCATAAAACCCATAATCACCTCTCTCTTCCATCCATAAAGTGAATCCATGTTTTAAAATCATTTGATCCATCAATTATTAATACATGTAGTCACTTCACTTCCTTTTTCATACCTGCACAACAATCATGCATGCTCATTTCTTACTCTTCCCATTTAGTCTTATGTACTTGTTGATTGGGACCAAAAACATCATAATATCCATCTTTTCTCTATCCATCACTCAATAAATCATTCAAATTAGTTAACTCATTCAAGATCATACATCCTTTCTTCATAGATTTATGATGGGATATAACTTTCCCATAGTTGTTCCTTTGAACCCTGATTCATAGGGCGCATCAAAGCGTGAATCTCATCTTAGGATGTATTACTTCCCAATCCACTCCTTTCATATATCATTGGTTGGGGGAAAATGAATCTATCAACACATCCAATCACAATGTGCAATCGTTATATTAAGTGGGATAATAATATCCATTGATCAATCTTACATTACATAATCACTTCTCTTACCACATTGGGAGAACTACATCTAGCCTGATATCCCCACTCAGACTTTGTCTATGGTGGATTATGTATGTAACACTTAGAGACACAAATTATTTGGGGTTAGTTCAGACACCATCATCCATAAAAGTTATTTCATCCACATTTTCTACTATCATTTTATCAAAGTGTTATGTCTCTTTATTAATGCTTATAACTATCACTTTTTTAAATATTTATCGCAAATTAGATAATCTATATTTTTTATTTTCTATCCCATGGTTTACCATCATTGGGATATATCATTCCCACATCTGATCATGAGATCCCTGAGTCTATCACAATTAAATCATGTATTCTATAAAGTGGGAAATGTACTTTCATTGATATCTTCTCTAGTATTTAATAGCTAGGGTAAATATTTTTACACGTACCCTCTAGGATATTAAAAACATTAAGATTGAGACAGATATTTGTATTATTGATGATAGTTTCCTCATTTTCATCTCTCATTCTCTTATGTTTATTAATTTTAATAATTTGTTTATATTATCACACAAACCATCAAGGGGGCATCATCATATTAAATCTCATCCATTTGGGGCAATTTGTTTTATTCTTAATCATTAATGTTCTACTTCTTCTACTATTCTTAGAAACAATATTTTTTCACAACACTATTTTAAAGAAGGGAAACTATAGACACCTAAATTACATTTAGTGTCAAAATACACACAAAACCTATTAATTATTTTTATTAAACATAATTCATGATACCTCCCTCTTCTTAAATAATTGAATAAATCAAATTAATAAATTGTGCACATTTTTAAATCCTTATTTTAATATTAAATGTAGATTTTACACCTCATCCAACATCTTTCATTTAAATATACATGACATGTTGAGTCACCCCAAACAATTTCACAACTTCCTCAATCTCTTTTGAGTCATCCCTTGAGTTGTCAAATAGTTTGGCCCATTCTTGGTGACTTAGTTAACCATTTTCATATTTATATTTACCATTTGAAATGTTCATCATCCTTATCAATGAGTAATCATTAAACACCATGGATTATTTGTATTATTTAAAATATCTAAATAATCCTCCACCTTTGGTTTCTTCCTCTAAAAATATATAAATAATCATGAAAACCATCACTTTCATCATCCTGAATTATGCTAATGAAGTACTATAAAAATCACAAGAAAATCTAAAGTGAATAAAAGCTAAAAAAGAGTATTTTGCACCAAAATTTTGCCCATTTTACCTTACATTGGAAGAATGAGCAACCACATTTCAAAGAGAGTTAATAAAATCTACATCACAATGGAATAAACTTTTGAAACCAAGGAATAAGTTTGTATTTGTTTATTTTATTTGTATCTTTATCTTAGTTTCAGATATATTAGATTAATATTTCTTAGTTTATATTACATTTATATATTTCATTCAATACATTTAGTACCATTAATAGTGAACCTAATATTACTCTTCCTTTTTATAAGTTTGATGGGACCTATAAAATAAATTTATAATTTATCAAATGGATCTAGTGATATAATAATGAGAAGAGGCATCTCATGTCTATAATTTGGTTTACCAACATTGTAACATACATAAAAATTCCTTGTGTATTGATGTGCATCCTTAAAAAGTGATGGCTACCATAAGCCTACTAGTAATATTTTATTTCCTATAGTTTCTCCAAAGTTATGCCCTCTTATGAATCTATCATGAGATTCATTTAATATATTATGCCACTCATGAACTAAAGCCACTCTCCATGACACCTAATTTATTATTTTATTATATAATGATCCTTTAATTAGTGTAAAAGGAAATGCTTAAGTAATCAATCTTTTCTTTTGTAATGTACTATAATCTTTCAAAACCTCTTCATTGGAAAAACATTATGTGATACACTCCATGTCTTTGGGGATTACTTGCATGTAGAAGAGGTAATATTTAGGAAAATCATCCTCAATTAGAACCATAACTCCCTTTTTTGTTATTCTTGATAATTTTTTAGGTCTATTGTTTAGTTTCTCAGGTTTCACCCCAATTGTGAAATGAATTTCTGGAAATAACATAAAACAATTTTGGACTATTCCTTATTTTATTGGTCTATTTATTAAGTGTTTAAGTGTCTCATGATGTATAATTAATATGTGTTTAATAATAAAATACATATTAAGGGATATAGGGTTGAAGTAAATATAAATAGCCTAGGGCACAAGTGTGGTAAACTATCCTTATAGGAGTCTAATTAATTTGCAAACTCAAATAAACAATATTCTAAATTTATATGCTATATATGATAAAAATATAAAGTAAACCTATGATTGATATTGAAATGATAATTAAAATAAGACACTTATCTATTTTTGATGTTAATATATATATATGGATATAGAATAAGAAGGAATAAAAATAAAAGTATATTTTGGGACTACCATCAAATTCTAGATTAATAACTCATATGACCTTAAACACTTGTGTCAACCGTAGACACTTGCATTGAACTCAAACACTTGCATCAACCCCAACTGGTTATGTCAATGCTTCTATATAACCTAGATGTATATGTAAGTTAATAATTAATTACTAGATCTATATGTAACCATTGAGAATGTTATGGGTTCTATGTTGTATTCACTATGGTGTGCTAAAATTTGGCTCATGGACTATCTCTCCTTATAAAATAGAAAAAGCCTAGTTATTCATCTTCATATTGATTATGGAAAAAATGGCTTTATGGGTTCATGGTGTTGAGCTAACCCCTAAAACCCCTATGTCATTGGGTGTTTATTACATAAAAACTAATATGGAAAGGGCCTTAGACTCATGTAGTTCTCCCTTATGTGTAGACTTATGTGTGCATAAGGATACAATATGTGATAAGAAAGTACAATAGTGGCCTAGCTTGTTACTTAGAAAATATGGATCATGAGATACTCTTTTAGTAATTTATACTTATATATGTGTTGTCCCTATAAATTTTATGGATATAGGGGAAATAAGGAATCTGTGCTCATTTGAATGCTTGATTTGATGCTTTTGGTAGGTTTCTTTATGAGTTGTTTAGTCTATGATAGGTCTATGCTAGGTGAGGAATGAATGAGGATTAATCATGTATTTATACCAATAATTTTGGATAATATATCACATTAAATTTCCTAAGCTTACCATATGGATACATTTCATTTTAAATTTTGATGACTTTATAGAACTAGACACTTGCATTGACACATGAAACTTGCATTGACATAGGCATCTAATTTGGATGTAAGTGTCCAGATAGATAAAAAATGATAGGTCTAAAACTTGTAGAAATAAAATTTAAGTAGGTTTATAACATTCTGATCATGATAGAAGGTATGATTCAATAGAATAATGTTGTGAAAACTAAGAGATAAGTAATATGCAAAAACATATAGAAGATGTGAGCCTTTTATTAATGTGAAAAGGTTTAGAACTAAGAGAAATAGAAGGTCTATGTTTTCCAAGTGTAAAATAATGAGGTGATATATAAATTAAAAATAACAAATACACCCCCAATTGAATCTAGTAATGAAATAATAAAATAAAGGAAAATAAATGTATGTCTGAGTGTGTATGTCACACCTTGCCTTTGTGTGAGTCCAACTTGAGTGCTTTTGTAATGATTGACCTATAAACAAGAACATGTTGTAGTATATAATTAGTGAATATAACCTTAAATTGAATAAATTTAAATGATTAAAATTGAAGGAGAGAAAAGTTTAGGAGTACACATATTTATCAATGCAACTAGCTTACCTTTTGGTAATCTTGTTTGGAAAGATGTGTGAATAATTAAAATTGAGATTAAGACAAATATAAAATATAAATAATTCATAATATAGAAAAATTAGAGAACATATTCCCCCATCCTTTGAGAAAAATGTGAGTTTTCACTGGCAATTTAGATTAGCTCATTTGGGCAACCCAATCATACTTATAACCATGGGAGTGTGAGTGAAACAAGTCAACTCACACTATAAATATGGTGATTTTGGATGATATAACCAAGGCCAACCTATAACTTGGAAATATATAGTGATTTAACCAGCTAAACCATATCAAAAATTAAACCAACTAATGTAGTAGATTGGCTCAATATAGTCTATAACTATAGACACCTCATTTTGGCTACATCCATGTCTAAACCAAATATCAGATCAATTTCTAATAAATGATGTAAATTAAGCCTAGAAATAACTTGAGCAACCCAATTTTATCTTCACATTATACATTAGTTTATCTTGTATTTGGGTTATTATCCTATATGCATCCCTATTTGGGGTATTATCCTGTATGCAATAGTAACCTCCCACAGATTCATCTCTAGTCAGGTTGCAACCAAGCAAACTAACACTTTTAACTTATTAAGTAGGGCACTAAATCCAATTCCTAAAATGAAAAAAGACTAAGCATAATTAATTAATAAAATAAATCAAATTAAATGCTTATTTAAATATTCCATGTTGAATTAATGAAAATAAAATTTTCAAAAATTAAAATTCAACAAATATCAAGAAAAGTGAGGTCATTATGACATCATCATCTTCAAATTCAAAAATGGAAAAATATCAACAAAAATTCCTTAAAAATTAGAAATTTTGAGACATGCCTCCAAAAATACATAATTAATTACCTTATTTATTGTATTTAGCTTCCTAATATTAACTCCTGGTTAGCCTATACCCAACTACACTCAGGTTGGAGTTAGTTTGAAGCCTATAAATACAAGGCTTCACACTCACTTATAGAAATATTTTTTATGTAATGTTATAATTTTAAATTCCTACTAGAGAAAAATTCAAAAAAGATCAACTTCTAAGGCCATAGACCAATTGGATGAAGGGATATGATGCTAGAGTACCATTGACAAAGAACCATTGCTTCCTAGCTAAAATCAAGCCCAACCTCATGCTAACAAGATATTAAAACTTTCAAGGAAGGTAAAAGTGTTCATTTGTATAAATTTGTAGTTTTTTTCTTTGTTATTTAAGCTCCCCATAGGTCATAGGATTGGAAAATTAGCTTTCTAATTTTTTGTGTTTATTTTACTAACAAATGGAAGCTAAACATTGTTTCTTCCTTAGATTCCATGGATACATAATAACATGCCCTCTACACAATAACCCATTGTACATTAAAGTTTTAGTAACATAGTACAAAGTTAAATTCAACCTCATAGACAATGGATCGGGCCTAAATACTGTCTCTAAATTTAATCAAGCATTTAGGGTATACAACAATTGACCTTCAACCAAAGGCCATTACTATCAAGGCCTATGATAATGAAGAGGAGTCATAAGGAACCATTTATTTACTAGTTATCATTAGGACTTTGAACCATGACACACTTTGTCATTTCCTGAATCTAGATATATTATACAATTTACTTCTAGGTAGACCATGGATACATGAAATCAATGTAATACATTTAACCTTGTACCAGTGTATCGACTTTCCTCATTCTAGCATGGAAGTAACTATTCATGCAGACTTATAGCCATATCAATACTAAAATCATTTGGAGGTTGAATATGAAATCTATAATTACCATTTTGGCCTATAACCCACACCAAAAAAATATAAGGATATACTTGTTGAATTTTCAAAGCCAAATTACATAAACCTTGATAACCTTGCCTCAACTTCATAGACACCTCCTATTAAAATTGCCAATCATTTTATTATTTCAAATAATGGTCCAAGAGAATATTTTACACATAATACCTTCCATCTATCCAAACTTATGAAAAACCAAAAGACTTATGGAAGGTCCAAAGCCAAGCTAACTTAGATGGAATGGTGACAAAAAGGAAAGCTTCATATCCCAATGCCTATTATTTTCACACCGATCACTATCCAAGAACAAGACCTATTGACCAATTTTGAACCCCAGGTAACAAGAGGTCAACCCATAGAGTTTAAAATTTGGTTATAAGTCTCTCCAAGCTCGTATATGGTTACATTTATCTTGTGGTGGTATTCAAGTGTTCAAATTCATCCTTGTTTATCATTATTTAAGGTTTTGGTCCCTTCATGCATTTGTATAGTCTATAAGGTATTACATGAGCTAATTTGGCTTATTCATGATTTTTCAAGGTCAAATCATTGTGATGAGTCCCTGAATGAGTTGTATTTATGCCTTTAAAGTCATATAGTCATGTATTAACCTTTTATCATGTTGTCATACACCCTAAATTTTTTAAGTCACCTTCCAAGACAAAATTAAATAATGGTACATATTATTCTCAAGGAAAAGAATTTAAACAAAGATCATAATGTACATGATGTTAGATAATGGATATAGAATAGTTAGAGTCAAATAAATTGGTATAACAATGTCTAAAGATGGAAAATCATGCAAAAAGGAGCAGTTTTAAGTTACTTGTAAAGCCAACAGGATCCATCTTTAGGTGAAATGTGTGTAATAGTGTATTAATTATTTAATTTGAAAATGAGATTACACAAGTGTTTAGAGGTTAAATGATGTAGATAACTATTCAAAATCGCAGTTGAGCTCTTTACAAATAGAAGAAGGCCATAAGTTTATGCTTGTTTCATGAATGTACAAAAGAGTTGGGTCAAATGGTCATAGGCATAGGAGGAAACCATCATGGGCTTAATATTAATGAAAATATTTTTAAGGTTTTAAGGTTGATTATGGGAAATATTTAAATTAATTTAAATCACTATAAAAGTTCCAATGTTCTTGTTTAAAAGGATAAATTTCAAATTTTAATTGTCAAAAAACCCAATCATCACCTACAACAATGTATTATACAGATGTAAGAAAGAGAGTGTATGTTTATGGTAATGAAAAGTATTGGAAAGGTTAATAAGGTTCAAAATAAGACAATGAGCCATCAACACTGTATCAAAATTCATTGAAAATCTTAGATATTTGCATTAAAATCCTAAAATCCAAATGCAAATAAAACCTAAAAGACTACCTACAGGTTCACTTAGGTAAATAGGAGTTATGTCAAACTTGAAGAGAAGACACAATGCATATTAGTGGGGTTAGATATTAAATAGAGAGATAAAATAAAAAATGTCATTTGAGGCCAAAAAGGAAACATAAAATAATGATCAAAAGAAGTGATTAAGATAGACTCACTTCAACCCTTATAGACACAATTAATATGACACCTGTAAGCCTACCTAAAGTGAGAAGTGTCTATTTGGTTTGAAATAAAGTAGGTTTATATGAAGAAAAAAATCATGAGAATGATCTTTTAATGATGATTTGACCTTCAAAGTTAAAAAAAGTATTTCTAATGTTGATAGACTTATCTAAGCTTGATAAGCCTAAGACCATTAACACATGTCTATATATACAGTCATGGAAAAAGTGGTTTATTATGGGTAGAATGAGATTATGAACACATAAATAAGTGTATAATTTTGTAACAAACCCTAGATAGGTATTAATAGGTAGAAGTAGACAAATAAAGTGATAATTTGGCTTATGAGACTTCCTAAAGATTTTTAGGTGCATGACTGTAGTTCAAGACCAAGTTTTTCTTACTTGGTATGACTCTGACCTAGTGTATGGGGTGAAATGGTTTTTACAGATGGTGAAGTGGTATCCAAAATTCAACCTTATATCATTATTTTTTGGTTTAGGTCCCTAAACTTTATAAATGAAGGTTAAGATGGTATATCATCTCTAATGGCATAATCGAGACCCGAGGAACAACTTCTTATGCTTACATTTATAAGGACAAGTTGTATGGGAACCTAAACACTTAGTGATAGTTTATGAAATTTTTTTTACTTTAAATGTTTTGCATTGGTTCAATATTTGAGGCCCCAAGGTTTATGAATAATCATTAAGAACTCAAATCACTTTAAGCCCTGCTAAAACCTTAATAAGGAACTGATGAGAGAGATTGGCCTATAAATCAATTTATATGAACTATATTGATATTGAAACATCTTGGACATCATTATTCACTATATGGAGGTTATCATCATGATAATTGATTATGCCTACAACTATATAGACTCATTAAATGGTGTATTTTTGTGAGGTTTTGAGATCAAAATATGATATAGAAGATCATGGACTGATGCAAACCATTATAAGTTATGATTAGGTTTTATTATACCTATCCAAGTTTAAACATTCATATAGGCCACCTAAAATTGATCCTATAGGTCTAGTTGTTGAAGGTAGTGTGAAAAGGGCTTAAGAAAGGCTAGGTTTTTGGGGTATTACATGGTTTACATATCTACATAAGGTCTTAGAATGGAGCATGGTCATAGGCTTGGGATATTTTATCACACTCTTTTTTGATGTTTGACATGCTTGGGAGGTCTAAGGAGCACAAAATTAGCATTTAGGCATAGAGGCCTAATTGAGGCCTAATTGGAAAGAAATATCAATAGAAAAAATGACACTTCCACTTGGTTTCAAGTCATCATATTTGGCTTGGTAATATGAGTAAATATTGGGTACTAAAAAATATGCCCATATTCCTAATATAATCTTTATATTATTCCACACAAGGATATTTATGTGTTTTGAAGGGCTACAAAGAATTGGGAGAAAATATAAGCTTTGGGTGCAAGATGAGGTCTTTCAGAGTTCTTGAGGTTTCCAAATGAGTTGATTCAAGTTTGATAATATATAGAGGTGCATTTCATGGATATATATTGAATCTATATATGTGGAATAAATATTTGAGTCATTTAGATAGGGGAGGTGTTGTGAAGCCAAATGGGATTCAATACACCTAAGAGAGATGATTATCACTTCAATGTCAGTATCAGGAGATTTAAAACTAATTTAAGGTGTCAAGGAAGTCATAAGAATTTTATTGAGGTCTTCAAGGTATTTAAAAGTGTCAATAGATGTTTATGATATAATGGAGGTGGTTTTAGGGATGATTTCATAATAATGAAGGTGAATGGTCTCTTATGCTACTTTGAGGAAACAATCATAAGAAGAGATCAACACATGCCAATAAGAATGTTATGACTACCTCTAAATCCTTTTCTATATTTTAAATATATTTTAAATATTGAAATTTTTCCTTGTCTCTCTCCAACATACCCCTCTTCTTTCTCTCTTCCTCATTTTATACATATGCTACCTTTTGACATTTGTAGGGGATCCACACATTAATCTGGCTAAGCCATACTATATCAAATACTAGTTTACCTTTGAAATAAAGATTTCAAATGGTTTTTATTCTCTCAAAATATTGAATTGGGTTTTTAATTAGTTTATTGTTTATTGATAAGTGATATTTATCTTTCCTTGCATTCATCTATCTCTTTTAGGACTTGTGTGAGTTTTCTACTTTCTAGCAAGTCATATGATGTGTAGCTAGAAAGTCTATATGATTTATAGTGTAAATAGGGTTATTAGTGTCAATAATCATACCTATTAGTCATCTAAATTAAAGGATACATTTCATTATAATTTTATATTAAAAAATTGTGTTAGGGAAACCTTGGATTTTGAGATTAGTTTTATAAGTTGTCTTCCATAGTTCAGGTTCAAGTAGTTGTGGAGTTTATCTAGGTGAATCACCTCCATTAAATTAGTTTCAATATCTTCTATCCATTTTATTTTAAATAAATTAGGTTAGTTGTTAGTGTTAGGTGTTATACATGGTATCTATCCCATAATCTAGAGATTCACCTCTTAGAATTTTTTCCCACAACATATGAAGTGTTTCAATGTTATTCCAAATTTGAGGAGGCTAGAGTAACTCTCCTTAGAGTGAAAATATATTAGGTACCAATTTTGGCATTCCTATTGGGACCTCATGGTCCAATTATTTGTCTAAGTTAGATTATGATCTTGATAAATATTAAGTTGTAAAGCTTCTTTCATGTAGTATTTGGTGACTATAAAGTTATTAGCTCTTGGTTGTAGACTAGTGCCTCAATTTCATGCTTAAGGTAATAATGAGATCTTATAATAAAGGCATTCCTTTTGAATTTTTAGATATGAATTACTATTTAGTTAGATCAAAGAGGTTACTAACACCCATCCATATCCAAAGAAATTCTTTTCTACCCACATACCTATTAGAATACTCTTGTTGGGTCCAATGTACAAGATGGAAGGACCAATGAACCTACCCTTTGTTTCCTTCAATGGCCATATTCCTATATAACTTGATAAATAAGATGGCATTCCTATGTTAGTCTTAAAAATTGTGCCTTCTTATATAGGATACTCTATCATCACTCCTTTCGAACACATAAGGAACATTTTCAATTTTTGTAACATACATAACATCATTGAAGAAAAAGTTGATATTAGGTTTTTGGTTGTTTATTTCAAGGGGAAGGTCCTTGATTGGTAGATTAATTTCACTCCCATTTCTATCACAACATGGGACCAATTAGGTGACTCTTTTAGGAGGATATTTGAAGATAAATTTGATCACTTATCTTTGACTGAGCAGCTAACTGCCATAAAGAGAGTACCTCAAGAGGCCACACAAGACTTCAATACCAATTTTTAAAATACATGGGATATGATCCCACTCTTGGTAAGCCCTACTACACATCATGATTTTCTATATTATCTCAAGGATTTCAATAGTGACATATCCATGATGATTCAATCCATGGGAGGGTATAGACTACCAAATGTTTATGAGACTACTATAAGGGCTTAGAACTACCTTATTTCTTGATGTGCAAACTTCTATGCCCACTATTGGTCAAATGATGAAAATGTCATAAAGGATATCAGATAAGAGATTCAACGTATCAAAAGGAAACACAAATAACAATAATAGAGACCCTATTAATTTCATCATCAATCACATAAAACCTATTAATCTTATCAAGTTCCTAGAGAATATTTTTAAGGTCACTCTCAAGGACAAGGGTAGTTAACTCAAGAAAGACAATACAATGGTCAAAATTAGAATGTTTCTTCTACATAAAAAGATATTTTACCTATCCAAAACAACCATGTATAAGATAATGGAGATCACATTCTATGGGATCAGCCTCATGATCCATCTATCTATTCAAATGAGACATCCAACCAAGATTATATGGCACAATGTGGAATAATGCATGATATGACTCAAGAAAATATGCCTAGTGGAGAATAAGGTAATGGAGAGAATGATAAATTATGGGATACCATGGTGATTTATCTTCAATAATATTTATATGCAATCAATTATCAAGAGAACTCAAACATAAACTCAAACCCCATAACTATAAGCACAAGATCAAAATGAGAATGGTTGAAGAGATAAAAGGGAAAATTAGTGGTCTAATCATGAATTATCAAGCATACAAAGGAGAACATGTGTCAAATATAGTGGCTACTACTTAATAAAATTAGATATTCTAGAATTCTAAACCTCCTTCTATGTATCAAGTAACACAAAGTCTTGGTAGTGTTATGGATACTAAAGGGAATGACAAGGTTAACATCTCTCAAATGAACATTTTTTAACCATTAAGGAAGGCTCATTTAAGAATCCCAATGTTGGAAACATTTTCCAATCCTATACAAAGACATTTTCTTTGAAATGAGCTCTCCAAGATCAATGCAACACCTAAGAAGCCTAATAAAAGGGGGTAGTTTTGATAAATGTATTGAATAATAATGATGGACAACCAACCAAAATTGAAATAAAAAATAAACCTCCTCCTTTCTACCTATATTTTATCATTGGAGACTCACTGGTTATTAATTTTTTAATTGACAATGGAAAAAGTAGTTTTGTCATGCCAAAACAAGTAGGTGATGAGCTAAAATTAAAGTATGAACCAAACTCTAAGGGGCTATTACAATTAGATGGATAAATTGACAAAATAGTTGGCATCATCAGAGGTTTGTAGCTAACTCTTCATTATTGTTCTACCTTTTTTATTTTTTAATATGTTATAGTGGTGGATGTACTACCTCACTTTGTTTTTACTTGTCAAGGAAATTTACTACTAAGATTTGTGGTACTTGAATTCATATTGGTTCTATATGGCATTAATGACTAGGTGTGGTACTAAAGTTTCAATTAAGTATGAACCTTTATCAAAGTTTCATGTGGATTCTTATGTGGAAAAATCATCTAACATGAATTGAACTATTATTGATGATGGAGACAAAGTCAATGACTAAGAACCAATTGCATCTCTAGATGGTATACCTAAACTTTTTCAAAATGAATGGGTATAGATAACCATGAGTTTGATCATTTCAAGTACATTGAATAAACTGGTATAGGAGTCTATTGCATGCATGATGGAGAAGTAACCATACCAACCCTTTTAAAACTCAACGAAGATGAATAAGGAATGTGTAAATTTTTCTTTTATGGTTTAAGGAGCAAAAATAGAGTAGGGGTATCTATAATGCTTATTTCTCCTTCCAAGGAGAAATACTATTCTTCTATTAGGTTCCAATTTGGATACTCCTCCAATTCATAAAAATATGAGGGACTTATTCATGGCCTCCAATGGGAAAGGAAGAAAGGTATTAATAAATTGTAAACATATGGTGATAGTGAACTAGTGTTATAATAGGTTAGAGGGTAGAATTTTATCAAAAATAGATTAATAAAGGCATATAAATATAGGATTTGGGATCTCATTGAAGACTTTGAAGCCTTCAAATTGAAATCAATCCCAAGAGAGAGGAATTAGTATAATGATAGATTGGTAGTAGTATGGGCTCAAGTTGATATCCCAAATGATGTGAAAAGTGAGAAGCATTAACCACATGTCAATATATTGGTTAGAACATCTATTCTATATAACATTGTAAGTTGACAAGTCGTTGATAGTGATAGGTAGATTGCACATTTTCTATGTGAATAAGTTGAGTTAGCCTCAAATAATCAAGCCAAGTTTCAACAACAATATGGTGACTAAATAGTGAATTTGTAGTCCAGTAAGATCCCATTGAGGTCAACATACCCCCATTTTTGAAAATTGAGACCCTTGAGATGTTTTAAAACTTAACCTAGAAAACATGGCCTATTTTTAATCATTTATAATTTGAAGATCATCCACTTTTGATAATATTAGATTAATAAGTTGTGTTTTGATTTAATCTTGCCTAACATTACTGATTATTGGTCTTCATATCTTTAAGTTACAAGCTTAAAGGAGCCCTTGCTAGTAGATTCATATTCTAAAATACTAGCATAAACCCTTGGTTCAAGTTTGAATTCGGTAGGACAATCTTGGTGGGAACATTTTAAATATGTTTTAGACTTAAACCTAATTTTTAAGTTAAGTCTTGGCCATGTTTTTAACACAACCAAACCTTAGCTTAAAAATTATGTTTGGTACACTTTTATTTTCCTTATGTTCCCTTGTATTTCTAACTATGGTGTAATTTTATGCTACTAGAATCCATTTTATATCATGATACTCTTCATTATATCTCTAGCCTAAAGCCTTGACCCTAAGTCCTCATTCACATTTATTAACATGAATGAGACCTTAGTCCTAAAAATTTATCCTAGGTTTTTTTATCTCTCAAGCCTAACATTTATGTTTATAGGATCCTCTTATGTTTAAATCATGGTTCCCTTTATTACTTCCTACTTATCCTAAATTTTTAATGTTAAGGCCATATTTGTATTCATTAATACAAAGGAAACCTTAATCTAAATTCCTTAGCTTAAGTTTTATTTCATCTCAGGTTTAAATTAAATATCATGGATCTGGAAGGATCCAATGATCCATGATTTATCATGGCATTTTAATCAGATAGTGTGAAGAAACTTTATAAAATCCATCAATTAGTCTTTTGACCAATCACGTTCAATATCTCAGATCATGATCAATGGCCCTCACTTCATCATAGACTAAACATTGGATGGAGAAAGGACACTAATGAAATGCCAAATCCTCAAAAGGCCCATGGAGTTACCGCATGACACTCTCATAATCAAATATTAAAATCAAAGGGTTCTAAATGTCAGTAGGGACTAGTAAAAAATAAGCTCTCAGATCATTATCAAATGGCTCTCATTTCATTATGATTTTTAATCCAACAAAGAAAATTGAGTCTGATATACCAAGAAGCCTTATAAAGATACCAAGTGGAACTCTCACATTGGGACATAGGAGTTTTAAGAGCTTAAAATTGGCATCTACATGACCATCATTTGATGTTCATGAGGATGTATTTGATGTCCATGTGACTATCATATTTAATCCCATTAGAGACAAGAGCTTCACTAGCTTAAAATTGATGTTCACATGACCATCATTTGATGTCCATGTAGATGTATTTGACATATGTGAGACTGTCAAATTTAAGCTAATGAATTATTTTGCCTAAGATCAAGATAGGCTCAAAAATGTTGCTAAAAGCCCATGAATGGCATTGCAGACTAATGGAAGCCATCAGAGGATGTTTAAAACATTTAAATCTTTAAATTACAAATATTGAAATGGTCTTATAGGTCTAAATATTTGTATAAATAAATTTAGTCTAAGCCTATACCCAAAGGTCCCCATTGCATTTGTTTGAATGCCATAAACCTTAGGCCAGAGACTTATACCAAGTCTTATTTTAAAAGAATCTTTGTGACATGAAACTTAGCTAAAATGCTTTTAAATGAAGGTTTTATTGTGTTTCAAAATTTGTCACTTGATCATTATATCATTTTGACCCCTTTAGACATGTTCTAAAATCTTAACATAAGTATTTTAGCCCAAAGTATATGTTGTGTTTATTAAACACAATGTAGACTCTAGCCTAAAATATTTAACTATTTCCCCTTTGTAAAAATTTAGAAAACTCAGGTTTAAACACTTTAGCCTAAAGTTCATTTCATGCTTAATAAACACAAAACAAACCTTAGCCTAAATTTTTTTAAACCTAAGTCCCCACCTAAGCCCTTTGATTTAAAACATAGTGTAAAATGTTTTAACCTAAGTCTATTTGTGTTCATTAATATGAAATAGACTTAGGTAGAAGCATTTTATCCTAAGTTATTTTTATGATAATTTACTAACTTAAATCAAATGCATATTTGAATATCCTACAACTTGTGCTTCATCATGAAATGATGATCTAATAGAATGAAGATGTTGATAAATTTTCAATGAGGCTTTGAGAGCCTATAGGCTCGATGCATTATGAAGGCACATTTGAAGTACAACTAATAATGATACTAGATACCAAAAGGCCAATGGAGGTTCCAAGTGAAAAAACCATAAGGCTTAATATAAAAAAGGAATAACAAAAAGTGAGGGCCCAAATTATAATCAATGACTCATGTTGATCCTCTAATATTGATCCAACAAAGTGAAATAAAAGGCACTTTTAAAAATCCAATGACTATTGCTTTAAAGGCATTTATGAAAATTCTCATGAAAGTTTCTATATTGATGCCACATAAGCACCACATAAGTAAAAGATGACAAAAAATGAGATCTTGTGTGCCTAAGAACCCCTATGATACATATAGAGGCATCAATAGGAAAGCATTCTACTAGCACTAGAAGGAGGGAATTCTCTATGGATTAGTTGAATATTTGTTGAGATTAGTCTATTTTGATCTAAGATTAGTGTTATATTTACACTTTTGAGTAATTATTTTCTTAGAATTGTAAATATAATTAATATTTGTAGTTTTTGACCTATATGCGTGCTTCCTTATATAAAGATCGTAGTTATTTGAGTTTTGATGATTGATTTTGATAAATATAGTTTGAGACTTGAGAATTCATATTATTTTAGGTTAGGATAGCTTATTTTGATCAAAGTTTGGCATATATTTCATATATTTGAGTTTATTTGAGCTTAGACTTATAAATATAAACTATATTTGCATAATTGGACACATCTTTGAGCTAGTTTAGTCAAAGACTCATGTCCTTTACTATACTTTACACAATCTTTACAGAATGAGATTAATGTTCAAGTTAAATCCTTATTATTTATAAATATTAACTTGATACATCATATTTAAAATAGGATATTTAATCTTAAAGCTGAAATTGCCAAAGATTCAAACTAGATCACTCTCAGAGACAAGTGAACCCTTACTTGAACTTGAGGTTCATAGAAGAGCCAAGTGTGATAAAGGTAGATTTAAGAGAGACAAATATTTTCAAACTTGACCTCTTCAAGTGAAATTTGAATTTATACTTCATTCAAGTATGGATTTATTGGGAGACTTCAATTAATGTGTCAGGTGTGGTACATGATCTCCCACGTAACCTTGAAAAATATATGCCTATATTTAGTCCAACTGGTATAGTGAATACTAAAGAGCATATTAAATATTTTAAAGCTACCTTAAGGTTGATAAATTTTTTTCATGAGGTTGTATCATGTAGGTTATTTCCATTTAATTTTAAAGATGTAACCTATGAATGGTTTTTGAATCTACTTGACAATTATATTTCTAGCTAGGATGGGTTTACTAATGTTTTCATAGAGTAGTTTAGTAAGATTGTTAGTGCATGTGTTATTCATCATCAATTAACCAACATTTAGAGAGATACAAGTGAGCCCATAAGGTCCTTTAATGTTAGGTTTTAGGAAATGTATAGTAAGACCATAGAGCCTTATAAACGAGATGATGTTTTAGCTCTGGAGATCTACATAGATGCAATGGATCCCGTGACTTCTATATTTCTAAAAAAGGTCTATTATAACTATAAATTCATTAACTAGGGCTTATTATTAATGAGTTATCATTAATGATCAAATTCAAACCCAAGGATAAATGGCTTACTTGGTCCCAAATATAAACCCACATATGCACATTTTGAACATCTTCCCCAATAACAACCAAAATATTCTAGCCTTGAACCAACTCCCAAATATAAATCAATTTTCCTTGAGTCATTCTACTCCTAATTATAATTTAGGATTATTGATTTATCATACTAATGGCTTCAATGTAAATGATCAAATATCTTTAGTACTAACTACTAGTACTAACAATAAGTAGGTCCACATTTTTGAAACCCCCAAGAATGAGAATGAGTCTATCTTGAAAATGGTCCACAAATTAAGCATTGATTTCTTTCAGTTGTAAAAATAAGTAGGTAATATTAGAAAAGGATTTCATAGGAACTTATCATTTCAAAGGTTTAATAGGCCAAATAGTAGATTTTATAATGATAGTTTTCACAATAATAAGAATAATTAACCATCTTTTGAAAAGAATACCATGGACATTAATCATATTGATATTGCATTAATTGATTATTGTAGAGTACATTATATAGCCAAGCATGGTGAGAATTATTGTATATAAATTTTCAAGGTTTCTAAAGATTTCCAAGAGGCGTTAGACACATTTGAAATAGTCCCTAATAGGTATAGTGGTGTAGGTGCCTCTAGACCCAAATCATATGATCAAGCCTTTATGGTGGATAATTTTGATCTCTCTTTTCAAGAAGATAATGAACTTGATGATATCCCTAAGGAGATCTAGGCCTTCCAATAATTATTGAAGAAGACTTATCCCTTGAGGAATAGAGATCAGAGGTAGCCCTTGACTACCTCAATGCCCCCAAATAACTTTGTAACTCCTCCAGACACTTCTTTATGAAATAATATAGAGACACATAAAGGGAGTACCTCTAAATCAAAAATGATATTCTTATTTCTTCTAATAAAACTAAATATAACATTGTTGAGGATATGAAGAAGATAAAGGTTAACATCACTTTGCATGAATTAATGTGATCATAGAGTAAAAGGACCTCTTATTAGAATCATTGTCAAATAAATCTAACAAACCACCTAAGGTTGATAATGCTAACATGGATGTACACAAAGCCAAAGTAGAATCTCCTCCTTTTTTGCTCATTGTTAGGATGTTTGGTAAGAATTTGCACAACTATTTATTGGATTCAAGTGCATCTACCAATATCATGCTAGTATGTATTTACAAACAACTTGACTTGACTCATATTAAGTCTGATATATTTTTAACTCAGTTAGATAAATCTAGAGTCAAGGTAATTAGGGAACTTTTAAATTTTCATATACAATTGGCTTTTGAGACTAGAGTGTAATAACTCATTAATATCCAAGTTATTGCCATTCTTGATATGTATGAAATATTATTAAGTAGGGAATGGACTAAAGCTTTGAATGGATATACATCCATAGATTGTTCACACTTATGGCTACCTTGGAAGGGAGTTCCAAATTAGATTAGGTTTGAGAGAGAACCAAATATGAATCACATAATCACCAAGTACAATGTTGTGAATGAAAGGGTTAACATTATTGATTCAAACTTAGGTATTTTTACCCTAGAGGATGAAAAGGTATGTTATCCTAAGAGTAATAATGTTATTCCTAGACTGTGGAGGTTAAATTTTTATGGTGGTAGGTGTAAGGCTAGATTTGGGGTTGGTGTTGTCCTTATTGATCTAGTTGGCAAGAACTAGCATGCTTCCTATAGACTCCAATTCACTTACACTAATAATATTTCTTATTATGAGGTCTTTATCCTAGTTTTTCAATTTGATATAAAGAATAAATTCAAAGAACTACTAGTCTATGGGGAATTAGAAGTAGTAGTCAACCAAGAAAGAAACAAATATCAGTGTAAGCTCTCATACCTTAAGAGGTATAAGTTCAAGGTCTAGGATATAATTGAATCTTTTGATGTTTTTATCATTGTCTCCATACTAAGGGAAGAGAACCAAGCTACTGATGAATTGGCATCTACTACATCCAACCATATGCCCAACCAAAATTCCCCCAACTTTAGCATTGAGATGATACCTTGTCATTTAGTGCCTGATAATGTTACTCATTTTCAAGTCTTTAGTGATGATCAATATATATTGGATTTCATGACCAATTTTGGAGAATTTTATGCTCATATTATTGATGAGACTGATAAAAATGCATCTAAGAAAGATAAATCTGATGGTAAAGTCATTCAATTGAATGACAATAAAATTCCCAAAGGAATGATTTCCTTAGAAAGGCTATTTCATTAAGACAAACTAGTTGAGGTTTCTAAGATTGTAAAGGTAAGTGGAAAGGAATACAATTTAGTGGATCTTGTCCCCCAAGATCAACCTTAGTTGGTCAACATGGGAAAACCCTACATAAATATTGAGAACAAGAAGGCCAAAGAGTTGCTAACAAGGTATATATATGTTATAGCTTGGTCTTATGATGACTTAAATATTTTTGATCTAAGCATCATCACCAATATTATACCCATTAAAGAAATTTGTAAGCCCTTTAGATAAAATCAAAGACCTATAAAACTTATCCTAGAACCAATGATCTTTAAAGAGGTCAAGAGATTACTAGATGTTAGAATTGTGTTTTCCATTAGGCATTCTACTTGAGTAGATAATTTAGTGCTAGTCAAGAATAATAATGATGAGATTAGGCTATGCATTGAATTTAGAAATTTGAAAAAACATCTGAAAAGGATAGCTATCCTATTCCTTCTCTTGACCAGGTTATACAAGTTATTTTAGGTTCATCAATGATGTCGTTTCTTGATGGCTTTTCAAGTTATAACCAGGTGTTGGTTGACAAGAAAGATAGGATGAAAACATCCTTCACAATAAAGTGGGGATCCTTCTCCTATAAAATAATTTCCTTTGGGTTAATAAATGTAATATATACTTTTGAAAGTGCCATGGACCATGCCTTCTAAGGTCTAATAGGTAAATGCATCATTATATATATATATGGATGATCTAACATTTTTTTCTAAAAATAGGGAATACTATTTTATACACTTACAACAAGTTTTTGAGAGATGCAAAAGGTATGAAATCTCCTTAAACCCCATTGAAATCATATTTTGTGTTACAGAAGGAAACTTTTTAGGGCATGTCATAATTAAATATGGGATCTTCATAGATCCTGAAAGAGTAGAGGCCATATCTAAACTAGAGCCCCTAAATAGTAGAAAAGAGCTAAATTCATTCTTTAGTAACATAGATTTTGTAAGAAAGTTAATTTCTAGATTTGTAAATATTTTCAAGACATTAAATGACATGCTGAATAAGGATGCCAAGGTCTCATGGAATGAATAATCAAAGAATTTATTCAATGACATCAAGGAAGTCATTAGCCAAGCTTTAATCCTGATAAGCCATAAATTTTCAAAGGACGTTTATCTCTATTCTTTTACATCCAACCATACTATGGATACACTTTTAACTTAGAAAGTTGATGTATGTGATCACACAATAGCTTTATGGGTACTAACCTCAAAAAATATAAATTGAAATATTCATTGATTGATAAATAAACATATGCATTAGTTATGGCAGTAAATACATTTAATAATTACATCCTTGGAAATAAGTTGCATGTTATTCTACCTGATCCTAACACCAAACTTATGCTAAGCTAAAACAATTTGGGAGAAAATAGAGGTAAATGTATTTTAGTTTTATAGCAATTTGACATAGAAATGAAAATGGCAAAACTAGTAAGATGCTAAGGCTTGATCCAAATAATTGCTAATACCAGCCCTAGGTTAAGTATTATACGAGTGGATCAATAGAACTTTCAAGCTAGTGAGTGGTATGATTTCATCATCCATTTACTAATTAATGGTAAATATCTTATAAGACTGACAAGGGAAAAAAATAGATCTATGATACTCAAGGTAACCCATTATTTAAACAAAGATGGGGTATTATATAGGAAGAACTTTGAGGAGGTCTAACTAAGGTGTGTCTCAAAAAAGGAAGCTATGCAAATCATGAGTACCTTCCATGAGAAGTTTGGTAATGGACATCCTTCTAGGAAGACTACTACACATAAGATTCTCAGAGATGGATACTATCATCCAACTATTTTCAAGGATGCTCACAAGCATGTGAAGGAATGTCACTCTTTCCAAATATTTAGCACCAAAGAGCCTAAGAAAATAATGATTTTGTAACAAGTTATGGTTGACAAACCATTTACACAATGGGGGTTGGAATTTGTGGGGGTAATCAACCCTAATTTGTTTAAATGTCACAAATTCATCCTAATTGCCATAGATTATTACACAAGGTGGGTTGAAGTTGTAGCCACCAAACAATGTAGGTTAGAAGAAGTAAATAGTTTCTTATAGGAGAACATATATACTAGACTTGAAACTCTAGTCTCTCTAGTGTGTGACAATGGTTCTACATTTACATCCATAGAAATGACTGAATGGGTGTATGATAATGACATTTGTCTAAAGTATTCATCCAACCATTATCCCAAAGGAAATTGAGTATTTAAATCTACAAATAAGAACTTAATGAAGGTAATCAAGAAGTCTTCTACAAACAAGCCTAGGACCTAGCACAAGTTGCTCAAGTATGTATTATAGGTAGATAGGATCAGGATCAAGCAAGCCTTGAAGGCATCACCTTTTCTGTTGGTGTATGGATAGGAACCCATATTTCCTATCAATCTTAAGATGCCCAATAAAAATTCATGCAATAGTACATAGAAGAAGGATAAGAGCTCACAAATTCAAGATTGCTAGACATTATTCACATATAAGATGAAAGGAATAAAACCTTTGTTGATTTTATTAGACATCATACCATAGTGAAAAGGTGGTTGATAAAAGATCAAAGATTAAGGTGTTTAGACAAGGGGACTTAGTTATCATCTAGAATAAAGCATTTGTGCCTAAGGGAAAGAATGAAAAATTCACACCTTTATGGATTGGCATGTATCAGATTACAAACACATTAGGAAACACCACCTATAATATCAAGGATATACAAAGAGAATAGTTTACACTGCCCACTGATGGGCAGTACCTCAAGAATTATTTATATACTACTCCTCATGAGGTATTTATGGAGTTAACTTTAATATGATTAGATTTAGTGTAGGTAGGCTATTTAATTTATTTTTAGTTTTTCCTTCTTATCCCTTATTTGTATATAAGCATGTATATGTTTATTTGCTTTTCTTTATTTGTTATTGTGTGTTTTCTTTTGTTGCCTCATTCCTTGATTCCAATAAGCCCTTTTGGATAACCCTAAGCTCAAATTCAATTTGGTTTGTTTAAAATCCCAAAAATCAAGAGTGTGGGTATGAACCTAATGTATGTGCTGACCATGGATCTAAATTATGAGCCTAATATTGTGATTTGAAAAAACTAGTGAAGACTAATCGATAAGTTACCTATTTTTATATTAAATTGAACATTATCTTAACCTAAATTTGGGTTTAATAATATTTGCACTTGTAGGATTAAAGTTTAACCTATTAATACATAATCATGCTTGCACTTGATAAACATACTTATCTTAGATAATGGTTATAGCCATAGGTGATTTTCAAAGGATTAAACACTTGAACAAATCCTTAAACCTAGCTACCCTAGTTCCCATACTTTCTAAAAGCATAAAAGATCTAAAAAATACAAAAATAAGAATTCAGTCCAAATTCAAAAGCTTTTCAAGCATAGGTGATTTTGGTAATCTCCACTAAGGCTATGTACACCTGGCTAGCAGTGGATCAAAGCCATGAGTGGATCTAAAAGCATCTCTATTAGGGATATGGATGCCTGGCTAATATCAGATCAATGCCCAAGCCTTACCTAAACTATAAGCATGGTTCTGAATGGATATCTAAGCATGCTCTAAGTCAGTATTAATGATTAAAGATTTGAAACCTAGAAGTTCTCCCTTGAAGCCCATGGAAAATATTAAGTGGAATCAAAACAAACATAACTTAGCTATGTCTTAATATTTAATCCCAATTATGCAAGTGCAAGGTTTATTTCAACCATAAATGAATCTAGATAATGACACTGATCAAATGGAGTGGATGACTTAGTTGTTTTTCTAAATAAAAATCTCTAGGTTCTAACATATTGTCATGTTTCCCCCATAAATTTCCATTTGTTGAGGTCAACATACCCCTATTTTTGAAAATTGGGACCCTTGAGATGTTTTGAAACTTAACCCAAAAAAGCATGGCCTATTTTTTTATCATTTATAATGTTAAGATCATCCAATTTTGATAAAATTAGCTTACTAAGTTATGTTTTGCTATAAGCTTGCATAGCATCACTAATGATTGGTATTCATGTCTTTAAGTTATAGGTTTCAAAGAGCCCTTGCTGGTAGATTCATGTTATAAAATACTAGCATAAACCCTTGGTTCAAGTTTGAATTTGAATTTGGTAGGAGCATTTTAGAGGGAAAATTTTAAATATGTTTTAGACTTAAACCTAATTTTTATGTTAAGGCTTGGTCATTTTTTTAGCACAACCAAACCTTAGCTTAAAAATTATGCTTGGTTCACTTTTATTTTCCCTATTATCCCCTTGTATTTATAATAGTGGTATAATGTTATGCTAGTAGAATCCCTTTTATAACATGATCCTCTTTATTCTAGATCTAGCCTAAAGCCTTGACATTAAGGCCCCATTCATGTTTATTAACACAAATGAAACCTTAGTCTTAACACTTTAGCCTAGGCTTTTTATCTCCTGGGTCTAACATTCATGTTTATAAGATCCTCTTATGTTTAAATTGTGGTTCCCTTTATTACTTCCTACTTATCCTAAATATTTAATGTTAATGCCCCATTCATATTCATTAATACAAATAAAACCTTAGTATAAATGCCTTAGCCTAAGTTTTATTTTATCTTGGGTATAACTTAAATATAATGCATCTTATGGGATCTAATGATCTATGCTTTATCATAGCCTTTTAATTAGATGATGAAAATAAATCCCATCAAAATCTAGTAATTCATCCTCTGACCAATCATGTTCAAGATCTCAAATCCTGATTAATGGTTCTCACTTCATTATGGACTAGATATGAAATGAAGTGAGGACATTAGTGAAAATTCAAAGCCTCAAAAGGCCCAAGGAGTTGTCATACAGAAATATTGCACTCAAAGATTAAAAGCAAAGGGCCCCACATGTTAGAAGGGACTAATCAAAATAAAGCTCCTAGATCATGATTGAATAGCTCTCACTTCATCACTATTTTTAATCCAACAAAGAAAATTGAGTATGAGATCCCTAGAATCCTCACAAAGCCACCAAGTAGAACTCTCACATTAGGACACAAAAGTTTGAAAAAATTAAAATTGATGTTTACATGACCATTAGTTGATGCCCATAAAGATGTATTTAGCATCCATGCAATCATTGACTTTAATCCCATCAAATCCAATAACTTCACTAGCTTAAAATTGACATTTACATGACTGTCATTTGATGTTCATGATACCATAAAATTTAAGCTAATGAATTATTTTTGCAAGGATCAAGATAGGCTCCAAAATGTTGCTAAAATCCCATGAATGGCATTCTAGACTAATGGAATCCATTATAAGATACTTATACTAAATCTTATTTTAAAAGAATCTTTGTGACATGAAACTTATCCCAAATTCTTTTAACGAAAGGTTTTATTGTGTTTATTAATATAATAAATATGTATGTTAAAAATTGGCACTTGATCATTATATCATTTTGATCCCTCTGGATATGTTCTAAGAGAATAACATAAGTATTTTAGCCCATAGTATATGTTGTGTTTATTAAACACAATGTAGACTCTAGCCTAAAATATTTAACCATGGCCCCTTTGTAAAAATCTATAAAACTTAGGTTTCAACACTTTATCCTGAAGTTAATTTCATGCTTAATAAACACAAAACAAACCTTAGCCTAAATTTTTTTAAACATATGTCCCCACCTAAACCCTTTGATTTAAAACATAGCATTAAATGTTTTAACCTAAGTCTATTTGTACTCATTAATATTAAATAGACTTAGGTAAAATAATTTTATCCTAAGTTTTTTTTATAATTATGCACTGACTTAAAGCCCATACATATTTTTAGATCATTCCACTCATGCTTCATCACATAATGATGATCCAATGGCATGAATACATCTATGACTTTTTAATGAGGCGTTAAGAGCTCATGGGCTTGATGCATGGTGAACATGAATTCAAAGTGAGATTGATAAGGATACTAGAGCTTAAAAGGCCCATAAACGTGCCAAGTGGTATGACCATGAGCCTCAGTACCAAAAAGGACCAATGACAAGTGAGGGATTAAATTATAATCAATGACCTATAGTGATCCTATGATCTTGATCTAATGGAGTGAAATGAAAGGCATTTAAAAAAATTAAACACCTGTTTCTTCAAAGACATTTATTAAAAATGTCATGAAAGGTTCTAGATTGATGCCACATAAGCACCATGTAAGCAAAATATGACAAAAAGGAGATCTTGTGTGCCTAAGAACCCGTGTGATGCATATAAAGGCATCAAAAACTCTTTAAAGGATTGGTGACCTTTGAAATCATCTTCAATGAAGAATATCAAGTGAAAAGGAGAAAGTAGGCATGTCTGCAAGTCATGAGCATTTTCAAAGAGTTACAATATTCAAAGATAAATGCCTCAATCTAGGAAAGGTATGTAATAAGGTTGATAAGGCTTCCTTTGTTGAATTATGTAGAGAATTTTTAGATGTCTTTGCATGGGATTATGGTGACTTCAAGGGATTTGAGCCTAGTCTAGCTCAACACACCATTGAATTAGACCCAAGTGCAAAACCATTAAGACAAAATCAAATACCCTTAAATCCCAAGGTTGATTTTTTGATGAAAAAGGAACTAATAAAGTTTATTGAATCAACCATCATATTCCCTATTAAACATTCTTCATGGGTTTCTAATCTAGTTCCTATGAGAAAGAAGAGTGGGTAAATTAGGTTTCTTGTTGATTTTAGAGATTTACATAGGGTATCTTTAAAGGATCACCATCTTATACCTTTAATGAAAAAAATACTTCAAATGGTCATAGGGTCTAAATGCATCTCACTCTTGGATGGGTATTTAGCTTATAACAAAGTTTTGGTTAAATAAGAAGACCTCTATATAATTTACTTTAAAACTAAATGGGGCACCTATGCCTATAAAAATATGACTTTTGGAACCTCTAATGTAGGAGATACCTTTCAAAAATTTATGGACATGGTCTTCCAAGGTTTGATTAACAAGATGGTGCTAGTGTACCTTGATGATATCACTATTTTTTCAAAAGATGTTAGTGATCATTTGGATAATCTAAGACTAATTTTTTGGAGATGTAGGTAGATTGGGATATCTTTGAATCCTAAAAATTGTGTTTTTTCAATCTATGAGGGCAAGCTACTTAGACATAATGTCTTAAATGAAGGTCTGAACATAGACCTTAAAAGAGTGAAAATTGACTTTGCCTTGTCTCTAACATTGCATAAGAAGGGAATGCAAAGTCTCCTTGGAAAAATAAACTTCATTATAAGGTTTATAGCTATTTTTTATAGAGTTGAAAAAAAATTTAAATACATGTTAAAGAGACATGAAATAGTCAATTGGACTAAAGAAGGGAGAAGTAACTTTGAAGCTATAAATCAAGCAATAACACAAGCACCTACCTAGATCAATTCTAACTTGTCCAAGGAGAAGCAACTTTGAAGCTATAAAGTAAGTTATAGAACAAGAACCTACCTTATGAATCTAAACTTCTCCAAGGACTTATTTTTGTATGCTTTCTATAATATTGACACCATATCTACCATGTGAATATAATAAAACAATCAAGGTGATGAGAATCCCATTTACTAGCTTCTTATAGGACTCCTATACTATAATAGAGAAGATAAAGAGATAATTATACTATTTTACTTGCCTCTTCAAGGAATCCTATTCATGGGTAAGAAGGTGTGAAAAGTATGCTTTCTTTACTAGAAAATAACGGTTAAAAGCCTTACCCCTCAATCCCATCCAAGTTGGCCATCCATTCACACAATGGGGGATTGATTTTATAGGTATGATTAATCCTAACTCAATTTTAGGTCAAAAATGGATACTCATAACCATGTATTATTTTACAAGGTGGGTAGAGGTAGTATCCCTTAAAGAAGCTAATGAAAAATCAATCCTTGATTTATATGAGAGCATAGTGACTAGGTTTAGAGCACCATCAACCATCATATCTGGTAATGCATTAGAATTCATGGGTGAAAATATAAGTGAATGGAAAAATGAGCATGTCATATATTTAAGTACCTCTTCTAATTACTACCCCCAAGGGAATGGGCTTGCATAGTCTACAAATAAGATTTTGATCAACATCATTAAGAGGATGGTTCAAGATAATAAGAAGAATTAGAATAGAAGGTTGAGGACAACCTTATGGGATGATAGATTCACTCTTAAGAGGTTTGGATGGTTAACAACCATCCATGCTTGTGTATGGTAGAGAATCCAAATTACCTATTTATCTTGCGATACCTACCTTGGAGTTGGCACATCAACTAGAACTAATAGAAAATAATCCTATGGAGGTAATGATGGTAGAATTGATGGAGATAGAAGAGAAGAGAGATGAATTCATGCATAATTTAAAGTATCACCAAGACCAAATGAAGAAATCATTTGATATGAGAGATAGTGTAAGAAAATTCCAAGAATGTACTCTTATTTTATAGTGGGATGTGGACATGACCAAGCCTAGTAAATACACAAAATTTGATACATTATGGAGTGGTCCCTATTTGATCATTGGCTGCAAGGAACATAATGCGTTCCAGCTATCAATACTCAATGGAGAAGTGATAAATATCCCAGTCAATGGGATACACTTGAAGCCTTACTACTGAAGTTAGTTTGATGTTTTGTGCATAGTTGTGTGTTGTGTTTGTTTTCCATAAGTGTTTGGCATATTATTTTGTGTGAGTGTGTAGTTGTGTGTTTTCCATAAATACCTTTATCTTTTTGTGTTGTTATTTTTGTGTGGTTTAGTGTGATTTTTGGTATTCAAGAGGTATATTAGTTTCAAATTTTAGCATGAGAGTGACTCCATTTAATAACAGAAGGATAAGGCCACTGATCTATCAACATTATATGCATGTTACCCCCAACTTTTTGAACAATTTTGACCCCTAAGACAAAATAGGTCAACACCTATAGTTTTAAACTTTTTCATAGGGATCTCCAATCTTGTATATTGTTAATTTGATCTTGTGGTGGTCTTCTAGTAGTCAACTTAATCATTTTTTAGCATCGTTTAGGGTTTTGGTCCCTTCATGCATTTGTATGGTCTTTAAGGTCTTTCATGAGAAAACATGGTTTATTCATGAGTTTTTAAGGTAAAATAATTGTGATGAGTTACTAAATGAGTTGTAGTTATGCCTTTGAAGTCATATACTCATGTATTAATCATTTATCTTGTTGTCATACACCCCCAAGGATTTTAAGTCATCATCTAAGTCAAAATTGAAGAATGGTATATACTATTATCAAGGATAATCATTTAAATAAATATAATTACATACATGATGCCATATAATGGTTACAATTAAATAAACTAGTAGACTAATGTCCAAAGATGGAGAATCGTGTAGAAAAAAATTAAGTCACTTGTATGACCAAGAGGATCCATTTATAGGTAAAATGTTTGTAATGATGTATTTTAAATTTATCCACATTGAAAATGAGATTAAACATGAATTTATATTTAAATTGATGTAGATAACTAGTCATAAGCTCAGTCAAGCTCTTTACAAGCTCAAGAAGGCTAAAAGTTTATGCGTGTTTCATGAATGTACATAAGATTTTGGTAAAATGATCATATAAATAGTATTTAACATTCATGGACTTAATATTCATGAATTTTTTTAGGGTTTGAGGGGATGAGTTATATGAACTATTGCTGACAAGATAACTAGTAAAAAATAACTAGTAAACCCCACAAGCTCATGTTTTTCACCAATTTCATGTATTTTGGATCTTTTTAAATCATTAAGAGGATTTTATATGGTCTATATAGGTATTAAAATTCATTCCATATTTATTTAAAACATGTTGGGATGTGTGAGATTCCATGATATCAAGAGGAGCCTTTATGAGACATGTCACAATTTGAATTTTGATGTTTTTATGGAGTGGATAGGGTTTAATTCATAAATTAATGGTTATATGTTTTAAAAATATTCAAATCTCATAAAAAATATCCAACTTTATTGGTAATTATGTACCAGTCCTCCAATGGCATTCATGTTTCATGTTTGAAGACTATGTTTTGATGTTACCTATAGGATGGCTTTAAAGGAGTTTTGTATTACATTATCAAAGGTGCATTAGTACTAATATATCATAATAAATGTAATTTTTTAGTTTATATCTATTATTAGGGCTTAAAATATCAAAATATCAAGCCTACACTATATGAAGGTATAAATTAGGAGAAATGCAGACCTGCATGTCTAAAGACTTGTAGGTTTACATTTTGTGAGAAATTGATTGAAAAATGTATCAAAAAGGTTTTGAAAGCCTAAATTTTAGCTAAATTTTAGTGTTTCAAAAAATTTAATATTTTAAGATCAATATAAAGGTTTGATTTCAAGACCCAATACTCAAGGACTCAAATAGACCTATAGGCAGAATGTAGGTAAAACATGCATTTTTGAGGAAATAGAAAGTGATAATAAGCCTATAGAGAACTAGGTTTAATTTTATAAATATTTAAATGAATTTAAATCACTATAAAATTTATAATGATCTATTTTAAAATTATAGGTTTTAAATTTCAACACTCAAAATATTGAATCATCACCTACAACGATATATTAGACAGATGCAAGAAAGAGAGTGTATGTTTATGATGATGTAGGCTCTTGGAAAGGTTGATAAGGTTAAAAATAATACATTGAGTCATCAAAAGTCTTTGAAATTCTCAAATATTTGTATTGAAATCCTAAACTCTAAATTGAACCAAAACTTTAATGACTACCTATAGGTTTGCTTAGGTAAATCAGGCTGGTCTCAAACTTGAAGAGAAAACACAATGCATAATAGTGGGGTTGGAGCTTAGATAAAGAGATAAAATTAAAAAGGTCATTTAAGGCTAAAATTTAAACCTAAAATAATGATCAAAATAAGTTATTAATACAAACTCACTTTAACCCCTTATAGACACAATTAATATGACACCTACATGCCTGCCTAGAGTGAGAAGTGTCTATTTGGTTTGAAATAAAGGATGTTTGTAAAGAGAATAAAATCATGATAATGATGATGTAATTATAATATGACCTATATGACCTTTAAATTCAATAAATTTAATTCCAATGTTGATAGACATGTCTAGGCCTAATAAGCCTAAGACCACATACATATGTATGTATGTACAATCATGGAAAAAGTGGCATGCTAGGCATAAAATAAGAGTATAAATACATTGGGAAGTGTACGATGTTGGAACAGACCCTATATAGCTATTTATAGACATAAAAAGACAAATAAAGTTACAATTTGACTTATGAGACCTCCACAAGCTCTCTAGGTGTATGATTATAGTTTAATACCAAGATTATCTTGCTTGGTGTGACTCTAAGCTAGTAAATGGGGTCAAATGATTTTTAGATATGGTTAATGGGAATCCACACTTCAAACTTATAGCATTATTTACTAGTTTACATTCCTAACCTTTATGAACAAAGGTCAATATGGTAGAGTACTATCCAATGGCATAAAAGAGACCTGAGGAGCAACTTATTGTGATTATATATATATATATATATATATATATATATATATAAAAGTCTAGTGGGAACTTGAGAAACTATTAGTAGTTAAGGAAACTTGTGTAATTGAAATTTGTGGCATTGGTCTAGGAGTTGAGGCCCCAAGGTTTATGAATAATCATTAAGAATTCAAAGCACTTTAAACCTTCCTAAAAACCTAATAAGGAACCAATGAGATATATTATCCTCTAAATTTATTGAAATGAAATATATTTATATTAAAACCTATTGAACATCATTTTTCACTCTAGTTAGGTCCTCATCATGACAATTGATTATACTTGCAACTATACATCTCATTAAATGTTGTAATTTTGTGAGATTTTGATATCAAAATAGGGTATAGAAGATTATGAACTGATTAAATCCATAAGAAAATATGATTTGGGTTATATTATACCTATCCAAGGCCAAAAAAATGTACAAGACACCTTGAAAGTGGTCCTACGAGTCTAGTTGTTGAAGGCAGTGTGAAAAGGGCTTAAAGAAGGCTAGGTTTTTGGGACTTTTCATGGTCTACATATCTACACAAGGACTCAAAATCCCAAAATTGACATGGATAATTTTAGTAGTCTATGGAAATGTAATCGCACACTTTTTGGAGGTTTCACCTATGTGGGAGGTTCATGAAACAAAAACTTAGCTTTCAGGACTAGAGGCCTAATTGAGAGAGAGAGAGAGAGAGAGAGAGAGAGAGAGAGAGAGAGAGAGAGAGAGAGAGAGAGAGAGAGAGAGAGAGAGAGAGAGAGAGAGAGAGAGAGAGAGAGAGAGAGAGAGAGAGAGAGAGAGAGAGAGAGAGAAATGACACTTCTACTTAGTTTTAGGTCAAGATATTTGTCATGGATATGTAAGTACATACTGGGTACTCAAAACTATTCCCATATCCTTAAAAATATCCATAAATTCTTCCACATAAGTAGCTCTATGTTTTTTCAAAGTTATAAGAAATTGGGAGAAAATGCAAGATTTGGGTTCAAGATGAGGTATTTCAAAGTGATTTAGGTTTTAAAAATTATTTGATTCAAGTTTGATAAGATATGAAGGTGACTTTAATGGATATATATTTTATCCTTGGAGGTGGAATCAAGATTTGAGCCATATGGACAAGGAGAGGCATCGTGAACTAAAATGGGTTTCAAGACACCTAAGAGAGATGATTATCACTTCAATGTCAAAATGATGAGATTTTCAAACCGATTTAAATTTTTAAGGAGGCCATAAAGTATTTTATTTAGGTATAAAAGGTGTGTCAAAGTGTTAATAAATGTTGATAAACTGATAGCAATAGTTTTAGGGATGATTGCCATAATAAGGAAGGTGAATGGTCTCTTTATGCCACTTTTAAGAAATAATCATAAGAAGATATAAACACATGTCAATAAGAATGTTATGACTATCTCTAACTCATTTTCTATCTTGTAACTATCTTGTGAATATTGACATTTGTCCTTGGCTTTCTCCAATGTACCCAATCCTCTCTCTCTTTCTCATTCTATGTATATGCTACCTTTTAGCATTTGTAGGAGATACACACATTTGTATGGAAAATCCTTGCCAAACTGAATATTGATTTGTATGTGGAATAAATAATTTAAAACTAGTTTTTAATCTCTATAATTCTGGCATAAGTGTGTGAAGTAGTTTGTTGTCAATTGATAAGTGATAGTTCTCTTTCCTTGGATTCATTTATCTCTTTCATGCATTCTAGGAGTATTCTACTTTCTAATAGGTCATATGATGTGTAGTTAGAAGATTTGTGTGATTTCAAGTCTAATGATGGTTATTAGTGTCCACTATCAAACCTATTAGTCATCCACCTTGAAGGATAAATTGTATTCTACCTTCATATTGAAGTACTATGTTAGGAAAACCTTGGATTTTGAGATCAAATTTTTAAGTTGTATTCCACAGTGTAAGATCAAGTAGTTGTACCTCCATTAGAGCAGTTCCAATATATTATATCCATTTTACTTTCAAATAAAGTAGGTTAGTGCTTATTTTTAGGTTTTGTACATGAGATTTAAACCCATAATCCAAAAATTCACCTCTTAAAATTGTTACCCACAATATATGAGGTGTTTCCATGTTATTCTAGATTTGAGGAGGCTAGAGCATCCCTCCTTAGGGTGAAAATTAGGGTGATAATAAGACCCACTTATCAAAGATAATTATTTTTTTATATAATTATTATTTTTCTTATTATTACCAAATTAAAAAGTATCCCATCCATATTAGGATTATGGATAACCAAGCTTATGAAGGTAGAGGCCTGGGAGAAAATCAACAAGGTATTGTTGAGCGTATTTCTATAACCAAGTATAAATGAACTCATGGTATTTGATTTAAAAAACTTTGGGGTGACCCCACATCTCTTATTAATGTTTCTTAACCAAAAATTAATGATGATGATGCTCATAATGAATCAGAGTCTGATCATTGTGTATATAAAGACCTAGATAATACCAACCTATTTAACCCTTACACCATTTTTATCATCACACTAGTAATACACCATTCCCCATGTGTCATTTATCATACTCAACTCATAGAATGGTATCAACAAACATCCATAGTACCTATTGAAAAATTTGAGAATGATGAAGATTTTTGTGATTTCATGGGCCTGAGAGACAATGTTGCTTTGGGGAGACCATAGTCAATGATTCTCTATCAAATCAGATCCTGCTACTTATTTTAGAGAGTAGGTGAACACCTTTAGCCAAAATAAAAAAAATTTAAGATCCCAAAATGAAAAAAAACCTTGAGGTACTTTTGGACTAGGGAAAAAGTAAATAAAATGCCAATCTCTTGGTGAAAACCTAATTCAGGCGCCACTAGATGGGGATGTTCATGATTCCTCAAATTAGGCTCAGGATCCCACTAGTAGAAAACTTGAATTTGGGTCCAAATTTAGTAGGAAAAACATGATTTTGATCAAATTATCTAAGAATGTCCTAAAGTTTTTGTCTATGGCCTTGGATGGTATTAGGATATTTTGATTTAACCAATCTGACCAAAAGACTTTACTATTACTAGAAAATTTAGATATTTGTTGACTATCCTTGAATATGGTGTTGATGCCTAAATATGTATCATAGGTACCTAGAGTGTTCAAAAAAACTTATCATTTTATAATTCTAAGAATTTAATGCATGAATTATAGGTTATGATAATCTAGTTATTTATTGATAGAATAGAGGCAAAGCAAGTGGATTATTTCATAATATTCATAATGTTTAGTGGTTGGGATCCACCATGGCTAAATAGATGATCTATGAAAAATATGAATTATGCTATTCTAATAAATTTGAATTATGATCAAGAACTAATATAAAGACTAATCTAAGATAGTTATTTATAATTAAAATTAATCTAGAGAGTGGTCTAGTTAAAAAAGCAACAAAAGGAAATTTCGACCATAGAAGAGATGTTGTTGATCTTCATTCCAAATATTATGACAAATTTCAAATATAAATTAAAGAATGCACTTAAATAATGTATGACATGAATTAGGATAAACTAAAACCCTATCACACATTAGGTAAACATCATAGGATGGTTGTGAAATAATGAACATAAGAACCAAGTTCACTTTAAAGATTTACCCCTATAAGTAAACAATATTAGCCCAAATGCAAGAAGAGTGAGCAAATGAAATGAGCCTAAGAACTTTTAATTAAACCTAGCATTATCCCAAGTTAGTAACTTTGCATTAAAATTTACACACCAAGAATTTACAAGAACCATTAAAATCTAGAAATTAGAATAAGCAAGTGAGAAGCCACAATAACAAAGGAGACAAGCAAATTTGGAAAATTTTTATAGAATTCCTTATATAAATTTCTCAAAATTTACAATTTGATTTTGGCTCTAATAACTCCCTCTCCTTTTAAAATTGAAAATGATCTTTGTATAGGATGTAAGAAATCATGTCGGTCAGTCATATCCAATTACAAAAACAAAAGTGTTAAGATAGTTGTCCTTTACACAAATGTTCTAGAATAAAATAGACTTTCCCTAATGGAATGACCTATAGATAATGTGTTTTACAAGATACACATTCCTTTACAAACAAAATATTCCACTTTCAAAATATACAATTCTTAGTTATAGGAAGAATATTGTTACTTCAACTATGCTTTGGGACTCTAGTGCTACGATAGCCTTATGCCTTCCTTATAGGATATTAATTTTATAATGTTATTCATTGATCAGTTAGAGGTTAGAAATGTTTCTTATTAACAACTCTTTTTCCTAATATCCTAGGTTACTAAGGTCTTTCTTATCTATTTTTAAATCCTATTTGATGCTCCCTAGCATATCTTATCTTCTCCCTATCCTCTACTTCCCTTGTCCTTATTTTCTCACCTCCTATTTGAAGTCAGATAGAGCTTTGCATCCTTCTTTGAAACACCCTTTCAAGATGTCATGATTATGGATTTGTTCAAATTTCTCAATAGTGATCTATAGTTCATTTTTTATGTTAAATTCTCTTGCACAGATGACAATTTATATTCTCAAGCTTGATTATGGTAAATATAGGGCCAAACTAGGGCTCCAACATGGGCTTAGGGATTTTTTAAAGGTTTTTAACAGTGCTTTAATGGTGATTATTTATTGAATATACGTGAGATTCATTACTTATATCTCAATTAGACTGTGTGTTGATTCCCTTGTATTTACCACAACTACATCCTCTTCCACTTGGAACGTTATAATGATGTGGCTATAATGTGGCATCCATGTGCCATTTTCATAGAATTTTTATTATTTATATTTTAAAAATAACCATTACCATTTTAAAAATTTCCTTCTTAATTTAACTCCATTGGATCATACCTTGTTTGGATCAATGTAAACCATTGATATTCATCTAATAAATTGAATGCCATTGACTACTCATTATATTCTCTATGATAATGACACTTATCACTTCTTCATTTACCTTAAATTTTCAATGTTTGCTATGCACTATCGAATCATCTTTATCTGGGCAAATGTGTGTTGTTGGATATTGATATTTGAGGTCAAATTCCATTGGCTTTTAGGTGTTTTTTGGTTGAGATTGTGACACTTGTCACCCTTGTCACTTGCCCAAAGGCTCTATTGAAGTTTTGACTCTATATGCACCATTAGAACAATCTAGCTTAAGCAAACACATGTCATTGATTTCATGAAGATGTTTGATCTTTATCTTAGGGTTAAGATCTTGAATTTTTGCTTACACCATTAGATATTGATCATTTGATCAAATTCAAGTCATTGATCTTGGAAATAAAAATGACATTTAAGTCAATGCTCATGAAAAATAAAATACTTAGCACCATGTTCTGGATTATAATTTTATTTCATGTTAATAAAAATGGGAAAGACCTTATAAAAAACATTTTAAGCTAAGTTTGAGACATAATAAAATGGACCTCATGGATAATCAAATACATAACATATAGTATTAGGACAAGGCCGTTAGTCTAAGTCTATAGACATAACAAAAGGTCCCAGTGGTTATTTAGACCATGTGGAAATAAAATGGACCAAGGGGGCTTAGGAAAATAAAGAGACCAAATGTAAAAATTTTAAACTAAGATTTGTTCGCATTAATAAACCATGACTAATCCTTAGGATAAAAAATATAACTAAGTCCATGGTATAATAAAAGGGACCCCACATTTAGTTAGACTATGCTAAGATAAAAGGGTACAAAGGCACTGGGTATGTAAAGAACTTAGGATAAAGATTTTAGGATAAGGTCTTCATCATGTTAATAAATATGACTAGGACCTTCGGATAAAATATAAACTAAGTCAAATTAAAGAATTCCCATGAAAATGTTATCAACAAATTTGAATTCAATTTATAGGGAATGATCTAAGGTAATTGGAATCAAGGTTTTAAACTGATCAAACATGAATTTAACTTGATTCAATAGACCAAAGGCTAATAAAATATCAAATCATTATTAAATCATAAAACCTAGACATTACACATTTTGAATGGACTCCATTAGAGATATGACATAAAACATAAAGATCAAATGTTAGTAACTTCAGGCAAGAGTATATTAGAATCATGAGAAAATAATCCAACTAGAACATGGTGTGGATGATATTCAAATAAAGATGATGTGAAAACATGATAATGGTACTTTGATCATATGAATTTCCAATTTCAAGGAATAAAAATTGCAAAATTTCACACAAGGGTCCCCATTTTTTAGAAATGGGGGTATGTTGACCTCAACAAATGGCAACTTCTAGGGGAACAGAGCAATATGTTAGAATTTAGAGACTCTAGTTTGGACTAATAATTAAGCTACTTATCCCATTTGATCAAGCACCTCTATTAAGATTAGTATATGGTTAGAAAAAATAATATACATGCAAAATTGGGATCAAACATCAAGACATAGCCATAATATGTGTGTTATTTGATTCCACTTATTGATTATCATAGGATTTAGAGAACAACTTCTAAGTTCATGCCTTTAATCATTAACACTAACTTTTAGCATGGTTGGATATTCATTAAGAACCATGATTTATCTTATGGAAGGCTTGGGAATTTCTATACTACTAGCTAGGCATCTATATCCCTAAAAAATATGACTTTGGCTCCACTTAAGGCCTTGTTCCATTGCCAACTAGGCATATATAACCCTACTATAAATTACCAAATCACATTTGCTTAGAAAGATCTAGAATTTTAAAATAAGGTTATTATTTTTTATATTTTTCAAGTCATTTTGACTTTCTATAAAAGGTTGGGAACTAGGTCTTCAGATAATCTTCATTGGTTGTAAACTTTGTCTCAGACAATTACTATTTTTTAAGTGCAAACATGATTGTATCCCAATAATCTAGTCTTTCACCTCTATGTGAAAACCTTATTAGAAACAAAATCAAACTAGAACAAATTTTATAATCTCAAGTAAAAATTAACCTATTCATTATTTTTTACTAGTTTCTCTGAACTATAACATTAAGTTCATATTTCAATAATCCATGATCAATTAATGTTGAGTAAACATATCTACATTCCTGAACTATGGAGTTCCTTTTGAGAAATATTATTCATCTTGAGTTGAGGTCTTTTCCAGAAGGACTTATTAGAAGCAAGGAACAAAGAAAAAAAACAAACAGACCAAATAGAAAGAAAATAAATAAGAAAACAAATATATACAAGCATATGTACAAATAAGGAATAAGAAGGAAAGAATAGATAGAAAATAAAATAAGCCCTACCAACACTAACACTAACTAGTCTTATAGTCATTCCATGAATACCCCACATGAGATAGAAGAGAATTAATGCTTGAGGTATTTCCCATTGGTGGACTGTGAAATTTTCACCTTGTAAGTCTTTTATCTTGAAGGTGTTGTCTCCAAGTATCTCAACAATATGATAGGGACCTATCCACAAAGGTGTGAACTTCCCATGTTTACCCTTAGGCTTAGATGTCTTGTCCCAAAGAAGAACTAAGTCTCCTTTTATAAACACCTTTATTTTGAATGTTTATCAAACCACATCTTGACTATGGTTTGGTGTCTACTAAAATTAGAAAAATCCTCCTCTTTTCCATCTTTTATTTGTATGATGTCCAACAACCTTGAATTTTAAAATTATTGGTCCTCTTCCATGTACTCTTGTATGAACTTGTATGTTGGTAGTTTGAGGGCGATGGGGAAGATGGGTTCTTGACCATAAACTACTGATAATGGTGATGCTTTGAGAGCTTGTTTGATTCTAGTTCTATCTGCCCAAAGGACATACTTGAGTAGATCTTACCATGTTCTAAGTTTATCAGCTATATATATTTTTTATAGCCTTCATCAAGTTCTTATTTTTTAATTTAGATACTCCATTACCTTGAGGATAATGGTTTGATGAGAAATTGAGGATGATGTTGTTACCATATGCCCATTATATCATCTTAATGGATATAAAAGTAGATCCATTATCATAGAATAGAGATACAGGTGTCCCAAACCTTGTGCATATGTTTTCTTCTAAAAGTTTAATCACCTCTTCAGTCCTACACTATTTATTTTCCTCTACTTTAGTTCATCTGGTGTAGTAGATGGTAGTATTTAGAACATACTTGTGACCATCAAAGGAATTGGGTTTAATGACCCCCACAAAATCTAACCCCCATTGGGAAAAGGGTTTATCAATCACTACTGGTCTTAGTGGCATGGCTACCTTAGGCTCTTTGGTGTTGAGGACATAACATGAATGGAACTCTCTCACATGCTTGTGAGTGTCCTTTAATATTGTAGGCTAGTAATAACCAGCCTTTAATATTCTGTGTGCCATTGTCCTTCCATATGGGTGTCCACTTCCTAAATTTTCATAAAAGGTTCTCATGATCTCAACTACTTCACTATTAGAGACACATATCAAGTAAATGTCTTCAAAGTTATTCTTGTACAATACTCCATCCTTGATCAAGAAATGGCCTACCTTGAGCCTTAGATCTCTTATGTGTTCTTTAATTAACCTTATAAGAAAATAAAAACTAATTAGTAAGTGGACAATGAGATCATACCAATCATTAGGTTTGAAACTTTATTGCTCAACCTACATAACACTTAACTTAGGATTGGTATTGGAAATCAATTGAATTAAACTTTGGCACCTTACCAATTTGGCAGTCTTTATTTCTAGATCATATTCTTGGAGAAGAGACATCAACTTGCCTTTCCTTTCTCTTAGATAATTTTGACTTAGCATGAGCTTAATGGTAGTATTTGGTAGGATGGCATGCACCTTATTTCTAAGGATATAATGCCTCAACTTTTTCACTACCTTGACCAAATCACATGCTTATTTTTCAATCCAAGAGTAGTTTAACTCAACATTTTAAGATTAGTTCTCATAAAATCTATTGGTTTGTCACATCCATCTATCTTCTAAGTTAAAACTATAGCTGTTATATGATGTACATCATTAGAGTAAAGATATAAATATTTAGTAAATTTTAGAATTATCAGTACTGGGGCTTGCCCAATTACCTCTTTGATATCTTTGAAAGCCTTTTTTGTCTCTTCATTCCAAGTGATCTTAGCCTCTTTCTTCAACATATCATTCAATGGTCTCACTATTTATACAAAATCATAAATAAACTTTATTACAAAGTTCATTTTACCAAATAATAACTTCAATTCCTTCCTACTATTAAGGGGCTCTATATTATATATTACATCTACTCTATCAAGGTCTATAGAGATTACCTCATTAGTGATAACATGTATTAATAGTTTTCCCTTAGTAACATAAAAGATATTTTTATTTGGGTTGAGATAAATCCCATACCTTTTGCATCATTCAAATACCTATTATAGGTTCATAATATGATCCTACCTATTTTTAGAAATGACAGTCAGATCATCCATGTATATAATAATGTACTTACCTACAAGACCTTTGAAAGCATGATAAATAGCCCTTTGAAAAGTGGCTCCTACATTTATAAGTCCAAATGGAATTCTTTTTTTGGCAAAGGTGCCACACTTGGTAGTAAAATCAATATTCAACCTATCTTCTTGATTCACTAGCACTTGGTTATACCTTAAAAATCCATCAAGAAAAGACATCATGATAGAACCAAAAATAATTTGGATTACTTAGTCAAGGGTAGCTAAAGGGTAATTATCTTTCTTAGATGCTATATTTAGGTTTATAAAATCAATGCATAGTCTAATTTCACCATTTTTCTTCCTAAATGGGACTAAATTATCAACCCAAGTGGGTTTCCTAATGTGAAACACAATCTTGGCATCTAAAAGATTCTTGACCTCTTTGTATATTAGTAGTTCTAAGGTTAGGTTGATAGGTCTCTAATTTTTTTTTGAAAGGTTTATAGTTTTCCTTTAAAGGTATGGTATGAGTTATGACCTTTGGATCAAATATCTTTAGGTTATTATAGGACCACGTTATGACATCTTTATATTTTGTCAGCATTTCTTTGGCTATTTTAGACTCAATTATTGTATATGTTGTACCAATATTAACCAGATGAGGTTGACCTTAAAATCTAAGATTAATTGCATTATAATCCTTCACACTTACTTTGGGAATATTGGTAGCCTTAGCTAGTCTATAAAAATCACAAAGTCTCTTTAAGACTATCATGTCTTTGGGTATATTATTGTCATTCAACTTAATGACCTTGTCATCAAGTTTTCCTTCAATTTTGTCATCATTAAGGAGACTGGCTTCATCAATAATATGACCCTCAAACATTCTTGAACTAATCATGAATTCTATGATCTATTGATCATAATTGAATACCTACAATCAGTTGACATTATCTAGCACTGAGGAACATGGGATTAATTCAATTGTAAGGTTTTATAACATGGAAATTTGATTGGACATAATGTTGGTTATAGATAAAATTAAGTTCATTAGCAACCTTTATTTTTCCCTAGGGATTGACATAATGTTGAAATCATCAAAACATTTAATTAAGTCCCATACTCTAAATTTATACTTCTTGAGATATGACAACTTGCATTGATATTTACTCTTGACCTAATTAACCACTAGTTCAAAATCACCAAAAAATAATAGTTCCTTGGCCTCATGTTTGATTACAAACTATAATCCAAGAATATGTGATTCATACTCAAACCAAATTATTGGTACATGAGAATTGAAGTTTGTAAGAGGCATTGTACTCTTTCCCCATGGGATTGATTAATACCACTCCTACTCCAAAACCTGATTTGTATCTAGCACCATCAAAATAAATCTTCCATAATCCATGCATAGCATGAGAATTTGTAGAGTTACATACCTTTGTGGTGTCAAGAGTGTAAACACAAAGATCTAAGTTAACCATGTTGACCCTCTCATTGATTTCATTATACTCAGTGATCATATGTTGCATTTTAGGTTCTCTTTCTACCCTAATTTGGCTATAGACTCCCTTCTAAGTCAACCACATATGTGAACAATATGTTAACATATAACCATTCAAGATCCTAGTCCAGTCTTTACTCAACAACATCCCATAAGCAATAGGGATGTCCACCAATTGGATATCAATGAACTATTGGATCCTTGGCTCTGAGGTAATCTAAATGTGAACATTTAACAACTCACCAATTAATTTGACTCTTGACTTATCTAATTGAGTTACAAATATATCATATTTAATGGGAATTAAGCCTAGTTTCTCATAAGTACCTTTAGGTATCATATTTATAGATGCACCAGAGGTCTAACAAATAATTATACAAATTCTTACCAAATATCGTAACAATAATTAAGAAAGTAAAAACATCTGTCTTACTTTTGTGTATTTCAACATTAGCATGTGTATACTTTTGAGACTTATTGAGATTTTTATACAAAGATTCATACTATAGATCCCTTTATTCTATGATCTAAGTCAACTCATGCAAGGTAATGTTAGCTTTGATATTTTTCATGTCCTCTACAATATTATACCCAATCCCATTGGGATTAGGAGTAATTCCCTAAGGAAGCTTTAGATTGTTGTCTGAGGTAGTATCAAGAGGAGTCTCAAAGTTATTTGGAGTATTTTGACATGGTCAATGGTTTTCTTTTTCTCCCTACTTATTAGAGGATAATGTTTCTCTAGAAATTACTAAAAATCATGAATCTCTTTAGGAATATCCTTAAGCTCATTATCCTCTTGGAAAGGGAACTCAAGTGTCTCCACCATGAGATTTGAATCAAATGATCTATATGACCTTGAGGAACCAAATGTACTTGCATCACAATCCTTATTAGGGACAAACTTCAAAATTATCTAACTCTTCTTGAAAGACTTTAAAAAAATTGCACAATTCAACATAGTCTATTTCCCCATGCTTATTAGTGTAATGAACTCTAAAATAGTCAGGTAAAGCAATATCAGAAACATTTATATCATCACATTCTTTCTAGAAAATAGCTAATTATTCTTATTGGTATGGTATATATCATTCTAAAATCTATTAATTGGCCTATTAAACCTTTGGAAGGATAAAATTCCTACCAGATCTCTCTCTAGTATTCATTTATTTGCTTTTTAAAATTGAAGGAAGTTAGTGATAAGATTTTAAACCATCTTAAGGATAGAGTCACTCTAATTATTTGGATCCTAATAATTATGAACTTGTGTATTAGCCATTATTTTTAGGCATTAAATCTTTCTAATCTTTTGGATGAGGTCTATTGGAAGCATTGTTTAAGAAACCTATGGTTTTGACCTAGATGTGCATGGGTCAAAGGTAGTTGTGTTCAAGACCAGAAGTTGGTTTAGGGTAGGCAAATTTTTGGTTGGCATTGGGAATGATATTTATAATGGGTACATGTGGATTGACATTAGGAATGGAGTACACCAATTATCCTTGGGGTTGCATCTATTCATTAATGATCACATCTTTGGCATAAGTTAAAGATAATGTATTCATGGGCCCAATAGCTCTCTTTATAGCATACAAGTCATGGGGTCCAAGGCATCCTTATATATTTCTAAGTCTAAGGCCTGAGCAGGGTATATAAAGAGATATGTTCCTACTAAACATTTTTTGGAACCTAGCATTAAAGGCTCTTATGGGATCATTTGAATCACTTTTCATTGTGGTGAATTTCTAGTACAAGACATAATGACTAATGATCTTACCAAATTGATCAATGAAAACATTGTTAAAATCAACCCAACTACTAATTTAGTCTTTAGGGAAGATGTAACAACCATTCATATGCAACATCTTTGAAAATAAAAGGAAATAGTCTACATGATACATCTTCATGAGTGACATTAAACAATATTAATGTATCTTTGAAACTCTTAATTTTTTATTCAGTAGTTATAATGCCACTAGGACTAATTGTTGGAAAAATACTTTTTAAGATTATGAGGAAGGGAATGTACTACACCTAGCATGTTAATTGATTAACCCCCTAGCCAATCCATACCTTGATAGGGATCAAACATAAGATCATCCTAAATTTGTAAAGTTGGTAAATACTTTGCAAGTCTATGCTTACCTTTATCTCACCTAACTTTCTTGTGAACTTATAATGAAAGCAAAGATTCTCTAGTCTCTAAATGCTTACCTTTTCCTGATTCTTGGTATTTCTAGCTTGTAGGCTTTGAATCATGTTTGAAATATGATGTGCCAATATTATCTTTATAGGGAACAATGATCAGACTTGCACATTAAGTAAAATTTTCAAAGATTTATATAAAGGATGACAAAGGACATCGATATTTAAACTAAGTTATCTCAAATATGTATCCAAATATGTAAATATGATTTATTTTTACATGTTTAAGCTCAAATAACCTCAAATTAGCAAAGGATCTATCAATATTTGATCAAAAGAACTATTACTAACTTCAAACCTATTAAATTGACAAATATTAAGCCATATTTACCATAATTAAGCATATAGATTCAAAGAACATCGATCTTTGTCTAAAGAAAGCACAAATATCAATCTAAGATTGTAAAGATCAATTATCTTTATACAATTGAGAAAATAATGACAAAATAGTGCAAATATTACACCAATATTTGAACACAATTCATAAAAATGAGCAAAGATACTTTAAATCTACAAAAGATATAATAGGCCCTCCTTCAGTAGTGCCAGTGAAGTGGGCCTATTGAACCTTTCAATCCCTTATTTTATCACTAGAGAGGCCCTTCCTATTGATGCCTAAATATGTATCACAGGTGCCTAAAGTGTTTAAGAACACTACTCATTTTAGAGTTCCAAGAATTTAGTACATGAGTTTCAAGTTGTGATAATCTTGTTCTTTATTGATAGATTAAAGGTAAAGAAAGTGGACTATTTCACAATATTTATAATGTTTGGTGGTTGGGAGCCACCATATCCAAATAGTTTGATTTATGAAAAATATAAAGTATGTTATGCTAAGAACTATGAATTATGATAAATAACTAATTTAAAGACTAATCTAAGATGGTTATTTATAATGAAAATTAAGATAGATTGGTCTAGTTTAAAAAAGGATCAAAAGAAAAGGTAGGGCAAATAATAGATGTTTCTAATCTTCATTTTAAATACTATGACAAAGCTCAAATATCATCTAGGAATGCACTTAACTAATGCATGACATGAAGTAGCATAAGCTCAAATCTTATCACACATCAGAAAAACATCTAAGGATGGTATGAAATAATACAAATAAGAACTAAGTTCACTTTAAATATTTACCTCTATAATAAAATAGCATTATCCCAAATTCAAGAGTAAGTAAATTAAATAAACCTAAGACATTTTTATTAACCTAGCATTAGCCGAAGTTAACAGATCATAATCTCCATTTAGGGTCATAAATGTGAGTGAGTGTGTGTGTAAACCTACACACACACACACACACACACACACACACACACACACACACACACACACACACACATTTATGATCCCAAGTGGAGATTATTACCAATTTTGTAGAACTTTATTTAGCTTTAGGATATAATAAGGTAATC